>OU896709.1:24396553-24996553 GCA_918026855.4 Phaedon cochleariae
TATGATAATGAAATAATAGTGCATTGAATGATAATCACGCAATGTTCGAGAAGACACTAAATTCACAATCGAATATAGATTAGATGAGCGCCTCTTCTGTGAATTTTCAGGTATTTTTTCCTATTTGGCTCTTGCATTCATATTTCTCTCGTTCAATCCACATCATTTCGACTTTTATAAGTGGATAGAACCTGCAAAATAATTCTCCGCGATTTTTGATCAATCATTCTGTATGGTTTTGAAGAACGGACGTATTGCAGAGTTGATGGCGATTCGCTCAAGGGTGAATCAATGTGATGTGATCATTGTATCCAGGGTCTGATCAGTCTTTGATGTAGTAACGTAATCTGGGGAGTTTGATACATTCAACGAAGAAATTATACCATTCATTCCATACCATTCACCATTCTCACAATGTGAATATCTGGATTTAAATCCCCAGTCACAATCTGAGATCGAAAGTAGATTTCGATTGTGACATGCTAGGCACATTGGAATTAGTAGCACAAGGATACATAATTGATGAGAGTTCATATTATCGAGATTGGAATTCGAGATAATAGATATTGATCGTTAAGTTCGTGTCTGTTCAGGCTGTTTCAATACAATTTTCGGTCTATTTAGGAAATGTGATCGTCTATATATATATTTCAAACATTGCGAATATACGGTAGCTTTCCAAGTGAAAACATAATAGCTACCCCCACTGAAAACTTTCCAATATAATTCCAGTTCAGTGGATCATCTGGATAATATCCAAATTGAATTCGAAGTGGTTCCAATACTTGCTCAATACTTAGTCCTATGTAATTAATATATCGTTTCGATGAATTATTTAATGAGTATAATTTGAATCGTTACAGATCTCAAGAATAGTTGAGTAATCAACTTTGATTAGTTGATTTGAATCATTATGTATTATGGCGATGTGAAATGAAAGGGTTTCCAGTCACATATGGCTTTCACTACCTTTTTATGAGTCAATCAACTGAACGATGTTTTGATAAGATGATGTATGAAAATATTTCGACAGGGCGGAATGGAATATGTTATTTCTCAAATTAGAATCTGAATAGGAATGTCCACCACTGCAATGCTGCTGATGAATTCAAAATGGAGAAGAATATATTGGAATCAGGTCAAGTGTTAGGAAAATAGTCAACTTCGGAATTAGTTGTAAATTTTTGTTGTTCGATCATTCAACTCGAATCATTTACTTTCGGTTCTTATAGCAATCTAGTGTGAAAACATATTCTGCTCTCAGAAGTTCATCACTTAGGGCATCATTCTGTTGTGAACCTCTGAATATGTCATACAACTCATAAAACAACAAATATTTTTTATTCTATCGAGGAATTCAGTACAGACAGATATAATGAATATGTCGTTCATGGGCGGTGATAGCACCACTAGTCACTTTTGTGATAGGAGTGCCAACACTATCCAACCGCGACATGTTCTTTTCATCACACTGTGCAGGGTCATTCGGTATATTTGAACAGCTTCAACAGAGTTCATCATTGAATAAAGAGGGAAGCTTCGAAAGTAAGAGTTGTAGGGTTTGTTCTGAACCTCCAGAAAATTCTATCAGATGAAACAAATGAATATCGATGATATAAAAAATGGGTACCAACTTCGTTATTTTCAATGGAACAGCCTATATATTTTTCGGAAGAATACAAGATCTCTTTTTTCAAGATTCCGAAATTATATATGTCATTGATATTTGGTTCAGCCGTTTTCGAGAAATTCGAGGTTGAACATTTTAGATTTTACCAAATCGCAACTGCCATGGAAGAAAAAAAACTCACTCTTCTAACTGAAGGAGATGCAAATTCACAGATGTTCGATTTGAATACCGTTGTTATGTATACATTTTCTGTAGTCTTTATCCAATTTATTTATGGAATTGCCAATGAAGTTGGAGTGATGATTGTTCAATATTTTGATGCATTACAAAATTCTTCCTCTCAAATCAGCCAAATTTCTACTTCTTTCCTTATACACTTCATTCTTCAAATAGCCCCATAGGAAGTTATCTAATGATGTGGTGAATCTGGACTGTTCGGCAGACATTCTACTGTTCCAAATTCTTCGATAAACGTTTGATAACGATCATTGAAGTGACGCCGTACGGGCATAACTAGATGAGGTGGCTAGAGCTTCCACTGCAGTGTTATTATTTTTGTAG
The DNA here is from genome assembly GCA_918026855.4 of Phaedon cochleariae. Taxonomy (NCBI): domain Eukaryota; kingdom Metazoa; phylum Arthropoda; class Insecta; order Coleoptera; family Chrysomelidae; genus Phaedon; species Phaedon cochleariae. The sequence continues at coordinate 24,398,745 of OU896709.1, forward strand.
AATAAACGAATCATTTCAAACTTTTCATCTTTACTGAAACCCATATTCCTTCCGAAATTCTATGCAATGAACGTTTCATTGATGACAACTCGCGTATGTGTTGTTTTTCCCTCATGGCAATTGCGATTTGGTGGAATCGAATTAAAACTAAATCTGAAATGTTCAACATCAAATAACTCGAGAACGGCTGAACCAAATAATAATGACCAATGTAGTTTTGGAATCAGGAAAAGATTCTCCATCGTTTCGCAGAATATATAGAGTGTTCTATTGAAAATAACGGAGTTCGTACCCATTTCTTATATCAGCGATATTTATTTGGTTCATCTGGTATGATTTTCTGGAGGTTCAGAACAAACCCTACAACTTCTGCAACCGAAGTGTTTCTCAATCTCCAATGATGAACCCTGTAGAAGCTGTTTAAATATACGGAATGACCCTGTACAGGATGGGCCAGAATGGTCACATTCAAAGAGAAGTCTTATTCCCCAACTAGATAACAGAAAACTGAATTCGATGCCTGGGGGTCGATTCTAATGCAAAACTCAATGTTAAAAACCGTCGTTATCTGTCTTCGTTTCGGAGTAACAAGGCGTTCTTTGGCATTTTTGGAAAGTGGCTACAAATATTTGATTGGCAAAAATTGTATGTTTCTGTGGAAATAACTGCAAAGCATAGAGTTTGTGATAACAATCATTCCTGAGGCACTGAAATCGGCCGTCCTATATCTTGTTCAATAATATAACTTGTTCTTTTTGAAGGAAAAGTTCTATTTCGAAACTATGTACATGGTGACTGACGTCAGTACCAGAGAATCAATTTCTATGTCAAACACAATGCTTTGAAAATGTTTCTATAGGAACGAAGAATCTTCGACAAAAAATGAGTTCTAGAGTTTTCGAAAAACACCTAGTTACTCTGAAACGGAGATAGATATCGATATGCAGTTTCAACCATTTAGTTGGTCATGTGAATTGATCAACGAGTACCAATATCAGTTTTGTTCTATCTAGTTCGGGAATAAGACTTTCCCTTTGAGAGTGTCCAATTCGGCTCACCCTACACATACACCTCAAGGAGTTGGAAAAAGTTCAATACCCACCTTCTTCTTCTATCTTCTTCAGATACGCACGCACCATAATCGACGTGTTTCGTGCGTTGTAGGAAAAAGTAAGCATATTAAGGGATGCCATTTCTACTCCCGCCAGTTATCTCTATCGGAGCATGGGATATTCGTCATAGTGATGTCGAAGTCGAAATCTTCAAAAATTTTTTGATGAGACGTAATAGAGAACTACAGAAGAACAAAAATGAATTTTTCCTACAAACGCTTAACGTAATAGCCTCTGACGCTTTCATATTCCAACACAAAATTGACGTTTTTTCAGAAATGTCATTCTTCGAAAGAATTTGCGCTCATGAGCGAAAATATTGAAAAAACGCTCGCACATCGCAATCCCAATTCTTTCATGATGAAAAAAAGTGACAGTGAACTATCGAACACACCTCCTGATATAGCAGAAAGTGCAAAAGTTTGAATCTCTTATCGTAGAAATCAAGGTAGACATATGAGTTACAATATGATACATTCATATATTGGTGCCACTTCAAGAAGGTGTATAAGTATTCCGAAAACGCTTTACTGACTTATTTTGGTGAAAAATCAAGAACTTTGTAGTTATCAACTCTGGTCTCTATATATTCGATGATACGTATACATGCTTGAATGTTGAGAATAATATCGAAATCAATAAGTATCCGAAACTCATCACATTTCTCAAGAAACAATATATTGGATATGAAGCGAAAAAATCCAAGACATTCACCGCTGAAGATATATACCTACCAACAAATTTCTACAAGAAGCTCTCAATGAAGAATATCTGTGAAAGGTAAATTAAACTTTATATTCGAACTCTTTGTTATCATCAGAAAAACAGTGTATCTTTATTTCATTGCACCAATGCAATGTTTAATTTGATTGCAGAGTTTATTGTACTTTGGCTCAAAGATCAATTCTCGGTTGGCCCGATATTTTTTTTCAGTTATTTCTTTTTTTTTTCGTTTTCATTAGACACATGGGAAAATGGATAATACCTTTTTCAATCACTGATACTTTCAAGGCAGCTATTTCCATGATCTGCCTTTGTTCAACAAAATCTTGTATGTATTTCGAGGACAAAGTGTCATCGCCGCTCTCCAAAGATTACCGCTCTCCGCTCAGCATCGCGCGGTAACTTTCTTTGTCGAGTGGCAATCTATCTATTACTACTACTATTACTTTGCGCTCTAAATACACAAATAGCTATTTTCGCATTTTATCTCTGATTTTCAATTTGTGCTGTAAAAAAGACGCTTCCACGATACAATACACACTCTTTATGATTCAATAACTTTTTGTCGGAATTATATGTAAGAAAAACAGTAGGAACAATGAGTATTCAATTCTTTGCACACTAATATCTAGCTGGCACTTGCTTCGTGAGTGAAATTATTAAATATGCAAATATGGTTAGCCAAACATGCGGAACATTAATCCAAAGGAGATGCGTAGTGAAGGCTGAGCTGAATAACATCCTTGGATAACTTTCGGGTGTCCTATATCGAATTTCAGTCTGTTCACTCCTCATCAACTCCATATTTCCCATCCTCACTTATGTATTCGCACCCTCATCATACGTGGTTAACAAAAGGAATTATTGGAGATGTGATTAATATTTTGATATTCCACATTGCATTCAAACTAATTGTGAGATCGTGGCAGGATCTGACGTGAGAATCTCGCTTGCTTTGTGCAACTGATCTGAACTTGCTATGAAAGGAAATAGGATAAAGCACTATCATGACTGTTATTTGATTGTGAATTGAATCAGTTTCCGAGTAGACGAAATTGCAGGGTGTACCAGTGAGTCTTGGAAGTCTGTGACTGAAACAAGAACAATTTTCAGTCGTGTTGCGTACTATTCCTTCGGCAACCCGTGATCAGAAGGTCATAGTCCTAGTCAATAGCTGATTATATATCAAGGGAGCAAAGGTATCCATTTCCTCCCACGTGTGGAGTTTGATGCCCGACGGTTAGTGGAGGTCGTTAACCACACTTAGGAAGTAATGAACCTCCGCTCCCAAGATATTTATATACAGCTTGACTCACTTCAAACGGCCCCCCTTCATGTCTCAGTTATTAGGCATGCGATTCCAACAAAATTTGGTGTGGTATGAAAAACTATCGATATAATCTACAGAGATAAGCACTATTTTGGAGAGTGCCGTGCGTTTTTATTGATATAAAAAGGGGTCGATTTTTCATAAAATCATATTAGGCAATTTTTCATAGGAAATCTTCATTGTTCGAGACCCCCGTGTGTAAATTTTCACCTACTTTTTATAGAGGGTTTTTAAAAAACGAGTACATCAAAACTGCAGTTTTGCTTCTATTAGTCATGCAATTCCAACCAAATTTGGTGTGGTATGGATAACCATCAATATGATCAGGTTTACAGAGATGAATACTATTTTGGACATTGCCGTGCGTTTTTATTGATATAAAAAAGGGGTCGATTTTTCACGAAATCATATTAGGCATTTTTTTACATGGAATCTGACCTCATATTGATGTGCTTCATTGTTCGAAACTCTCATATGTGAATTTTCACCTACTTTCTATAGAGGGTTTTGAAAAAAACGGGCACATCGGAACTGCATTTTTGCCTCAGTTATTAGTCATGCAATTCCAACCAAATCTGGTGTGGTATGAGAAGCCATCAATATGATTAGTTTTACAGAGATGAGTACTATTTTGAACAGTGCCGTGCAATTTTATTGATATAAAAACTGGTCGATTTTTCCTAAAATCATATTAGGCATTTTTTTACAGGAAATCTAACCTCATATTAATGTTCTTTATTGTTCGAAACACCCATATGTGAATTCTCACCTACTTTCTGTAGTTCTGACTTGATATTATACCATTAGTATACTGAATGAGGCTTCATCAGTGAACATGAAATTTTTCAAGAACATCCTGTCATTCAAGAAATCGCCCAGTGCACACTGGATTATAATACAGTAGGCCATGATGGCTATGATGAACATTTGATCATTTGTTCATTGTCAGTGTCATTTGCTCATTGTATGATTGATATCGTGTTTTCGAAATATTCGAGCTGACACAATTTGAATAATGCGTTAAAATGGCACTTCGCCTTCTTATCGATGATAAGGTAAAGATTATATGCATTGTTGGTAAGCATGCCCTTAGTTCCGGAAGGACAGCACAGATTTTCAATCAGCGGCATCATAATCGCCCACCATTCATAGTAAAACAGTGGCAAAATGATGAAATAATACGAGCATTTCGGAATAATCCAAAGGCAAGTATTAGAGAAGTTGCTCGAAATTTGAATTTGAACAAGACAAAAGTTTGGAGATGTCTGCATTCAAGCCAACATTTTTGCACACTCTTTTTTGAAGGGACAACATCAGAAGACTTGAATTTTGCTTTTGGGCACAAGGCAACTACTTAAATGTCAGGATGTTCTTGATGAATATCATGTCTACTGATGAAGCCACATTCAGTACAAATGGTATAATATCAAGTCAGAACTACAGATATTGGGCTAACGAAAACCCACACTGGGTTTTAAACTGTAAAATCCAAAAAGTTTACGTTTGGTGTGGTATTCTGAATTCCCAAATTGTTGGACCATTATTTTTATGTAATTTTTGGAAGGACATTCCTCTGTGTTTCTGGATGAATTACTTCTCAACGTCATTCAAGATTTTACATTTACAGCTAGATGGAGCACCAGCCCATAGTTTGATGATAGTGAGAAACTGGCTCAACGAACATTTCACCAATGAGTGGATACGGAGAAACAGTCCTCTGATAGAGTGGCTTCCACGTTCACCGGACCTAACCCTTCTGGGGAATTATAAAGGATAAGGTGAGCATACGCTCACTCTTGATTTAGTGAGTAGATAAAATAATATACATCCCCTTAAAACTCAGAGGAGCACTGACTGAAATATTTTTCGAGTAACAATCCGCTGATTTGATTGCAGCTTCCTATTATTCTCCTGATGGTGGAGATTCAGCTGAAATAATTGAGATTGATGATATTATCATAAATATGAGTTGACCAGAAAACAAGCACCTGTAAAAACATTCTGGGTGTCTGAGCTTTCTTTCCACTGGTCATATGAAGCTTTTAGCAAATTTGTTTCAACCTTATGGTGCTCATTGTACAATGATCACTTGCTCCAACAAAACTCAAGCACCTATCGTAAAATAATCCGAGTGGTTCCTTTCTTCTCGAGATAAAATGTTCGAAGAACTTCCTGTGGTTGAGCCACTAACTAATTGCTCTAGCTCATCATCGTTGATTCTGAATACAACTGGATGTTGCACGGGTAAGAAATACTTCTATCTTGTCGTAGTGGTTAATCGCTGGCAACCCCGATAGTTCCATATATGTTGAAAATCACCTCAAGGAGCGCGTCCCCAGTTTAAAATAGAATTATCGCTCACCTTCAAGAACATGCAGTGAGTCATCATGTGAAACATGAATACTATTCTCAGTCTTCACAAACCGGAATATTTGAAACACATTCTCTCTTAATGTCCAGTTCATGCTGGTGTCAAGGATTTTAGACCATTCCGAGATATTGAATATCTAGATGATTTTTTGATATATCTTCTGAATTATTGCGGCCTAGCTGACATAGCGTTGGGCATGTAACCCAGAGGTTTTTGAGATCGACTCTCACACGGAGTTTTTGCATTTTCCATTGTCACTCGGAATTGGGGCTTTCCATCTCCATCATTATATTCATGACATTGACTTGTTATAGTTGGTGCCTGTTCGGAAGCATGAGTTACGGTAAGATATATCACAGGTCCTTGATGTGTGAGCTCTATGGCCATAGTTTAGTCTCTAGAATTGATGAGATTTTGTCCCTCGACATCATGGTCCAAATTGAAAGTTATAGTGATGGTTGCAATTTATTCATTGAATTTTTATGAGACAACGATATATTCAAGGCGATGTGATATCAGCTGATGGACCAAGTATCCAAGTTCATCCAGTAACTAATATTGAGGTGAAACGAAATCTGCTAACATTATTTCAATGTTTTACAACCGTTGGATTTCAATCGATATATTAAACCAATCTGAAGATGATCGCATTCAAACATACATCCAAAACGTTTCAAAGGTGATAAAACTCCATTCATTCTCAATCTATGAATGAATGGATATAACTGATTGGCAACTGCTTAATCATGAACTATATATCATCAATGTAACTCCGAATGTTAATAAATATACTACTTTTTTGCAATGGCATTCAGATCCGTTGTTAAAAGAGGTTCTTTTGAATATTCGAGATGATATTATGTGGCTGATGCACGATGCTACGCCTTCTCATTTCAACAGAGCTGGGGGAGATCGGGAACACCCAAAACGTCAGAATATAATGCATCAAAATATAATTTATAAGAATATATTTCATCAGAATGGTAATTCGTAGGTACCGTAATTGATAGTTACTGTATTCTGTAAGCACGTTTTTCATCGCTTTGTAAAACATAGCTCCGTAATTTGTAGGTATGTATTATGACAAAACGTGATTCGTCAAAATGTAATCCATCAAAATGGTATTCGATAAGAACCGTATTTGATCATAACAGTAATTCATCAGAACAGTATTTCATCATCACGGTAATTTATCATAATCTAATTCTATCGTTAGGGTATTCTATCAGAACCGTAATTCGTCGCTTCAGTGAAACATCAGAATCGTAATTCATCAAAATCGTATCGTACAGGAACTGTATTCCATCGTCACATCAATTCATCGGCACTGTATTTTATAGTTTCAGTAATTCATCGGAACCGTATTCCATCGGAACTGTATTCTATCAGAAACATATTTCATCAAAACTGTATTTCATCAGAACCGTATTCCATCATCACCGTATTTCGTCAGAACCGTATTTCTTCAGAACCGTATTTCGTCAGAACCGTATTTCGTCAGAACCGTATTTCGTCAGTTCCGTATTTCGTCAACACCGTATTCTATCAGAATCGTATTTCATCAGTACAGCATTCTGTAAATACACTAAATATCCAATTATTACAGATAACTTCATCACAGTTAGATGTACAGAATATTTGTGTTAGTACCGCTGAATGCATATAGATGCTGTTCAGGGTTTGTTTGGGATGATTTTCGATTATTTGATGAATCAAACTACTGATTGAAACAAACGCAACAAGCACATTTTTTACTAAATGGAACATTGAATGTCTTCGAGATGATTCAACATATTCTGCTGCCGTGTTTTCATTCTGAAAATGAATATTTCACTATCATAAGTCTAGAAAATATCGAAGAATTCCCCATGCATCCCATTTGACGAAAAATGTCTGGAAAGTTTTCCAGTCATATTCCTATAACGCTGAAGAATATACAGGGTGATTCAGGTTTTGAGGCACAAACTGAAATGGGAGATAGATCCCATCATATTGATCACAAAAGTTCATACAAACATTAGTCCGATCTCGTTCAGTAGCGGAGCTACAGGGGGTCAAAGTTTAATTATTTTTTTTTATCAATTGAACTATCTCGCTTACTTTTCAAGCTATCATTCTGAAATCTGGTGTAGTCAATACTTCCTAGAAGATCATCATTTCAAGCAGTTTGAAGATTTTCAAAATCTACAGGGTGATACGTTTTTGGAGGTAGAGGCTTTTTATCCCCTCCAAACTTCTTCGTAGTACGCATCTGGCATCTTTCAGTCAAATCAATCAAATTGTGTAGATCGTTCAATTTAGAGGCTTTTTTGATCTTAAATTTTTTCCGATAAACGAACCGTTTTTGAGATAAATATGCATAAACGTTCTTAAACACGTTAGATTTATAAATAAAAAAAAAACAGATATTTGTATTGATACATTGATATTTTTTTACGGCAACTCTAGAGAACTGAAAAAAAATGACTTTATTCCCTCCGTTTCCTCGTTACTGATCCAGATTGGACTCGTGATTTCAATTCTAGTGAGTACATTTCATTGCATTCTCAACGAATTTTGTCAAAGAATGAAATATTTAAGCCAAACATAGGCAAAATTGAAATATGAACCATTTCATGTAGTCAGGACTCGTCCCATAATATCACTGCGTTCAAAGAATTTTCTATCAGAGAGCCTAAGAGAAAAATTCATTCGGTTGTCAGTGCCACTCAGTTTTGAAAATGGTTGAAGAAGAGTAATATTCAAAAAATATGGAATCACATTACTTGAAAATTTATACTCTGATATTTCGGTAACGAATCTGATCCCATGAAGAATGAAAACAGTAATTCTTTCAAATTGTCTTGAGAATTGTCATACTGAGAAGGCATGTTGCTGATGATTTTTATCTATAGAAATGAAGAGAGAGAGATATAAAAAAATCTGGGAAATGATTTTACCTTCCATAGCTTCAATTTATCGCTTCAGCAAATTGTATCATCCTGATTATCGAATGTACAAGATTGTCTTCATGAGGAGTAAGGCGAGGAATACATTTTTCAGAACTGAAACTCCTTTTGGAAATATCAGTGAATCCATTGCTACCGGTGAGCAGTGTATTCCACTGATGATAATCGTATTCGATCATGGAATGTATCTTTGAAAGCTTTCTATTTCCTTGAAATTTCAGAATTCTACCTTCATATGATTGGAAAAATCAGAATACTTTTAATATGTACAGAGATGTGCACAACAAACGGCCAGTGCTGTTATTTCTGATTCATTGGGGATCAGATCCTGATCAATTGACAAAATATCAGTTCTGTCACTTCCAGTTTTACCGGAAATTATCCCAAATGCTGATTTTCTAATGTTTATTATTCCATGATTTGGTAATAAGGATTATCATAATCGTTTTTTTTTTTCGGTATCATCGATATTATCAGTATTATCGACATTATCGTCGTCTATATAACGACAAAGTATGGAAATTCATCCCCAAAGGAAGTATTCCCAAGAACTTATTATCCAGAAGTTGGAAAAAGAATTCAACACCTACCTCCTCTTTCTGTACTTCCTAGGTACGAACGATGTTCTCAAAACATCATGGGAATTTCCTTTCGTGTGGTCCAAGAGATGCAAAAATAAAAAAAAATCAATACAAGATCAACAAAAATAACGTTGGTTCATTCTTTCAATATCATTCTGTATTATACGTCCACAGAATGAATCCCATTATAGTAAGGAGAGCTGGCTGCCCGAAGGATTGAGAAAACATTGTAGTTCATCGAACGGCACCTGTGCCAATCACCATCCTGAGCAGAATGATCGGATGATCAGATGTCATAATTCTTATTTTGTTATCAAATGATGGAATCGAGTGCAAATTTCCGCACAGGATAGTGCAATTTCTCCATCATTCTGCTCAGAGGATAGTGATTGACACAGGTGCCGTTCGATAAAATACAATAATGTTACCACATGACTTTGGGACATATATCATTTCCGAGATCATTTCATTATCTGATGATAGCGATATTTGCAGCCGGCTCTTGGACATAGTAAATTTATTCTCAACTTACATATTATTGCGATTCATTCATGAACCTACAACAGTATGTGCGAAATCAGCTCGCAACACCCTTTTAATTTGGAACATGTTCTTCAGAATAAAAATCCCATTATGTAGTATACAACGAGCTCTTTTCGAAAATATGGACATCTGGAATATAAACAGATTGTCAAGGCCTAATACCTACTTCATATTGTTCGTTGAATGGGTCGAAATTTCAAAGTAGACCATCAGGCAACTTCATTCAGAAAAAGTGGATATAGCTGGAATACCCCCAGCCAGAATTTCAACGACAATATTGTCACGTTTAAATCTCTAGGGGTAGAATTGTAAGTACCCATAATCCTTCCCGAGACATTCAAACCTATGACCAGTGAGGGGTTACTCGCTTGGCAGCAGAATAATAGGGCTAGATTCAACTTAACAAATTCATGAATTTTTATTCAATCATAAGCTCACATTGGGGTGTAAATTGAGAGACTACAAAAATGAGTGAAAAATACAAAAACAAAAGATGTCGAGCGTCAACGAGACAAAATAACCAGAACACATAGTATATGAGGTAATATAAAAATGAAACATAAATATAACATAGAAATCATGTACTCACCAAAGAGCGTGCTTCTCCATGGGGGTGGAACTCGAGGGGCGCGTTGTGTCGAAAAACTAAACTTACTTCAAGAATGAAACGCGTGATCGCACTACTCGCGATCCCTAATCGTAATCCCGGCTTTTTCATCAAACTCGATATTCCTTGTTTCGAAAAATACTCCGTCAGCGATAATTTACCCGATCATAGGTGCCAGCGACCTGGTAAAAAGATTGCAAATCAAAATAATACTGATTGAAATTGGATTCTTGATTTCCTGGCAACTACGATCGACTGAACTGTCTTCCGGAAATGTAAAATTAGCTAAGAAATAGTTATTTTTTTAACTAGGCAGCAAAGTAGTAGATTGACTGCCGTGGCTGAATCCAGCTAAGGCAGTCAATCTACTTTGCTGCCGAGTTGAACATATAATTTTTTCTCCGATTGTTCATAATTATATGGGAGAATATTGTATTTGCGAATTAATACAATTCCCACAATCTCTTTATTCTTACTGTATAGTGTTCAATTAAAATAAAATTTGATAGAAATCGCAGTTGTTGGTTTGACAATTCATGAAATTTCTGACATTTGTGCGAAAAAATATCGGTATATTTAAATTATTATATAATGGACAGTGATAGCGACCTGTTAGTATACATACACCTCCATTAATAAGGGAGGTGGCAAAAAATATAGAGTTGAATTTGTTGCCGGAGAAGTCTCGGATGGAATATGAAGGAAATTATAAACGATTTATGGATTTTCAATTTTGCTGATACATATCAATCAGCAAAGTAACCACTTTGCTGATCGATATATGTCAGCAAAATTAATATTTGCTGCCAATCGGAGGAAAAATATATTTACTGGGAAAAGACTAAAAATTGGAATTTAAAATAACTGAATAAAATACGAATGATCATTATATCTTGACAATATCTCTGTAGTTATTCAATATCAAATTTTGATATTTTTGCTTCATCATTTCACCCTGTATCATGCATCATAACCAGCGATGTAGTAGAGTAGTAGGGGACCACATCGAATACTAAGGTTGATCGTTGAAACTTCTACCATTATCAAACGTTGTGGAGATGATTTTGTATTTTCTAAACCTTCCTACAGGAAGATTCTTGAGTGTTATTCGGTAAGACAATTCAACAATTCAATGATTGCTTATCACATTATTGTCGATGGATTTTTCACAGATAAGATACTTTTGTGACAACGCATGATTGAGAAAAATTGACATGAACGCTCTCAAAAAGTATTCGTTTACAATAATTGTGGTTGTCATGGTTTCAAATGTCAAGTTGAGGTTTGTCGCTGGAAAACTCAGAGCAATGTTTTTTTGCTGTTATAATGACAAAATCACAGCGTCTTACGGGATTTTTCATACATATGAATCAAATTATTAAAACGATAATGAAGAGCATTTTCAAGGTTTATCGTCGAACAATTTTACGTTAAAAATTAGAATCAATTAAAAAAAAAGGTTGATACTATTTAAAAAGAAATTACTATCGCTGATACTAGTACATTCCCAGGGACGTCCCTGATTTAATACTAGGGATGTCCAAGGGACATCCGCTAGCCGCCTTCTGGTACGTCCCTAGGATGTACCAAGTACGAAGGAAGGATATACCTAGGACGTCCCAGGGATATTCCAGGGACACCCCTTCGACAAAAGGAAAAAATGTAGGTCGAGTAGGGATTGAACCCGGGACCTTCAGCTTATAATGCACGCACCTTACTCCATTAGCTAATATGCCTTCTGAAGATTCATGTACTGAACAAATTTATGAACAGGACTAAACTACAGAAACCTGAATAAATACATTTTTGTTTAAAAATGAGGGGCATTATGCATTTACGATTTCTGTTTGCGAAAAATGGTAATTTCTTAAGAAGTTCTGATACATTCAATGACTGTGAATCGATATCAGATATTCCAGGGACACGAATAGGATAACCTAGGGATGTACCGGGCGGGATGCCAACTCGACAACCACTGCGGGACATCCCCTGGATGCCCCAATCATGTCCTTGTACCGCGGGACAAAGAAGGGACGTACCTAGGACATCCCTGTGTTGTTAGGGGAGTTGAATTATAAAAATATGTTCCTCCTAGTATCTGATGAGCCATTTCCTCACATTTCCTACTATTTTCTGTTCATAGAAGTCGAATAATAACTAACGGTGCTTGTTTGGCTTGGGGCGTTTTTGTCGGTCAATCTATATTTCGTTTATTTTTTCGATAACTTTTCTTCAAATTCTTGGAATAATTCGACTTTCAATTTAAATTCGCCAGATTCATACAGGAAAATTGAATATAGAGGGAGATTCAATTTGAAATTATTATGTCCGCGTGAATTTTCTCTATATTATTCAATTTTTGAAATCTTTATGGAAAACTGAATTCAAACATATATATCACACATCTCGTCACACATAGAGGGTTGTTATGCAGCAAATACGTCACATCGAGCAGGATTCTCGTATAGTAGTAGTGGATACATTCTTGTTAAGCCAAACTATTCATTTTTGAGGAATCTATCGAAGCAGGTCGCATTTGTAGGCAGACATCAAATATAAGTACAGGGTGATTCACGTCTGATTCATGACGTCCTCGATGATTTTTTCAAATGGTACATCCTGAATATTATTCATTTGCTGAAATATTCATGGGAAGCTGGATTCAAAGATATATCACACATAGAATTTGAATACAGTGCGTTCGTTGAATTCTGTGTTCTTTCGAAGTAACTAAAAATCCGTCAAAAATTTGAAAAATCGTTTTTGAAAAAAATGTTCGGAGACGTACAAAAACCTAAACTTTTGCCCGTTTGCTAGATTCCTCTTTCCACCTGATTTCCAATGAGTGGTCACATGCCATAGAGTTGCATTTGAAAACAACATGTTGAGTGTGGTTCCAGCTACCCCTGAAGAAATATATCCTTGATATTGCTTGCAAGATGTGGGTAAATACATTGAATTGTTGACGTATGCAACGAATATGTGCATGGTGTTGTCCAAGCTCATGAGAACTCAGAAGGGTTGTGTGACTGCGACAGTTAAAGTGTTGAAGAACAAATAATTTGGGAAGTGTGGATACAATATGGAAATAGTTATCGAACGATGAACAAAGAATCAGGTAGAAACATAAAACATTCCATTCGAACCTAATCATAAAAAGTGATTCAATTTTTTATATCTCACTGCGGGCAAAGTGACAACTGACATATAATCATTATTCTGAATGAGGATGTGAAATATTTAGTTTTCCGCATTCATCTCGGTAACTTGAGAGTTCAGGTTCATGAAATATGTGTGATGTGAAACTAATGTTGAATAATTCTGATGTCTAAAAATGGTGATATGAAGAATAATGTGGTCATATGCGACCGTAAGTACTCCATGGGTCAAAAAAATCTAAATAAATGATTACCTATAACTAATTCAGCAGTCGATAGCCTATTGAAATTTCAAATCGTAATCCAATTCCTGACAACTTATCACAGAACGAATTGAGTTCAGGATATACGGTGATACGAACTTTCAACTTCAAAATTAGATTATTCATCTGATGATCTTGAAATTCGTCACGGGCTCAAATTATTGTGACTCACCCTGTATACGCATGACATTTTTCATCGATTCATCTCATTCTGACTCTGAAAGCACCTTGTTTCTCTATATATTCTTGTATAGATATAACATTTCGATAAGATGCATATCTACAGAGTGTAAGGAAATTCTTAATTGAATAAGGTTTTTTTTTTCAATCTAATTTACGTAGGTACAACTGAATTCCTGATGATTGATACCGCACGCAGGCAGTTGAAACTAACTGTTTCTATATACACTTATCAAACACCGACAATAAGAAAATAAAAAATATACGATCTCACATTGAGAAGCTATATTGAGAAGCTTACAAAGATTCTTGAGGTGAAATTCTATCGAGATCTCATTCAGAATAACATATTTCATGTTAGAATAGTTATTCTGATCAGATACCTATTTTATCTTACATGCATTCACCAGCGCCATCGCATAGCATACCTGAAAAGCGGACAGAAAATCGATACTCCGTTCCCGATAGGGCACTGTACCGACGATGGATTACCATTCTGACGAAATACCGTGCTGATACAATACGGTTCTGATGGAATACGGTTTTGATGAAATACGGTTATGATGATTTAGCGTTCTGATAGAATACGATTATGATACATTGATATGCTGATGAAATACGGAAGCGATGAATTACGGTTCTAATGAAACACAGTTCTGATGATTTACAGTTCTGTTAAAATACGCTTATGATGTTTTACAGTAACGATACTATACACTGCTGACAAAATAATATTCCGACGGATTACAGTTCTGATAATTTATCATCATGACGATTTACCATTATGATATATTACTGAAGCGACGAAATACGATTCTGATGAATTGCCTCTTTTATTCAATACGGTTTTGTTGATTCACCGTGCTGTCAGAATACGATTCTGATGAAATACCATTCTGATGGAATACGGTTATGATGAATTACCATTTCTATAAAGTACGGTATGATGTTTTACGTTTTTATGAAGTACATTCCTTCATTTTACAACATGATAGATTACATTATGATGTTTTGCATGCCGATGAATTACTGCTCCGTTAAATTACGGTTCTGTTGAATTACCATTTTGATCGAATATATTTTGATATAATACGGTGTTGATAGAATACGTTCTGACGAATTATATGCAGCCGGGGAGATCATCACATTTCTCTATGGTCCTTCATTTCTTCGAATGTTCAGTCTATAAAACATCTGTAAATATTAGGAATGAGCTTTTGAATCGAATTATTATTTTGACCCACTTTATCAGTCCTATCATTCACGACATCACCTTTTCTGAATCTGAATCGAACTAAATAGAGATATATAGGGTGTCACATTTGAAAACAATTATTTCGGCTTCATTTTTTGAACATGAGCGATGACAGAAATAAAATGAGTTTGCCACTGTCTCATATGTAGGAAGTTATACAGGGTTGGGCATATGTGTGGAAACACCTCAATATATTGAATAATACAAATGCGATCCCAATGAAACTTGGTTCCTTAGGACTGTTCGACGTGAGAAAATCATAAATCGTATTAGCTATGTTGCCAGATTTCAATATTTTCAAATGCAACACCCAATTTATTATAATTGCATTCGACTGCTGATGCTTTTTTCAATAGAATCTTGGATTGACACATTTTAATTCTTGACAAACCAGCAAATTCGAAAAAGAGTATGAGAATTCCTGGATATCTCTGAAATAATGGATGTTATATCGATGAATTTCAGTACCCACGGGCAGTTCGACCTGAGGAAGTCGAAACTGGTATCGGAGATGTTGCAAGATTTCTTCATTTTGCTTCGAGTGGCACAACTTTGTTTCTGAAGGAGGCTGTTCGATCTGAGGAAGTGAATAATCGTATCGGCGATGTCGCCAGAATTCTTCATTCTGCTGTGCGTGCCACAAATTTGTACATTTTTCGATGTTACATACAGCTTATTATTGCTGCATTCTATTACTGATGCTTCTTTCGAGAGAACCGTAAATCGTCGAATGCAAATTCTTGATATTTTCTGAGATTTTAATGTAAACCAGCATTTTCGTGAAAATGATGGAAACTCCCAAATAACTCCGAAATGATAGAATTGGATATAATCAATGTTTCAACAATAATTATTATTTTATCTCATTATATTTCTACGACCACCGGCCACGAACACGTCAAACTTTCAAGCAATGTGGATGTGAAGAACAGCAATCCGAAAACAAAGTTAACCATTCAATTAAATAGCTGACCATGTGAAGAACAAAAAAAAACACGTCTGACAGATTTTTCAATCACTACGGCATTCATATCGAGCTGGTATTTGATGAACTCCAAATATTCTTGCAAATATAATATTAACATGAAATAATTTGAAAGTCTAGTCTTTCATAACCATTTCCAAAAACGTTTATGAGATCTCTGAATTAAGCATCAGTGCTCAAGCCAATCAGAGACCAGCATTTGGTTGGAGGCCACGCCCACTAAACACCAGCGCGAAATTCAAATTATTCATACGTCGTCACGTCGCCATCGTAAATAAATATAATAAAAAAATCTGTCACCGCTGGGAAATTGAACCAGGAGCCTTTGCATTATGAGGCAGCGTATATACGCACTGTGGTATTTCGACCTCCGTGATATTTCAATTATTTTAATGCTATTCAAACGGGATATCAATCGCTGGCGCGCGCTTATCCTTGCAACGGATCTATAGAGGTAGAGTGAAGCGAGAGATGCATTCCAGAGATGAGAAACTTCGAGTCGAAAATAATATCCATCGCTGGCGCGCGCTTATCTTTGCAACGGATCTATCGAGGTAGAGTGAAGTGAGAGATGCGTTCCAGAGATGAGAAACTTCGAGTCGAAAATAATATCCATCGCTGGCGCGCGCTTATCTTTGGAACGGATTTATCGAGGTGAAGCGAAGCGAGAGATGCATTCCAGAGATAAGAAACTTCGAGTCGAAAATAATATCCATCGCTGGCGCGCGCCTATCTCTACACGGGTGCAGCGACAGCAAACACAATCAACAGCATAACAGATGAGGTTGGAGGTTATCAAAACCACAAAAATCCAAACAGCAAATTTCACAATCAGCAGCATAACAGGAAACGTTGAAGGTTATCGAAACTACAAAAAACCAAACAATTTCACAATCAGCAGCAACAGGAAACGTTGGAGGTTATCAAAACTATACAGAACCCAAATAGTCGCATAAACAAAATACGTGATCAGAATGACGCAAGAAATTATCGCTATCAGCAGTCGTTCCAGATGGGTTTTTCCAGAACATCCGCGTCTACTATCAGCAAGTCACGAGGTAACTCCGCCAGCGTATAAAAGCGATGACGCCGCACAACATCATTCACACTCGAGTCTACACTTGTCAACGTTTACTATCTTGACCAACTCCTTCATATAATACAGTTTGTGTGTGTGTTTGTGCATCAATAGTTCTAATAGTAAGTACCTCTTGTTCATCAAAGTGCTCATTTATATTCTCAATCCTATATTATCTGACTTTTTTTATTCCATTTTGAGTTTCTTAGTTTTATTTTAAGTTTCATCGCAAATTATTCATTCAGTGCCCATTCCTTTTCCCAATTTTTTTATTATCGGCCCCTTTCAATTTATTTCGAAAATAATACAACCTAGTGCTCATTCCGCATCAACCTTTTTCATTCCAAGTTTTTTCGAGAGACAATTCAATGAAAGTGTCAATGATCAATCGCAGATTGATTTTATTTCTAGTTTTATCGAAAATAATCCATCCTAGTATCAAGCTCATCATGACTTTGTTGGACTGCTGATGTTTTTTGTCCTTTTTCTTTCCACCAGATGGATCTTACTCAAATCAACGCAGCTTCTCTGATTGCTCCAAAACAACAGAAACCAAGCGTGAAGTTGGTGGATCTTCCCCTAGGACAACCCCATAACATCCTAACGGCAAAAGTAGTCGATACGAAATTCGGACAGACCATACTTCTAGAACTAGAAGAATTTGTCGTCTTCCTACCGAACCGCGTAACGAACGTCTATTCGTCCCACATTGACCATTTCAACACCGGGAAATATTCCTTGGTATTCAGAGGGAAGGTGGAGACTGGAAAGGCACTACCAGCAGCTTCATTTGAAATTTTGGAGAATTAAAGTGAGTTACATTTTTTTGTGGGTAAAATATTATCAATACAACAATGGAAAACATTAATAAAACCCTAACCAAAATCGACGAAACACTTTTACTGATCAAGAACAATTATTCTAAACCATTAGCACTTTTTGTATTGAAATCAATCCGTTCACACATACGGAAATGTGTCTTAGCAATAAAAAGTAATACTTTTTCGATTGGTTTGAAGCGTAAAATTCAGACTAAGATCGGGGAACTGAAACGGATGAGATTTTTCATCAAAACTATGAATAGAGGACATGTTGGCTCCGGCCTGAAGCCCTATATTCGTTGGATTGATGTGAATTCAATCTCCGCGTCAAGAGTGCAGACCGGTCTTATTCTGAATTTGAGACATAAGGAGATTATCGACTTTTCGGAGGATTCATTTAGATTGGTAAATAAGAGAATTTCAAAAATTTTGGGGCGCTTTTCAATGCTAAAAGTCAACTTTACATTTTCCGGTGACTTCATTAAGCAGTCAAATTATGGGGAATTGGTTGACCGCAAACATTTTTGTACTCCCAATGCCATCGTGGACGCAGGAACGGACCTAGCCGATTGGTTCAAAATCAATGTGCTAGATGTAATCCTTAATAAACTTGGCGAATTTGCCGAGAAGAATAGCGGGTGGGCCTTGAGCGAAATTATTTCTCTGGAGGTTGCCATAAATAAATATGAAATGGGCAATGGCTCATCATACATCAGATTGCCAGTGCAGATTGAGAAAAAGCAGGCTTGCATTAACGTTCAAAATGATGATGAGGCATGCTCCTTTTGGAGAATAGTCAGTTGTTTGCATCCCATTGAAAAAAATTCAAATAGAGTTAAGAATTATCCTCACTATTCACAGATTTTAAACATAAAAGGATTAGACATACCAATGAAGCTGCCCCAATTAACAAAATTTGAAAAACTGAATGCTATTTCGGTGAATGTTTATGCGTTAGAGTTGACAGAATTCAACGAACGAACATTTTACACTGTCGTATCCACCAGACTAACTAAGCATAAATGTAATCGACACGTTAATTTGCTATTAATTCAAGACAAATATTTCCCAAAATTGAATGACTATGAAGCTCCTTCCGATAATGATAATGTTGAGGAAAACGTTAACGTGAAATACCACTATGTCTGGATTGAGGACCTTTCGCGACTAGTATTAAGTCAACTCAACAAAAATCGTAGTAAGAAATTTATTTGCGATCGGTGCCTCAACTATTACCATTGCCAGAAGAAGCTTGATAGTCATGCTGCTCTATGTGAGAAAATTGATAATGAGAAAATTTCATTCCCCAAGTATGATTTTGTAGAATTCAAGAACCATGTGTATAAGCAGACATGTTCTTTCATCATTTATGCTGATTTCGAATCGCAGTTGGAGAAATATAATTCCAAAATTTCAAAAACCACTTCAAAGTATCAACATCATAAAGCATACAGTGCTGGGTACTATTTCAAATGATCTTTCGATGACTCGCTGTCATTTTATCGTAGTCATAGGGGTGGAGATTGCATGGACTGGTTTGCCTGCGAAATGTCTAAAATTGCCAAATTTGTCGAATCCAAATTGAAAAATATCGTTCCAATGGTAGTCAAACCAGCTAGTACCAGTGGCGCAACCATCTGCCACATTTGCGAAGAGAAATTCAAGGCAAAAGACGTTATCGTACGTGACCACGACCATTTCACTGGCGCATTCAGAGGCTTCGCACACCAGGCTCCCTGTAATCTCAACTTTAGGAAACTGTTCGTTGTTCCCATTACGTTCCACAACCTCTCAGGATATGATTCACATTTTATAATCAGAGACATTTCCAAGCGGGGACGTGTGAGCGTACTCCCGGTTAATCGCGAAAAATACATTTCCTTTACACAACATGATGATGAAACAAGCATAAAATTCCGATTCATCGACTCTTTCCGCTTTTTGGGAACCAGTCTCGATGCTTTAGTGTCAACGCTAAAAGTTGATGATTTGAAAATTCTAAAGAAAGAATTCAGTGACGTAAATGAGACGAAATTTGCATTGTTGACACGAAAAGGAGTATTCCCATATGACTATGTCGATAATGTGGAAAGATTGGATGAATCCAAGTTGCCAAGTATTCAAAATTTTTATAACAAATTGAACGATACAAATATTTCGGACGACGATTAGGCGCACGCGCGAAAAGTTTGGGAATCTTTCGAGCTGAAATCGCTGGAAGAATATAGCGACCTATATATGCGGACCGATATTCTTCTTCTTGCTGACGTCATGGAAAATTTCCGTGCGTCATCCCTCAAGACCTATGGCCTCGATCCTGCATGGTATTACACAATGCCCGGCAATACTTGGGATTGCATGCTCAAGTATACTAGGTGTAAGCTGCAAATCATCAAAGATATCGACATGGTGATGTTTGTGGAGCAGGCGAAAAGAGGAGGAGTATCGGTTTGTTGCAATAGGTATAGCGAAGCAAACAATAAGTACCAGAAAAATTACGATCCAAAAAAGCCGTCAAAGTACCTTCTTTATCTCGATGTAAATAACCTTTATGGAAAAGCAATGAGTGAACCCCTCCCTTATGGAGGCTTTACATGGGTAGAAAATGTTGACATTGATGTAACCCAAATTCCTGACAACAGTCCAGAAGGCTATATTCTCCAAGTTGATTTGGAGTATCCTTAGAGGTTGCATGACCTACACAAGGACCTACCATTTTGTCCCGAACACCGCACACCACCAAATTCAAAATTATCCAAACTAATGACCACACTCCACGATAAAAAACAATATACTTCACATTATCGAAATCTGAAGCAGGCTTTGGAACATGGATTAAAACTCACCAAAATCCATAAAGTATTGAAATTTAAGCAAGCCCCGTGGCTTAAGTCCTACATTGCGTTGAATACGCGATTGAGGACCTTGGCCACTAGTGACTTTGAAAGAGACTTGCGAAAATTGATGAGCAATGCGGTGTTTGGGAAAACAATGGAAAATATCCGTAATCACCGCGTTGTGAAATTGGTACAAAAATATGAGGGCCGTTATGGTGCTAAAAATTTAATTTCCAGTCCTAGATTTCCAAATCGAACAGTTTTCGATGAAAACCTCATGGCTATCGAACTGAAAAAGTCGGAGTTGATTTTCAACAAGCCCCTATACATTGGTATGGCTATTCTTGATTTATCGAAAATTGTCATGTTTGATTTCCACTACAATTTCATGTTACCAAAGCTTGGAGCTGACGTAAAACTCATGTATACCGATACGGACAGCTTCATCTACGAAATTGTATGTGACGATGTGTATAGTGAGGTGATTGATGCAAATATCGAGAGATTTGACACGTCTGACTATGCTCCAGACAATATTTATGGTATACCTCGAGTAAATAAAAAAGTCTTGGGCCTATTAAAGGATGAGGCAAACAGTAAGATTATTACGCATTTTGCTGGACTACGATCCAAGATGTACAGTTATAAATTGGATATAACGGATGAGGATATCGAAAAAGAGAGAAAGCGATCGGATAGAAAGGGATTCAGTAAAGAACGACTAGATAGGGAATTGGAAAATTTCGGTATAACTAAAAAATCCAAGGGTGTCAAGAAATGTGTTGTCAAAAATGAGTTGACTTTTGATGACTATGTGAATTGTCTGACGGCTTGGAAAGAAAAGACCGTAGCCCAGCAAACGATTCGTTCCTACGCTCACGATGTTTTTTCCATCGAACAAACAAAAATTGGTCTGAGTCCCAAAGATGATAAGCGGAAACTGATTCACGATTCGTTTAACACACTTCCGTGGGGTCACTACAGTTTGACGGATTGATTTTCTCCTCAGTATTTTTGCACCAAAATTTTTTAACCAACGCTGTGTTGTATTGATGACTTATTTTCCCATGAAAAAAATGTAACTTCTTTTATTCATTCTATAATTCACCAAATGTTGTATATATGTATATTTTCAATTATTTTAGTATAATCTAATCATTCCTAATATTCATATTTTATTGTATAAACTTTTTTTTCATTTTTATTATTCCTTTTTACATTCATACTATTATACACTTTTACAATTTGAAATATAGAAACAATTATTAGACTTTTCTGTGTATCCTTTTTACACACCCTTGTCTGGATGATGTGTACGAGAAAGAGAGAGAGACGAAAAAAGAAGAGAGAGAAAGGGAGAGAGAGAGAGAGAGAGAGGGAAAGAGATGTAATAAGATGTGGGTTGAAAGTATGGATGTAAAAAACAGTTGTATCATGTCTTCTGACGAATACAGACGTGCACTAGAAGAATTCGAGTTGAAAGTTAGGGAGCTCAGTGCAGACATCCAATTGTATGAGCAGAAAGTTTGTTTGTTCAAAGATTTCGAGCAATTGAGTATTTGGGACAAGGTGTTCACAGAACCAAGACGTTCAGTTGCAACGTTTCCTACATCGAGAAGAATCCAACCAACACAGCTAGATGGCGATACTGAAAGCAAGCTTCATTCTATTGACAGCTCTGAGCAACAACGTCTTCTACACAAACATACCATATGATACGAGGAATGCAGCCATATGTTTTGATATGAATCGTACACAACAATGTGATTGGAAGATGATGAAAAGAATGCATGTCAATGATAACAAACTACCTGTATATTCAATCGACATGCCTCGAGTCAATGGGACCACCATCGACTACAAATTGAAATTATCGTTTTCTGATGGCAGTGACGGCGAAACTGGGGACTGGCAGACATTTACATTGAAGAAATCACCCGCAAAATCAGATGATGATCAAGATTCTCTCAATATCATTGCAATTTTGATACTTTGTTGTACACTAATATGTTCACTCATTTTAATCTCACATGTTATTTCCATTATACTGAGAAATAAGGGATGTGATGAATAAAAACTCTGAAATTACGATATATAGTTTTTTATTTACGTATTAAATTACATAGCCAATCATATAAAGTATCGACATTGTAAAGACTGCACTGGAACCTTCCTCCGCGGAAATGATTCATGCAAGGTGGAATGGATTGTTGAAACGTTATTGGTTGCCACCAAGAATTGTCAAAATCTTCTGAATTCACAATGTGATTGGTCATCTTCAACTCTGCACATTTTCGCTGCAAGAACTGAATCTTTTGGTGTCTTCTAACGTAGATGATATTTGTTTGCTGCAGGTTGTCTTGTGTAGTATTCCATCGAACTCATTTAAATCCACATAACCACTGGAATATCTCAAACCATGCACATAGCGTTCCAGGTGATTTGCCATCTTTTCATCTTCTCTGCCTAAACTCGAAAATTCTACAGATGGCTTGAATAGAAAATGACTCGTCTTTTTGCCAATGCGAATGGTCATTTCCTTTGGAATGAATTCACCATCAACCGTGAACCCTTGAATGTCAACCAGTGCGATCTCCATGACTCTTCGAAGCGAACTGACGTCTGACTGATGCAGCAACACCTAACTAGGCAATATTTCGAACGATTTCGCTGAGTGGGAGATGTTCCATGATTTGATCGTGAATGATGATGCAATAGGCTTTGGTGTCGGGAGGCATGCCTGTAGTCGCTTCAATGTCCAACTTTATGTCAACTGTGGACGACTTTAGACCCAGATAGCGCCTCGAGCAATCGATAACAAACATTGGTCGGGATTTGAATTCGGCAAAGTTTACTAGAGAGCGCTTTTCTTGACAGTTATGGTAGCTCTTGTTGAACTCTGTATAGTTGAAGTGAGCGTCAGCATATTGGTCTCGGGAAAAGTCCAATAGCATTCGTTCTTGCGTATAATAGTCGCTATTCAGAGCCAATCGTATGGATTTGATGTTGGCATTATCGAACAAGGTGACGTCTTCATGCGAATTATCGGCTTTTTTCGTTTGGAAAAATACTATAACATATCTTGGACTGTCCAATGCAGAACATGTCTTGACGGACCAGATTTCTTTGGTAGATTCTTGTGTGAGTGCTGGTAGCTCGTGCAATTCCCATCGGCGAAACGGTATCATCATAGGCTCATCTGCTTTGATACGTGTCAACAGCTGCAACTTTATGTCATCGTTGGGTGTGAGATGTGGCACTTTCAAATTAATGCTTTCTATCGTTATTTTAGCAATACTCTGAGTCTGAGGAGATCCTTGCAAAGCAGTATTCGCTCTCTCGACAACCTTCACACTATTGGCATCATTGCGAGCTCTCACTAAACGGATTGACTGCTTGCCCCACGTTGCCACTTGATGATCATTGAAGATGGAAAACAAATGTTTCAGTGGAATGTTCATGCTGAACGTACCATCGGTGTTGAGGATCGGAGCATTGGGATAGTTCCAGCCTGTGATGGCTAGATGACGTGAGTCTTCAGGCGTATAACACAAGTATCCTCGCACAGTACTCGTTATTCCAGGATATCTGACAGTGTCCAATTCTTTATTACATAATTCATAGGTGCAGGAATCAAAGAGATAAGCTCCAGCATTGTGGGTTAATGTACCAGTACCACCACCGGTCACCTTCAATTTACCCTTGATGGTAATGATGCCTTCAAACATGGCCAACCACGAATCTGCTTGATTAACCGTTATATCGATGACATCATCGTTCTCGAATGATTTCACATATGGATAATAGGTACGCCATTCCACTTAAGTGATGCTTTCGTCGAGTCTGGGTTTGCGGAAAACGTCGAACACGGGTGCTAACAACATTGTAGTCTTTGAGTGATTTCAGAAACAAGACACTGGATAATGTAAATGTTTTTCTGTTGCTGCTGCTGCTCTTCGAAGACACGACTGCTTTGGTGTACGGTGTCGAGAGAACTGGTGCCGATGATGTTGCTGATGATGGTATATTATCTGATTATAGGAGTAATCAAACACTAGTACCATCTTGCGAGTTTCTTCAATTCCAATCTTATGATGATTTCTTCACCTCTAAAATTCACCTGCCTGAAATCTTGGTCTAGAATCTGGAGTGTAATGTTGGGCAGGTAGATAGAATAGATTTCTGGGAGTCTCGTCTATGGCGTAACCAGGATCGACTGCAACTGCAAACTCGTAGATCGTATGTGATGGTCTGTCGTTGTAAAGAGCTCCAGCAGTAACGTTGCTATCAATGTGAATGGTTCTCACTTTGGTTATGCTGACCGGCAAATCGGAAGTGTGGACTTGTTGTGCGTTCAACAATCTATTTGAAAATCCCAAAACTAGAGCTATGCTATCCTTCGGGCAAAAATCGATGGCAAACCTTTGGCTCGAAATCTCACACTTTAGTGTATTATTGTTGGGCTTCAACGAGAATATATCATCAACGTCCTTTGCACTTGAGATGCCCAATTCTTTGCGTATGAATTTCTCAATGTACACAATGTCGTATGAACCTTCGGGAATATCGATGATCTTTCCCTCCTTGGTCTTATCTTTCAGATAAAACTTTGATCCTTTGTCGATATTTGGTATACTGTTTTATGAATGGAATCCCAACAATGCTAGTCCGTAATCAGAGTCTGGATCAAGTTGAAGTGGTGTCAAAAAGTCTATGGAGAGCGTAGATGTACGACCTTTCAACGTCACGATCAGAGACATGACTGATGCACAATGACCGAGTTACTTGGTCTCATTGAAAAGGAATTCTAAACATAGACGTCCACAATAACTTTGATTGGAATTTTGGTATTGATTGTTATTGTACAAGATTTTCGTGCTGGCACCCAAATATTGCGCCAATTCTCTGGGCGGTTTCAGATTACCATAACTATCGAAATATAAGGCTTTTTTATCATTTTTTATGTAAGCCACCCAATGAGTGCCCGCATGATTGGCGGTATCCAAATTCAATACAGCACACTCGCGATGCCATGGACCGGTGGAAGGTAGAGTGTCCCGCATAAAAACACCTCGAAAATACAGTATTTTTAGCTGTTTGGCATACTTTATCACATCTTCATCGTACATTGATTTATTGGGTAGCTTGTCTAGAAGTTTTTCGAGTTTTTTGATTGTTTCTTCAAGTACAGTCCGAATCCTCTCGATGTTTTGCGTAGAAATAGGCCGGAACCCTGCTTGCCGATAGCCTCCATTGCTTTATTATGTCTTTGATCTTCTTCGAGCTTTTTCTTTGCATTTTTCGCATCAATGACTGTCTTTGCGACTGCTCCGGCTCCTCCAGCTGGAGATCCTAGGGCTCCCAAGGTGGCAAAGATTGGTATCAATGGTAGTATACCGCCACTGTGTGGAAGAGGTATGATTCTTGGTACTCTGATTCTTTTTTTACCGCCAGCCCTCTTGATTACAATTCTGGCTGCATGGAGTGCTTTCAATGCAGATTTATTCAGACCACTTCCTGATGTTGTACTACCACCACCACCACCATCTAACTTTGATAGTACATTTTTTATGAATTTGATAATGTTGGATAGGGATTGCTGTGATACACGACCCATGCCAAGTTTTCGTTTGACCTTCATTCCGGTGGTGACAAGCCAAGCAGCAGCCTTCTCTTTGAATTCAGCGTTCTTCGACTTCGACAATATCCAATCAGCTTTGTGTCTGTCTTCTATTGAGGAATTTTGTGAATAGGCGATATCGTGTACTTGACACGCGTCGTCCAACGGATTGATACCGGTGTCTCCTCTTGCAAGTCTTTTATCGAGTTTGGTACCTGGACCACAAAATCTGTAGCCTGGAATGTGTAATTCGATGGGAAGTTTATCGATCAGAGAATTAAGCACACCCTCTCCGTGGTAGAGCAACATGAAGACTGATGTGTAGGAAGTTCGACAACTCTGCATACACCTAATGAAATGAAAGATATATCATCACATGATGAAGATCATTCAACGAGAACGAATGTTACCCATTGTGAATTTGGATGAAATTTTGTCAACCAAACCACCAGTGAATAGTTAACATGGGAAACTGCTTCCCCATTCGTTCAGAGCAATCTTCTGCGGACCAAGCGGATGTGGAAAGACCAATGCGATGCTTTCCCTGCTGTTCAATCCAAATGGCGCGAAATTCAAGAACGTTTACGTGTATTCAAAGTCGTTGTACCAACCAAAATATCAATTGCTACAACAAGTGT
The DNA here is from genome assembly GCA_918026855.4 of Phaedon cochleariae. NCBI lineage: Eukaryota > Metazoa > Arthropoda > Insecta > Coleoptera > Chrysomelidae > Phaedon > Phaedon cochleariae. Next base: position 24,425,795 of record OU896709.1, read on the forward strand.
TGGATTCAGTGAAAGGTGTTGGGTATTTTCCCTTTAAAGAAAATGATGATGTCATCAGTCCATCAGAAGCAAAAAATCATTCGATATTCATTTTTGATGATGTATCATGCGACAAGCAGCAAAAAATTCGAGAATATTTTTCAATGTGTAGACACAAGGATATTGACGTAGCATACCTATGCCAGACTTTTTCTAAGATACCAAAGCAGCTGGTGCGAGACGACAGTAACCTGTTGATGTTATTTCGACAGAATGAAATGAATTTGAAGCATGTGTTCGACGAGCATGTCTCACCAGACATGTCATTCGATCAATTTAAAGCATTGTGCTCAGAGTGTTGGAATTCCAACCAATATGGTGCGATGGTGATTGCAAAAACTTTCGATATGAATGCTGGCAGATATAGAAATGGTTTTGATGAGTTCATAAGACTGTGATCTCTGGACCATTCATCAAGATGACGTCAACCAAGATGCATGATGATGTTGCTGATGCGCTGCGCAAGAAAAAAATCAACGAACTATCGAAATCAATCAGAAGAAAATATTCAGCACTAAAATTGGGCAAGTCTGAGGATGATGATGCGTTACAGAAAATATTCCAACCACTGACATCACCTTTGAAACAAATTGCCTCCGCGTCCAAGGTCATAGAAGAAAAACTCGATGGAACACTTTCAAACATCAAGCGAAGCAGAGCAAAGTCGTTGGGGTTGAAGAAGGAGAAGAAGAAGGAGAAGAAGGAGGAAGAGGATGGGGAGGTGGAGAGGGTGCAATCGGATTTGAATCAAACTAATTTCATACCTATGATGGATGTGGCTGATAATGCTGGGCATACTGAAGATGATGATGAGGATGGTTATGACGATGCTGATGATGAACTTTTTGTAGATAGTGAAAATATCTCACCGGCTGCAATACATGATTACGTTGATCAGTATCCTGCGATGGCTCAAAAATATCTGACTAAATACTGGACAAATGATGAGAATATCGATACGGTTTATGGTCCCAAATATGATCCAGTAACATCGAAATGGTCTCTCAACGGAAAATAAATGAATTTCCATCGAAGAACTGAAGATATACTTCTTGATGGCTTTCGGTTCCGTGGCACCCCAGGCCTCTATCAATTACTCTTCTATAATGATTCATCCTTTGCCAAAGATGATACGAACCCATACAAGCAATTGCTCACCAAAGCTCATCTGAATTCTGCAGGACGTATGAAGTCTTCCTCTAGACTCAAATACGTAGAAATTATTCGTCCAATGTTCAGATCCAATTCCAGTGGTTTGAAGTTGACATACAGCACAGCACCTATCGAATACATGTATTGGGATGATCCGAACGAATTGGTAGATAGATTGAAGTTGCTCATTGCATCACAGCAAGCCGGAAATACATCAAACGATAACGAGATTGTTGCCATCTTGAACGAATTAGAAGAGGCAGGCATAATAAAACATGTGTGATGATTCGGTGACATTTCCGTGTTCCGTGATACTTCCGTGACACTTCCTTGACACTTCCGTGACACTTCCTTGACACTTCCGTGACAGTTCCGTGACACTTCCTTGACACTTCTGTGACAGTTCCTTGACACTTCCATGGCATGTCTATGAGTGAAGGGGCTAATAATTGGCGAAGCAAAGTGCCGACCATTATCGATAACGTACAATACTTTAGTCATTAGCATAATGAGTCTCGACAAATTTGGACGTGGTTCGTTTCCACGCTCAGCTCAGATGGTGACAGTCAGATCTGGATTTTCACATACTCCAACCGGTGATATTGATGTTGGTCATTTGAAGATGTGTAACGTAACACTGCCAACAGATGCCGCTGATGTTGCAAACAAACAATATGTGGATGAAGTTATATCGCAAATAAAGTTAGATTCCAAGATTGCTTTCGATAATTACGGTGAAAAAATCCGAAATTACCTTGCTGGCTTCAGCAACGAAATAATCGAAGAAAGGAAGAGAGTGGATGTACCAGGTGATTCAATAAGGGTGACGAGATATTGATCCCAGGAACTAATGATTTCGCTTACACGATTGATCTGATTCAAGAAACGAAGGTTTGGAATGAAACAAAAAAACATCTATTCCATTCGGGTTCCTACAGTCCTCGCTAGGAGAAGTCTTCAATAAACTATTACCTCTTGAGATACCCAGCACCTTATCACCCCTATTGAATCACCTGGTACATGATCTCAAACTGACATCGTACAATACAAACTTTGTTCAGTTGTCTGGCATAGTGCACAAGATCAACATACATGTGGAGCAGCTTCGCAAAAACTCTCTACCAAAACTCGAAAGCGACATCGACTTGAATGTGAAAAATATTTTAGAACTTGTCGATAAGATTGACAACACTGTGAAGAGTTTGCACGATTTGAAGGCTGAGCAACAACACAGCCGTGATAAAGAACGCCAGCTTGCTGATGTCATTGGTCAAATGAAAAAAGATCTGGCCAAGATTGCCATCACTCCAAAATCTACGACAACACCACCGCCACCAAAAAGGAAGCTTCCTGTGTGAAACCCATCATATAAACTCCTAATCCAACGAAGTCAATATGTCACATTCTGAAGAAAAAATCCAACTCGTCAATGAATTACATAGACCTGCTAGGAAAAAGTTTCCAAGGCGCCGCATTATCATCAAAGGTTTGGATGACTTATGGCAAATGGATCTAGCCGAAATGCGACCTTACGCCTCTGTAAATAAGGATCACAAGCTGATAATGGTCGTAATTGATTGTTTTTCCAAGTACCTATGGACTAGACCACTAAAATCAAAAACTGGTGCTGAAATCGCTCATGCATCTGCTGATATTCTATCGCATGCCAACAACAGAATTCCCAAGAATTTGCAAACCGATCAAGGTACCGAATTCTACAACGAAAAGTTCCAAAGTCTGATGAAAAAGTTCTCCATCAACCATTATCATACGTACACCATAATGAAGGCAGCCATTGCTGAACGTGTTATACGGACATTGTAGGAAAAACTATACAAGTAGTTCAGTTTGAATGGCTCATACCGTTGGATAGATGTCCTGCCTGAAATCACGAAAAATTTTGATAACACGAAACATACGACAATAAGATGCAAGCCCAGTGACGTCACCAAAGCCAACGAACAAGATATTTTAAAATCCACGTACAATCACATCAAAATTGCTGGAACCAGAAAATTCGACGTTGATGACATTGTGAGAATAAGCAAAGCCAAACATGTTTTCGAAAAGAATTATACGCCAAATTGGACTACTGAACTAAAAGTTCGTATTACGAAACCTACTACATACATCTTGAAAGATTTGCGTGGTACACCAATCAAAGGTGCCTTTCATCCTGAAGAATTGCAAAATACTATAAATCATGTAATCAAATACAGTAAGAATAAACTGAGTGTTACCATGAAAAGAATTGAGTTGCATCGGATACAGGAAAATATGAGAATCTGTCAACATTGCTGATACGTTCTTTGACTTCTTCATAAAAAACAGCTTCCACGTAAATTCATCGATTTTTGTTTCGGAGATATTCAGGAGTATCCATCCTTTCTTTCTGAAAATGCTGGTTTGCCAAATCCAAGGAGATATCCAGAATTGGGAATTTTCAGTTTGGGGTTTTATCAAATGAGGCATCAGTGATTGAATGCAGTATTAATGAGCTGTATGTCAAATTTGCAGAAAAAATCATGCCACGCAAAGCAAAGATTTGCCAACATCGCCGATACGATTCTTGACTTTCTCAGGTCAAACAGCCTCTAGGTACTGAAATTCATCGATAGAACATCTATTGATTCAGAGATATCCAGGATTCCTCATACTCATTACCAAAAATGCAGGTTCGCCAAATCTTAGAAAATATCCAGAATTGAAATTTGCCAACTGAAGGTTTCATCAAATCTAGCATCAGCAATCGGATGTTATTTCAATCAACTGGAAGTTGCATTCAAAAAAACAAAGTTGTGTCACACACAGCGAAATACAGAAATCAGGCAACATTGCTGATAAGATTTTCGACTTCCACAGGTCAAACAGCCCCTAGGTACACAAATTCATCGACAAATCATCTATTGTTTCAGAGATATCCAGGAATACTCATACTTTTTCCGAACAATGCTGGTTTGCCAATTTTAAAAAAATATCCAGAATTGAAATTCGCCAATTGCCGGTTCTATCAATTTGAGCATCAGCAATTGAATGCAGTAATCATTAATTGGGTGTTGCATTCAAAAAATCAAATTGTGTCACGCACATCAAGTGAAACAGCCCCCAGGGACCGAGTTTTATTGGGATCGTGATTGTCGTTTTCGAGATATCAAGGTGTTTCCATACATATGCCCAACCCTAAGGCCCGTTCTTATCTTGCCGATAAGTTGAAAGTAACCAAGATACGAGAGTTGCTCAAAGAGTGAGAATTCTCAACTTCGTCCTGTATCAAGGACTGTGAGAGTTTCACAAAAAAAGTAACGAAGCGATGTGAAGACCGCAAAGCTCTATCTCCAAAGATGACTGAGATATCACGCAAAGGCATTGAGAACTGGACACATGTGTACATGTGTTGTGTCTTGCGTAGCCTTTCATTATTGTTCGCTAGCGCCATGCGCACTCACACCTCATGTTTCAGTGCAGGTGTCAGTCAAAAAGAGAACAGCGCAATATCCAGAGCCACTATAAAAGTCTCCCTTTGAAGATGCGCGAAATAATCAATTGATGAGTGTCATCTTATTCCATCCACTGATAATTATTAATGAATAAGATGAATGATAACACTGGATCATGATATAAAATCCAACATGCCCCCGAAAAAAATGTCAGGAGCTGTTCTTAATTAATTACATACGGATGCGTTTGAACGATACCACTCTAGCTTCTCGTAGTCCTCCGAAATGTGGAATTATAGCAGCATTGGAGAATCATTCAATTCATTTCAGAACAGCCGCATTCTCCATAAGTTCATTTTCCCTGCTCGAGAATTGGATCAACAATCACTATGCATTTTTGTTCACCTCTCTCTTCTCGATATAAAACGACTCTAATCAGCTATAGGAAATATTCAGAGGACAAGTAGGACCACAATTCTGAGTGTAATGCCTTCGTGGAATAGCACACTATTGTATATGTAGTATGAATTCTTCCATGAGAATAAAAATCCCATTTGGATCTCAATAATTTTATTACATAACTGTAACTATCGTAATATACATAACAACCGATGCTCCTTTTATCTTCCAGTTCTCATGTCATAATGTACATCTAGAAATCCCTATTTTATACAGGATGTGAAAAACATGTAACACCTTTCCTCCTTAAAAAAAGAAATCCACAATAACAACTGTAAGAGTCTTTTATTCTGAGGCCCTTACTTTGACACTCTGTTCAGGACAGGAGACTACTCTGGTATTTGACAGGGGGGATTCTCGAGCGCCAGATTTTTGATAAAGGTGATTTACTTCACCTACTCCTCCCAAATTAGTCGGGAAGGAGGCCCACAGTAGCAACAGTGGAGAAAGGTACAGGAGGTATACCTACCTCGGTACCCACAGTATAATCCAGGGGTCAATGGTATCGAATCGACCTGGAATCAATAAGTAGCCACGGGAGTGTAGGCTTTAATTACAAACCCTGGGTCTAGCCTGGAATACTGGTTGCTATTTCTGGTCTGGATAATTACAGGAATCAAAGCAAAATATCTCTCAGGTCTTTGGTATTTTGAGGTTAGGTCTGGAAGATTATTTACTCAACTATTTCATCATTTCTACCTGGAGAATCGGAAACACAGTTCTAAACGAATTAAACAGATTCAATTTCTATTTATCTTTTCTTTTCCTTCGATTTTTCTAATTTCCTAATATCGGATTTTTAGTGAGGTTAATTTATTATATTTTTCCATTAATGTCAATAGTTCTGAAACATAGAACACCGCCTGACGGGATACAAAGCACAGAGACACTGGTGCACAGGACTGGATTTCTCAAGGAAAAGAAGAAGAAGAGTTGTTAACTGGCTTGTCAGTGTCAGTCGTCAGTCAATAATAATATTCTGCAATTTTGACAAATGAAAATATTGAAAATCACTAAATAAATTATTGAACTATTTGGAACTGAAAACAATAAACAATGACAACAGAGAAGGAAATATGAAATATGCAATCACAAAATCCGTTTATTCAATTTAGAGTTCTGGGTTCTTCACACAGGTCGGGTGAGTATCGGTGTGAAAAACAACAGGAATGAAATGAGGCTATAAACAGGATGAATAACACTGGTGAAAAATATACAGACTTACATTTGTAACCGGAAATCACTATACAATACTATTTTACACTGGTTTTGAATGAACTATGAGAGCACTAAAAGATCAGCTAGAACATCAGGAGCTTGAAGAGCAACGGAGATCCGGTGGTGTAGACTTGTCAAGAAGAGCTTAGAGAGTCTCGAATCCTTGGCTGTCTTCCGTATTTATGCACTGCTTTGGCCTTGGCACGAGGACAAGTAAATCTGGAATCTCATTGGTCAAAACTCCCACCTTGTCATGGCTCATGGCCATGGCCACTAGATCTGTCCTTGAAAAACACATGTGCACCTCCAACACAAAACGCGGAAAAAATAATATTACACCCTAAATGGGCACAGGAACAGGATCTACTACCTTTGCTTATGCTACTGAATGAATTTGGCTGGAAAATATTCAATAACAACAAAGTTATGAGCATTTAAACATTCATCATTTCAACTGATAAATAATTCAATCAAATTTCATATCATAAGCAAAGGGTTGAAAAATATTGAAGTCTTTAGGGTTGTAATGATGTTCATCAGCTTTTACTATCAGGAAAAGCTGTGGGAAGTCAGGAATCAATGCATTACTCAGCTCTCTCAGGTTTTCAGGTTTCGAGCTTTCGAACAGGTGAAATTCAACTAGAATCAGGCTCAGGTACTTAGATTTTGATCAAAACCCGTCTAGTAATGAAGCTGGTCAAAAACACTTCATTACACACCCCTCGTACTTGCGGAAAAAAAAAATGGAAGCTCTAGCTTCTATTTTTTTTTATAAATTCATTCATCACCAAAATATACACTATATACATTACCAACTATAAACTGGAATACTTATGTACAATCCTTATATTTATACCTTATCTGGAAATCAGCTTAATCTACTCAGGAAACCTACAGCAGGACCTAAATGTAAACCATATCTATATACACTATCTGGAATCTTTTCTCACTATTCAGATTATTTACAACGGATCTGAAACAGTAAAAAAAAATTATTATATACTCCTATACTTACTATTTACATAAACGTCTGGATTTCTGGACTGGACTAAATCCAGACGTCTCTGGACCAAAGTGTTCTGGAAAAATATTTGCTTTCCACTTGCAATTTTTCCTTTGATGGCCAGGATTTCCACATTTCCAACAAATCCTTACTTCTGCAAAGTAGGAGTAATGGGAGACAGATCTAGGCAAGTTTGAAGCAGAGGCGGGTCGGACTGCTTCAAAACTAGAATTCCGGAAACAGGACTCGTCGGAATTCATAGCTGCGGATGCCTTTTTCTGTTTCCAAGCTGGATACCGGGACGATAGGAAATTGTCCGGACCTAATTTCCTATTTCTGTTCCTGGAACACTTTCGCGTTAAACCTATATTAGTAGTACCGGTCTCTGTAATGATTTCTGTCACTCCATTGACAGTCTGGACATCATTACAGAACCTAAATTCCATCTGGACTGGAATTTCTGGAAAATCTAGAATTTCTGAAAAATCTGGACTTTCTGGAAAATCAGGATTGTCTGTACGTCCTGTACCAACAGGATAGTCTGGTGAACGGAGGAAATTCGGATTTCTGGAAAAATCAGGATATTCTGGATATTCTGGATCTTCTGGAGAATCTGAATTTTCTATCCAATCTGTATCTCCTGGACTTTCCAGATTGTCTGAATTAACGGGACTTCTTGACTGGACTGGATAATCTGGAAAATCTGGATTTTCTGGAAAATATGGAAAATTTGGATTATCTGGAACATATGCTCTATGCACATCTTCTGTATCATCAGGATCTTCCGAAACATTCCTATTCCCTGGAAAATGTTGTGAATCTGACATTTCTGGAATATACGGATTATATGATGGTTCAGGATAATCTCGATTTTCTACACCCACTGGATGTGCTGAATTTCCCGGATCCCTACTTTCCGGAATTTCTGGATGCTCTGGATACCCTGGATGTTCTGGATAAATTGAATTTTCAAGACTGTCTGGATATTCGGGGACCTCACTGGGTACTGGATTCTTGGATTTGTCTGGAGGGAGACATACACAATCACGGGATAAAATATCCCTCTGGCCACATCTGGAACAAAATATTTCTGGTTGGTGTCTGCAGGCACTTCTCATGTGACCATGCAGTCCACATCTACAACAAACAGTCTCACTGTTTTGAAGGCCTATATTTTGTTTTCTCTCCTGGGTATATGTCCTGGAACTAGGTTCTTCATACCTAATCGGTTCTGGACAAAATGACACAGGTGAGGGTGGTGGCAGGTAGTGATAACCCTGGTAGGTTTGATATATCTCACTTCTCAGGCTCTCATATTCTAGAATTCTTGAGATAAGTGATGGTACATCCTGGAAATCAGTCTTTCTGATATACAGGCGGTAGTCTGGCAGTAAATTCCGGTATAGCCAAGTCAATTCTTGTGCTTTATCAAGAGTGCCTTGTCTTCGGATTAGTGTCTGCATGTCTATCACATAATCTCTAGCTGGTTATTCCACTGTCTGTTTCCTCTGGATGATATCAATCTGGAGCTGTTCATGATATCGAAACGGAAAGTATGCTACCTGGAAACACTCTTTGAAAGCTGGCCAGGAATTCCAGTTTCCTTTATTACAGCGGTACCATAACAGAACTCTTCCTTTTAACAAGTCAGGTAATACATCCAGGAGCTGGTCTGGTTCTACTTTCTGCACATTTCCAATCTCTTCTAGTCTTTCCAGGAAATCTACAGGATCTGTTGTTCCATCAAATTGCAAATTCCAGTGATAGGTGTTCAATCCACTAGAATAACACAGGACAGGAATTTCAGGAGGTATGTCAGGACTCTCTAGAGTTGTTTCAGGATCATCCGGATGTGTTTCTGGACTACCGGGAGTTGGTTCAGGACTATCTGGAGGCTCATGTGGTTCAGGAATATCTGGTAAATCTGTAGGCGGTTTCCTCACAAGATTCTCAGGCCTGAGGGCTAATATCTCAGGAACTTCCACCCTCAGGAACCACATCAATCGGTTTTGTAGCATCTCCACAGGACCTTCAGTTTTTAGACCATACCTTTCTAATTCTCTTATCAATTCGGATTCGTTCAGGTCATATACCCAACACACTCTTGAGTTCAAACCTGATATGTGCTCTCGGTAGCTCTCTGGGCCTGGATTCCTGGATTTTCGGAGGTTCTCACAACCTTTACATTTATCATCAACTATATCAGGGCCTAACATTTTATTCAACTGGTTCAATGAGCTGGAATATCAGGATGATTATCAGGATGAAATGTATTCGGAAATTAACGGATTTGTCTCTCTTGCTGTCTCAAAATTCAGTGACTCTCATAACAAAAAAACATATATCTGGACTCAACAAATAATTTCTGGATTTCTGGATTTTTATTTTGGATTCTTTTATAGCTCAACTTAACTGGAACTGTTCTCTACAAAAATCAGGTTCAAATTTCTAACCCACTCTCAAAAACAAACTATACAGGTACTTTCTGGAAAAATGCTATGATTCTGATTCCAAACAATGAAATACTGGTTCAGGAAAAAAAAACTGTGCAGGACTGGAATAAAGCAACTTTTCTGGTAAAAAGGACTGAATTGTTTTCTGATTCAATAACCAAGAAGTCCCTGCTCGGGCGCCATTTGTAAGAGTCTTTTATTCTGAGGCCCTTACTTTGACACTCTGTTCAGGACAGGAGACTACTCTGGTATTTGACAGGGGGGATTCTCGAGCGCCAGATTTTTGATAAAGGTGATTTACTTCACCTACTCCTCCCAAATTAGTCGGGAAGGAGGCCCACAGTAGCAACAGTGGAGAAAGGTACAGGAGGTATACCTACCTCGGTACCCACAGTATAATCCAGGGGTCAATGGTATCGAATCGACCTGGAATCAATAAGTAGCCACGGGAGTGTAGGCTTTAATTACAAACCCTGGGTCTAGCCTGGAATACTGGTTGCTATTTCTGGTCTGGATAATTACAGGAATCAAAGCAAAATATCTCTCAGGTCTTTGGTATTTTGAGGTTAGGTCTGGAAGATTATTTACTCAACTATTTCATCATTTCTACCTGGAGAATCGGAAACACAGTTCTAAACGAATTAAACAGATTCAATTTCTATTTATCTTTTCTTTTCCTTCGATTTTTCTAATTTCCTAATATCGGATTTTTAGTGAGGTTAATTTATTATATTTTTCCATTAATGTCAATAGTTCTGAAACATAGAACACCGCCTGACGGGATACAAAGCACAGAGACACTGGTGCACAGGACTGGATTTCTCAAGGAAAAGAAGAAGAAGAGTTGTTAACTGGCTTGTCAGTGTCAGTCGTCAGTCAATAATAATATTCTGCAATTTTGACAAATGAAAATATTGAAAATCACTAAATAAATTATTGAACTATTTGGAACTGAAAACAATAAACAATGACAACAGAGAAGGAAATATGAAATATGCAATCACAAAATCCGTTTATTCAATTTAGAGTTCTGGGTTCTTTACACAGGTCGGGTGAGTATCGGTGTGAAAAACAACAGGAATGAAATGAGGCTATAAACAGGATGAATAACACTGGTGAAAAATATACAGACTTACATTTGTAACCGGAAATCACTATACAATACTATTTTACACTGGTTTTGAATGAACTATGAGAGCACTAAAAGATCAGCTAGAACATCAGGAGCTTGAAGAGCAACGGAGATCCGGTGGTGTAGACTTGTCAAGAAGAGCTTAGAGAGTCTCGAATCCTTGGCTGTCTTCCGTATTTATGCACTGCTTTGGCCTTGGCACGAGGACAAGTAAATCTGGAATCTCATTGGTCAAAACTCCCACCTTGTCATGGCTCATGGCCATGGCCACTAGATCTGTCCTTGAAAAACACATGTGCACCTCCAACACAAAACGCGGAAAAAATAATATTACACCCTAAATGGGCACAGGAACAGGATCTACTACCTTTGCTTATGCTACTGAATGAATTTGGCTGGAAAATATTCAATAACAACAAAGTTATGAGCATTTAAACATTCATCATTTCAACTGATAAATAATTCAATCAAATTTCATATCATAAGCAAAGGGTTGAAAAATATTGAAGTCTTTAGGGTTGTAATGATGTTCATCAGCTTTTACTATCAGGAAAAGCTGTGGGAAGTCAGGAATCAATGCATTACTCAGCTCTCTCAGGTTTTCAGGTTTCGAGCTTTCGAACAGGTGAAATTCAACTAGAATCAGGCTCAGGTACTTAGATTTTGATCAAAACCCGTCTAGTAATGAAGCTGGTCAAAAACACTTCATTACACAACTCAAAGTTGAAAATCATTTCTTAATTTAACTGGCAATCTGATATTCCTCTGCGATCTCCGTGTGGTGGTGACATTGGAATTAATTTTTGAATTCTCCATAGGCTCTGATGTTTCTTCAGGATCATCTACAGGATATGGTATATGGTAATCAAACTCAGAATCAGAATCATAAGATAAACATGTAGTTTTTGTTTCTATTGATCGCAACTAGTTAATATGCCTCTTCCATGATCTACAATCATCGAGTTTAATCTGATAATGTAATTTTCCAAGCTTTCTCTCTACTTTGCCAAATTCCCACTTATTTCCTCCAATATAATTTCTACACTCTACTCTTTCTCCCTCTTTTAGAAATCGTATTTCTTTTCCCTTATTCACATCTATATATACTCATTTTGGTCTGGAATTATGAAATCTAATCGTTGCCTGATTCTTCTGTTGAACATAAGTTCTGAATACTATGTGGAATATTTCAATGCTTGCCTCAGATCTATTTTTGAAAAAGTTGTTCCACCTGCCATTGATGCAAAAAACTCATCAATGGTAGGTGAGGAATGATCATCAACAAGTAATTGCGGGTTTATTGTAACGCTAAAATCTCCACAGAGGCGAACTGTATTATTTGATTTTAAGACAGGTACAACAGGTGTAGCCCATTCTGATGTATTTACTTTTTCTAGAATACCTGCTTTTTCAAGATCAATTATTTCCTGCTCAACTTAATCTGAAATTTTGAAAGGTACTGTACGAGATCTTAGAAAAACCGGTTTCGTATTCGGTTTGAAAGTTAATTTGGCTTGAATTCCATCGATTTTTTACAAACCTGGTTCAAAAATGAGTTTGTATTTTTCAAAAGAAGTGAATCTAATTTTTGCTGTCCACATGTAGGTGTAATCATATTCAAATTATTGAAATCTAAACCTAATTGTCGAATCCATTCTCTCCCCAATAATGATTGTCGATCAATATTGGTTAAATAAATGTTCAAATTGAAATATTTTTCATTATATTGAACAGTTACTGTAGAAAATCCCAAAACTTCCAAATTGTTATTGCAATACGTAATTAACTTCAAATCTGTTTCGAAAATTGGAATATTTGGAAGAATTGAAATGAAAAAAATTTTACTTGTCAAAGTGACAGCTGCACCTGTATCTACTTCGAATGTAACATCCACATCATTTACTTTGAGGTCAATAAGATATTTATCTCTGAATTGTCGATGTTCAATTTGTGTAATGATATTTTCATCTGATTCTGAATTTGATGTACTTACTGAGGTTGAATTAAGTATTTCCTCAACTGAATTTGTATGGGTAGTCTTCTTAAAACAAACCTTCTGTAGATGACCCTTCACTCCACATCCTTTACATTGAATATTTTTATCCAATTTACATTTTGTAGCGAAATGACCACCACCACACCTGAAACATTCAACAGTATTTGAATTTCTGGAAAAATTTGAAATTTTATTAGAATTAGTTGAATCTCTGCTGTTCTTGAAATGATGTGTCGGCTTCGAATCTCTTGAAGTTGACCCTAAATAACCAAGAGAATTATTTGGGCCACCGTGTAGTTGAATCGCGTCTTTCTCTGACAGCTCCATACTCGTAGCTATTTTGACAGCCTTGTCAAAATTCAAATCAATGGATTCGAGAAGTCTCGCTTGAATTCTTCTGCTCGAGAGACCAAATACAAATTGATTCCGAAGTGCAGTTTTCAGATAATTCCCAAAATTACAGTGAATACTCATCTTTTGTAACGCCGCTGCATATTCTTGTAAACTCTCGCCATTCTGCTGCTTTCTCTGGTAGAATCGGAAATTTTCTGCTATTTCTAATGGTTTTGGTGAATAGAATTGCTCCATTTTCTCAATCAACTCGTTGAAAGACTTCTGGTATGGATCCTCGGGTGAGACATTATCACATATTATCTCGAATGATTTGGAACCAATGTAGTGTAAAAGATATGGTACCCGTAAATCCTCGGTAACTTTGAATACCGTGAATGCTCCTTCCAATCGCTGCAACCATCTTCTAAACTCCATGGTACTCGGTTCAAATGGTTCAATGTTGTGAGAAGTTTGTACTAATAACTCTGCCATGGCTGTAATTCTCTGTAGGTGTAGTTCAGGATGCGTAAACGTGCTTCTTTACAAATCCTCGTCGCCAAACTATTGTATATGTAGTATGAATTCTTCCATGAGAATAAAAATCCCATTTGGATCTCAATAATTTTATTACATAACTGTAACTATCGTAATATACATAACAACCGATGCTCCTTTTATCTTCCAGTTCTCATGTCATAATGTACATCTAGAAATCCCTATTTTATACAGGATGTGAAAAACATGTAACACACACGAAGACGCAGAGTTCGAATTCTCTGATTTTTATCACGATAGTCTTCAAGTGAAATGTGGAATGGCCCACAGCAATCAAGACCGACTACCGAGAACGCTTTCAGTTTCGATATCCTTGTGGTTGGGAGATTACCCATCTGAGGTTCATGAGGTCGTGGATTATTACGAAAACATCTGAATCATCTAGATATAACCAAGGAATTGGCTCTCTGGGGACTCAAAATGGAACATTCTTGTGCTAGAAAGCATTTTTGAGTTTGTAGCCCCAGATGAAAATTTTCGAGATGCGTATCTCCAACTTGAAGCTTAGTTCAGCAGCATCTCCTATAGAGTGGAATAGAGTTTTTCTGATCGGAGCTAAGGTGTGAGTATTCTGCAAATATTTCCACCTACTCATGATCTATGAAGTTCGTCGGCAAAATCAATCTTTTGGGCGTGTCAATCAATCAATCAATCTTTATTTGTTTCTGAAAATAATATTTCATAACATAGAGGTTAGTTATTAGTATTAGTTAGGTATAAATATATATATACATGTATATGATAATGATAATAATAATCGAAAATAGTTATAATTAAAGTGACTTCACTCACCTTATATAAATTCATTACTCATTCAGTATGAAAGATCGCAGTTCCAATATATTTCATATATGTGAAAACATCGATTTTGCAATAGAAGGCGTCATATTATCGAGTGCATTCCTGGAAGTGTCTGCATCGGCGAGATACATAGGGTTTGACGCCTTGATAGAAAAATAAATTGGGCATTCAAAAAGAATGTGAAAAATTGTTTCGTGACGGTTTTGATTGCAGGCTGTACACAATTCTTTTGGGTTGATGCTATATGAGTATCCTTTGATATTGAATTTGAATATATATTCATTACATAAACGGAGCTGAGAAATAACACTAGTGATATGAGATGGCAGTCTGATCTGGAGATAATCTTGTGCATTATTATTATCATTATTCAATGTTAGATTTTTGTAAAACGTTGAATAGGACGATTGATTCAGTAACGCCAGATCCTCTTCTCGAAGTTTATTTTCGTGAACAGTAAGGTATGACTCTCTCTTCTTTTAAAGGTTGATGACATTTATTTCTCCCCATTGCTCAGTGCATCCTGCATAGTCGAGACATTTCTCAATCTGATTTGCCCAATTGTAGTTTGAGTGTGTAACATTTGCCAACTTGATATTTTGTGAAAAGCAAATCTTTGGGGGACGCTCGGTTTCCATTTCTAGAATTTTTATAAGCCAGTTCATTGCATGTTTGAATATAAGGTACGAAATTTTTGATCTCACTGTCTCAAATCGTACCGCATAATCTGCGGTGTTTCTTGAAGGTAACAGAAGTCTTTTGAAAAAAGTTGTTTGGGTTTTTTCTAGTATCTCTGCATATAGTCCCAATAAAGGTATACAGTTAGTCACTATGCTAGTAACTAATGCATCAAACAACTGGACACGAGAATACCATGATTTGATCCTTGTTCCAGTCATGATTGGTATTACCGATCCTATTGCTTGTTTCGCTTTTTCGACTGTACAGTAGGACATTTCTGGAAAAAAAGAAGACGATGAGAATTTCACACCAAGGTATACAAACGATTTAATGGTTTCTATTTTATCATCACTATAGTAGAAATTATAGGAACTGAAAAGAGAGGGGCCCCTAGAGAAAACCATGACTTTTGTGTTGTTCACATTTATGGTAAGTAGATTACGCTCGTTATAATGTCCTAGAATTTTGAGTTTTCGTTTCAAGTCAGCTTCACTGTCGGAGATAAGAATGATATCGTCCGCGTAGAGGAGCATCATCACTTCGTTCAAGCCATCAATATTCACTCCTTTAGCATCTGCAGCTACGAAAAACTTCTCGATGTCAGCAAGAAACAAGGAGAAAAGTAAGGGGCTCAAGGTTTCACCTTTGAGCACACCTGTCGTGATATCCACTGGACTAGCCAGACCATCCATTCCTATAACTCTTATGAATGCATCTTTGTAGATTTTTTTTACGAGCATAATGAGCCTACCACACCTAAATGTAACAGTTTTTGCCAGAGATGTCTGATCAACAGGTGCATAGGTATAGTAAGCAATCAGCAGATTTTTTTCTCAAGCGTATACCATGAGTTCACAGAGTGATTTCACCGATTGCAATCCGTATTTACAGGTTTTAAACATCAAATGTTTTGACGAGAATGAAGTGTTGGCAGCTCTGAAGCAACTTAAACCGAAAATGACCACGGGTCCTGATAACCTCCCTGCAATGGTTGTGAGAGATTGTGCAATTATCAAAAGTTTGTCCGATATACAAAAAAGGCGATAAATTCGACATCGGTACCTTCAGACCCATATCCATTATTTGCAATTTTGCCAAAGTTTTTGAAATACTCCTCTATAATAGGTTATATCAGCATTTGAGCAGTCAAATCACACCACTTCAACATGGTTTCATGAAAGGGCGTTCCACAATCACCAACTTTTTCAATATTACTCAATATATTTCTGAAAGCATTGACAGACGATTGCAAGTTGATGTTGTAAATACAGATTTGTCAAAGGCATTCGACAAGCTTGATCATGGACTATTATTATCGAAACTATACCGTTACGGATTCTCCTTGGCACTTATCCAACTTTTTGCTTCATATTCCACTAATAGGCGTCAATATGTTATGTTCAATGGTCTCAAGTCTGTCGAATATGCAGCAAGCTCGGGTGTCTCTTAAGGTAGCAACCTAGGTCCGCTACTTTTCAATGCCTTTATCAATGACATTATCGAAGTAATTGATGTCGATTGTTTGATGTATGCAGACGATTTAAAGATATATTGTCAGATAGATGGTATTGAGGATTGTGAACGGCTATCTTTGAATCTGAAATGCGTTGAACAATGGTGTTGCAGTAACAAATTACCGTTGAACGCTAGCAAATGTAATGTGATGACATATACACTAAGGAATCAACTCATTTTATTTCCGTATGATATTAGTGATACAATACTTCAACGTCCGCCCACATTTACCGATTTAGGTGTCACCTTTGACACAAAACTTCTTCACACCGCATATTGAGGCTACTTTGTCTGCTGCAAACAGGATGTATGGATTCATAGCGCGGATCTCTAGAGATTTTTCCGATACAGCCACATCAAAAACATTATATTATGCCTTCGTCAGATCAAAACTGGAATATGCATCTTTAATTTGGAATCCGTCTCATCAGCTGTATATAGAGGAAGTTGAATCAGTACAACGTCGTTTCCTAAAACTTCTTTCCTATGGATCTGATAATGTATATTCATCAATCGGGTTTCCTCATGATACATTATTAGCTAGACATGCTATGAAAAGCCTTAGTTGCCGTCGTGATTGTCAATCCACAGTGTTCCTTTTCAAAGTGGTGAATAACATTATCACTGACTCACACATTTTGCAGAAGCTGAGTTTCACTGTGCCTAGACAAACTTCTAGAGTTTTCAATACATTCTATCTTCCGACACCACAAAGAAATATTCTGAAATATTCTCCTCTCCATGTGTTCTATATATAATAATTCATCAAATAATCAGCCAGATATCTTTCATTGCTCTATCTCTACGATCAAATCTTTTTATTTCAGCTAAGGTCTTGCCTATATTTATATACTTTTCAAAATATGAAAAACTGTATTATTAGTTATACTTATTTCCCTGTTCTGTAGTTGGGTTTGACCTGCAGAACAGTGTAACAATAAATAAATGAATAAATAAATAAATTAGAAGACACCCTCTTTATTTTGAACAAGAAATACTATCTGTCCAACTGCTACTAGAACGTTTCTTCTTTGTTCGATGAAGACATTATCAAGTTTTTCTAGTTTTTCGAAACTAGGCTAGTCAGAAAACGGTTAACATAACCACGGGGATCCGTTTACCATGAATCATCATCATTAAGGTCTAAAGTTAATTCTCCGCTAGGAACAGGATCGGCAGGATATTATTTCGATGTTATATGATATCAACAGGATACCCTGTTGGATAAAAGAAGTGACCATTTTAGGGAGGTGATTGGATCTAATTGAGGGCAATCATTGGATCAGTCCTGGGAAATATTTCCCAATTTGAAGTTTCGTTGAAAATATCACAGTTCCATAATTTATCCAATCTGACAGTAGGACTGCAGCGCAAAGTTTCAACCAAGGCAGAGACAATTTTTGAAGAGGAACGACCTTGAATTTATTACATATAAGGGATACTCTATATGCATTGTGAGACCGAAAACGTTGATATATGACCGCTGCGTTACCTTTTCTGAAATATCTCAGAACAAAAAATATTCTAGAGGTTGTGATGCAGAAAGTGCCAAGTATCGTAGAATTCGCAAACTAGCCATGAGAGGAGCTTCTTTCTTATAGCGAGATCATAATTTCAAAATATTCGCAAGCGGTAATGCGTCCTATTCATTCAAGTGTCATGCTCTATAATGTCTGAATCAAGTGTTAAGCAAGAAATGTGAGAGGTTGGAAATCTGAGTGGGTCATAATACGTGCTACTTCAGATAAAATAGTACTTCTCGAACAAGGTATGTCTATTATATCTAACTGGCAATAAAAACAACCCAGAGCAAGATACCACCGAATCTTTCAAAATTTCAAACAGGTATTGGAGTCCCGAGTGTCAAACGGCATTGGAAAATGTAGCCAGTCTGTTCTTGAAATATTGGTCAAAACCTCCAAGGGTTTCAAGTGATATAATATATTCCTCCCAAAGAACCTTTTCGCGGGAGTAATGAGTCTTCTAGGTAAAGCTGTAGCTCGTTTGAAATTGATGAGGTTTCCTAGTATTGGATACCTTTTGAATCTATTGTTCTTTTCTTGAAGATATTGGCGTTTTCATGTCTTCGTTAC
Source organism: Phaedon cochleariae (assembly GCA_918026855.4). Lineage (NCBI taxonomy): Eukaryota > Metazoa > Arthropoda > Insecta > Coleoptera > Chrysomelidae > Phaedon > Phaedon cochleariae. The sequence continues at coordinate 24,444,662 of OU896709.1, forward strand.
ACCAGGAAACTAGACGATGGAAATGAAATTCGATGGCTCAGATCTGGGTGGATGAGCTTTGACAGCATCAATGATAGCATCGATCAGGATATCTACAGCACGATCGATGTCATCTGGAAGATCAGAGATGTTAACAGCTTCTGCAAATCTTTTTCAATTAACGTTCTTTGGTGCCCAGTTTTTGTTGGTTGATAATGTTCTCCTAGGACCACCTATATGAATGATTATTGAGGAGTGATCGCTGAAGAGGAGGTCGTCTGGAGTATTTCATGGACAAGTAGCCTTTTGTGACCTCAGAAGTTCCTAAATCAGATTCCATTCTCCTACTACTTCGTCTGAATTCGTATATTTTTTTGGATTCATTCAACAATGATGTAATAGGAACGCTGCAGTATAATCAGAATATATCGAATAAAATACCCAAATCGTATTCTAGCCTGTTTGTGTATATCCATCATCATTCCTTCGGTAGTAATGTTCGAAGCGCGCGGAAGAATAAGCAAGGAGAGAAGAAATATCAAATCATAACATATCAGCATATCATTGACAATCAGTGCAATATTCACCCCTCAATTGTGAAAACGGTCGTTTGATCTTTTGTAACTAGATATTGAATTTTCAATAAGCCGAACAAGTTCCTACTCAACATATTCCGGAGAAATGGGGCCATGAATTTCACGAAAGCTGAAATATTTGATTCTCACAACATCTACATCTGAAGCTAAAAAAACCAGGAAGAATTCGTGTTCAATCTCCGCAATTCGTATAACGGCTATGTGTGTAATTTATCTATCCTATATACCACCTCTAAAAATGACGCGAACTGAACAATGTTCGACCAATGGATGGACCAATGGAATTGATTTTTGTTTATCGCTTGGAGCGCACGAAAGGGAATCCCTATAATGTTCAAAGAACATCGTGCGTTCCTAGGGAGGATAGGGATAGGAGGTGGGTATTGGAATTTTTTTTGAACTTCTGGAGGTTATATAATGTTGGGATTCGAGGTTGACATCGAAAGAATGTGCTGACTGGGCTTGTCTAGTTCGTCTGACTGGTATTGCTAGTGAAGGGATGATAGCAGATATTTACGAAGAATATTTCTCGTGGAAGTATCGATAGAAAAGTGAAAGGTCGCCGACCTTTCTACGGTATTCCAATGGGTGAGTGAGTGTGGCGTCACCCACCAGGCGGATGGCTGTTCTCTGGATGGAATCTAAGAGCATCAGTGTATGTTTTGGTGCTGACGGTAATTTCTCGACAAAAGGCAACCATTATTAGCAAGGATCAGTCGTATTTCTGAAAAATGTCGAAAATGCATTGGAGATGGAGATATACCCAGACAGTAGACGATATCCATGAACTCTCTGAAGAATAGTAATGACAAAATCCTCGATCTTGTCCTATGTAACCAACTTATTGTAAGAAATCTCAAACCCGGCGAGCCTCTAGTGAAGGAGGATTTACATCACAGAAGTATTGAATTTAGCCTCGCTTTTTCTATTCTAAAAACTCTGCAGTCGAACTCCAAGTTTACTAAAAATTTCAGGAAAGGAGACTATAATTCTATAAATACGGAAATTTCAAATATTAATTGGGTGGATATTCTTGGAAATTGTGATGACGTGAATAATTGTTTGGATGTTTTTTACAAAGAAATATATCAGATAATAGATATCTTCGTGCCGAAAAAAAGAATTTTCAATCAGTTTCCAGTATATTTCACCCAAAACACCATAAAAATTATTATCGAAAAATCTAAAGCTCACAAAAAATATAAAAAGTCTTGTTCCCAGTTTGATTACCGACTCTTCTGTCAATTGCGGAATAGATCCAAGCAAATGATTCGAAATGACTTCAAAAACTTCGCGAACTCCGTACAAAACGACATACCGAATAATTCTAAAAAATTCTGGTACTTTGTTTCCAAAACTAACCAAAATAATAACATTCCTAATGATATGAAATTAGGTGATGAATTAGCAGATGGAGCAGATGTTTGCAAGCTCTTTTCAAAATTTTTCAAAAGTGTCTTTCAGCCTTACGAACAAACAATGTACTCACACGCAATAAATAATACCTGCTCGATAAGTAAAATAACAGTGTCCGTAGAACAAATCAAAAACACTCTTTCAGCATTAGATGAAAACAAAGGCAACGGCCCAGACGGATTACCATCATTTTTCATAAAAAAATGTGCACCAAGTATCTGTGTGCCGTTAACAATAATCATTAATAAATCTTTCGAGGAATGCACGTTCCCAGAGAGATGGAAAGCTGCTTATGTAGTACCTATTTTTAAAAATGGTAATAGAAACAACGTTGCTAACTACCGTCCGATCTGCAAGTTGAACATTCTGAGTAAGGTTCATGAACTTATAGTTCATGATTCACTTATGACTTCCATAAAAGGATCGACAAACCTCTGTATATTTACGGAATTTGTTTCGAATGCTCTAGATTCAAGATGCCAAGTTGATGTTATTTATACTGATTTCAGTAAAGCATTTGACCGCGTATCACACAGCAGGTTATTAGATAAACTAGTATCTTTTGGATTCTCCAAAAACCTTATCAATGTATTGAGGACATACCTGAAAGACCGCAAACTTTATGTCGAATACGAAGGAGTTCAATCCTCACAGTTTATAGCTACATCAGGTGTGCCTCAAGGCTCAAATTTGGGACCCTTATTATTTTTGTTATTCGTGAATGATGTATGCTCCAATTTTGAGTCGAAATCCCTCATATTTGCTGACGACATGAAAATTTTCAGAAGGATTAACGACTTATCGGATGCCATTTCCTTACAAAATGATCTGAATCTGTTGAAAAACTGGTGTTCAATAAATAAACTATCGCTCAATGTCAGCAAATGTAAGGTGATGACGTATTCACGAAAAAATAATCCTCTTATGTATCACTATGTCATCAATGATGAATCTCTAACACGAGTCACACAACACAAGGATCTGGGTGTCATATATGACTGCAAACTTGCCTTCTCAAGTCATTATGAAACAATGATCTCCAAAGCTATGAAATCCTTGGGTTTTTTAATTCGTACTTGTAGTGAATTTAAATCATTAGAAGCACTTTGTCAGTTATACTTTAGTTTGGTTAGAAGTAAACTGGAATACTGCAGTCAGGTATGGAATCCGTACCACCAACAAACAATTTCTGCTATTGAAATGGTACAGCGTAAATTTCTGAAATACTTATTTTACAAAAAATATAAAGTCTACCCCGAAAGGCACTATAATTATGACCTTCTGTTGAATGACTTTAAGTTCCAATCGCTGAAGAAGAGAAGAGAAATAGGTGATTTACTTTTTGTTTATAAAATTATACACAATACTATAGACTCCTCAGTATTACTTTCGCAAATCGAGTTCAGTATACCCCGATTAGCCTCTCGGTATCAAGATACATTCCACATTGATGTGTGTAACACACAGCACCATTTTCATTCCCCAATCAATTCAATGTGCAGAAATTATAATAAACTTGGAACTGTAGATATATTTTTTCTCACCTCAAAACAATTTAAACAAACCATTTCCAGTTTAGTTCCTAACTAAAATTTTCACTAACTTTGATTATACCTAATTGAAATCACACTCAACCATATGTATAGTAATCTCTATTATATACTCCTGTAATTGGGCCTTGGCCTGCTGGATGTATTACAAATTAAATAAATAAATAAATAAATAAATATTATTGAGGAACAGCATGGATTCTTTCCAAAGAGATCCCAAGAGACAAATTTAGTAATATATACAGAATATTTGACGAACGCAATGGACTGCCAGACTCAAGTGGACTCCGTGTACACCGATTTCAGTAAAGCATTCGACAAAATAAACCACAATATTTTGATATCCAAATTAACTGAAGTCGGTGTGCACGGGGACCTGCTTCGCTGGTTCGCCTCATACATCTATAATAGGACACAAATCGTTACAGTTAATGGACATCAATCGGCCCCATACATTGTAACATCGGGAGTACCCCAGGGCTCACATTTAGGACCTCTTCTTTTTATTATATATTTAAACGACATTAAGTCTTGCTTTCAATTCTGTAATTACATACTATATGCGGACGATCTCAAAATATTCTCTCAAGTAAATAGTATAACTGATTGTTCCCTTATCCAAAATGATTTGAACAGATTTTTTGACTTCTGTCAAATTAATAAACTCCATTTGAACTTAGATAAATGCTGCTTCATCACATTCACTCGAAACCACAAGATATTTTCATACGATTACCACTTTGGTAATAGTGCCCTTAAAGAGGTTAACGAAATAAAAGACCTAGGTGTTGTACTGGACAAAAAACTCTCGTTCTCAACGCATATTGACTACGTTGTATCTAAATGTAACAGAACATTAGGATTTATTCTTAGACATTGTAAAAACTTCACATCCATTCATGCCATGAAAACCTTATTCTACTCCTTTGTTCATAGTAAACTAAATTTTGCAAATATCATCTGGCATCCTCAATACTCTATATACAAAACTAGATTGGAGATCATACAAAATAAATTCTTAAGATATCTCGAATACAGAATTAGTGGGGAATACAATATAACAACGGGTACAGCCTTCCTAAGAAACAAATTTCGTATGCCCACACTAGAGGCTCGTCGAGAGCAATCCGACATAATATTTTTATTTAAAATTGTGAATGACTTGGTCGATGCCCCTGAAATTTTGTCAAATATACCTCTCAATGTTCCTTCTCGTTCTTTGAGAAATTACCGTCTCTTCTCTGAAAAGCTCTGTAAAACAAACTTAGGAAAAAACTCTCCCCTACATAGAATGGTAACACTTTACAACGATAAGTTCGATGATATTGATTTATTCAATCATACATTACATGTATTCAAATCTAAGATAAAAGAAAAATACTGAACTTTACAGTTGACATCATTAAAATATTTCATAGATTAGTATTAGTTTAAGCTAAAAATGTAATATATATATATATATATATATATAAGTTACACTTCTGTACGCTCTATTGTATCCGTGGATAACACTTTGGGTTATGCCTGTTGTTATCCTATATGATTTCAATAAATAAATAAATAAACAAATAAATATCCATAGGATATGTTATATGTTTCATAGATATCCAGTATATCCAGTGAGTATACACATCCAGTAGATATCTAAATATCCGCGTCCATCCAAGTATCAAAGATATACTGAGATATTTCATGAATATTTATAGAGATAAACAAGGAAGATTCTACAGATATATAATATTCATCTGAAGAATATAACTTCCAGATATCCTATGGATATATAATGAAAATCTAAGAACCCTTCTCCTTTTTGAAACCTGAATGTTCGTTATAAAACAAGACCATACCAACTCTGTGAACTTTTATATTCTACATTCTACTCTTCTAAATTTGAAATGACACTGGAAATCATCAAGAGATTTTCCAAGATACTGTTGGATCGAATAATGATAGATGTGTAGCAAACAGATATTCATTCATGGAATTGTGCATTTGCAGGTATATTTTTTTTTTTTTTTTTTTTTTTTTTTCTTCAACTCATTGGTCTATATATTCGATGGTACGTATATATGCTTGAATGTTAAAGATTTTCATTTCATTTCATTTCATTTATTCATATATAATTTCTTGGTATAATCGAACAATATAATTTTTGATATAATTACATGGTTACATACTCATTATCATGCACCTAGGTGTAGACACCTGTATGTGCATAGCATACAAGGGTGATATAATTTATTGAAAATTTTCCTATGTACATACATAAGTAATTCTAACTCAAAGAATAATAATCATTGAGAATGATAGGTAATATGTTTTTAAATAATTATAACCCATATTATATTTCTGCAAGATTGATGTGAAATTTAAGAAGAAATGCGCTGAAAAACATAATTAACATGAATAGTAACTCAAAAAATAAACTATTGGGATAAGTGATTATCTGATGTTAAGGTTATCCGTATATACATGATGATTATTGTATATATGAGTTCTACACATTCTAGAAAATACATGGTATTTGTGTGCATTTCTGATTTCCATAGGCAGTAAATTATAGATTCTAGGGGCTACACTTCTTGAAAATCTCATGGTGGCGTCTTTTTGACAAAAAGGGACAGATAAATAATTGTTAAACACTTGTCGAGTATTATGAGAATGCGATACAAAATTCAGTGAGTCTTTGTTTTTGAATACAAATATGCAATTGCTGTGGAAATACAGCATTCTGACGTTGAGAACATTACAATTGTATAATAGAGCTGTTGGGTACAGCCGATCTTTGAAATGTATTATCTTAAGTATGTAATTTTGTATGACGTTCAACGGTTTAAGTGCATTGCTGTAGAGACCACCCCATACCAGGATTCCATAGCGTAAAATAGATTCTACTAGAGCTTTATATACCATTATCAAGAGATGCCTTGTCATGAATTTCCTTATTACATAGAACTTATATATAAGTCTTCTCAGTCTATTAGTCAGATTTGTGACATGTCTAACCCATTTGAGATTTTTATCGATGGTAATACCCAGATATTTATCCGCCTCTGATTCATTTATCTTCAAGTTTGTGTTCCTAATATACAGAGAATTGAATTCTGGCCTATTTGCATTGTTCAGGGAGAATGCAATGTATGTTGTTTTTTTAATGTTCAACGATAACTTATGGAGGTCTAACCAACTTTCCACTATCAGAGTACCTTGTTCAGCTTTCATTTCAACATGGTTCCATGAATCACCTTTGAATAGAAGGACTGTGTCATCAGCATACGATATTAGAGTGCCATCTATATTGGAAGAGAGTAATGAATTGATGTAGGTTATGAAAAGCAATGGTCCAAGTACTGTGCCTTGTGGAACACCTATGAGAACATCTACTGGATCACTGATTTGGTTTCTAATTTTCACATGTTGAGATCTATTTGTCAGGTAACTTTTGAAAACATTTAACGCGACGCCCCTCACTCCGTAATGTTCAAGAACGTTCAGAAGATTTTCATGGGGCACCGTGTCAAAAGCTTTTGCAAGGTCTAGAAATACCCCAATACATTTTTGGTTAGATTCTAAATTATCTTTTATCTGATCTATCAAATCGAACATGGCATCACTGGTGCTGGTTCCTGCCTGGAACCCATATTGCTTCTTATTTAGAATGTTCTTATCTAGTAGAAATTCACTTAACCTTTTCTTCAGGGATTTTTCAAATATTTTTGCAAAAGCACTAATGAGGCTAATTGGCCTAAAGTTAGTTATACTATTCTTATCACCCGATTTTAATATTGGCACTATTATAGACTTCTTGAAGTGATCAGGAACTTTTCCATTTAAATAAATCAGATTGAAAATGTGTATTAGAGGATCTACTACGTGTAAATGATTGTCTTTCAATAGTTTGTTGTTTATTTTGTCAACACCTGGAGAGCTGTTATTCTTCAAGGATTTAATATGCATTATTATTTCATTTCTGTCGACTGGCGATAGAAACATAGATTGTTTTATTTGAGGGAATGTCATCTCAGTATCAATGATTGGAGCATCAATTTTTTCAGCCATTTTAATTCCTATATTTGAGTAATAAGTATTGCAGTAGTTTACCATCTCTTTATCATCAGAAAAGGGTATTTTGTTTTCATCTACAACAGTTATATGATTGATCGATGTAGGATTGTTATTATTGTTAGTGGCCTCATTGATCAGTTCGAATAACTTTTTTATATCATTACTGTTATTGATAATTTGTTCAGAGTAGTAATTTGATTTTGCTCGTACAATCAGTTTATTTAGTTGATTTCTATAATTTTTATAATCATTATATAACTGTGGACATTGCTTATGTTTTATTGCATTTTTTTTCATCTTATCCCTACGTTTTATTGAGTTGATTATGGCATTTGTAATCCACGGCTTAATTTTTTTGTGTTCTTTCACACTGAATAAAATAGTTGTTTTTGATTGCTCAAGAGCGTCAATAAACTTATTGAGAAAGTTACTCCATGCGGTTTCAGGATCTTGGCTTGAGTAAACCTCAGTCCATTGAGCCTTACTCAGTAATTCTCTGAATTTGATGTAGTCAATTTTCACAGCACGTTTTTCGGTGGGATTATTGTTATGCGATTTATTGTAACTGATAATCAGGAAAATTGGATAGTGATCCGTTATATCGTGGTTGATTACAAAAGGATTAAATTCGTATTTTTTCGCATTGAGATTTTTGAGTACAAATATGTGATCTAAACAACTTTGGCTCAGATTCATATTATTATTATATGATTATATATTTCACAAAAATAATTCAATTCATCCTCGAATTATCTTTTCGTGATTTGGGAAATTTCTGGTAGTTCAGTCCTGAATGGTTGCAGATATGATTGTGTCTTCTTCTTTCTGCAAGGAATATCATTGCTGAGTTTGGTGATTAGGGTTAGTTAGCCTAGATGAGTCATGGCTTCTGCATTTATCAGAGGTTACACAGAGGGACAAACTTCATTTTGTGGTGATTCTATCGTTTGTGACATCCCTAAATTCTTCATGGAATTTCATCAAGTCAGTTGTTAACACCCAGTTTATGCTTTGTGGGAGTGAACGATATGCCTATTGTAGAGGTAGCATCTGGAGATCTATCGATTGATACACATCTTCGATTTGTTAATATATATTTGGAATATGGACTGTATTGAACTTCTCAGAATCAAACTGGGCGGAATATAAACGAACGAGATAACTGTTGAGTCTGAGACTGCTTTCACCGTTCATCACTTAAGGGTAGGTACCTACTGCCTTTTCAACATCTCAAATACATACTGCCTTTGAACAATAACTGACCATGTTGATAGTTGGCGTGAACAGAGAGTATGATATATCATTCATAACATCGTTGGTCTCACGATATTTCATCGTCCCATTTATTCAGGATGTATGACCATTTCAGAGCTAATAACCAACCGAACCAAAGAGGAGTCCATCACCAACACAAAACTAGATAGTCGTTCAGGCATAGTAACCTTATAATGCATAGTATATTCATATTATTGTTTCCAGCTTTCCTCGAATCCACTTCTACAACCTTACACACAGTACCAAAACCACAACAGAGGAACAGAGATACAAGAGTTGAACTGGAACAATGATTAGCACGAAATGGTGAATACTGGATAGAGTCTTCTATTTTTGAAAGGTTTTGTTGTTGTTCATCTACCTGTCTCAACCTCTGCATGTTTGGGTGTTCCGAGGCGATCCGATCATTCAGATCGTCCGGTTAGATGTGTCCGTACATCATAGTTTGTTTGCAAGCAAGTTAGCAACTTTAGAATCAATGGAAACTGTCTGTAGGTTGATCAAGGAGGTGGTATATTCATTATCCACGATTTGGTAGAATTTTTGACACCCCGTATTTCCATTTTTTCAATTCCAACTAGGTACGAAGGTATTCAATCAATATCCACTGTAAATTCAATGGATATACTATAGATATCGATTGAATATCTGGTGATTATTGACTAGATAACCACTGGATATCCGATGAATATTGTATGGATATACACTGGATTTCAAGTGGATATATTGATTGAATATGCAGTTATTTCAATCCAAGAAATATACCAATCGGGATTTCCTGCCAAAGATTTTATTTATGATAATCGATAATATTCTGGCATGATGATATAATATCGATATTTTATGGAATATCCATGAATTATATCCATTGTATACCCAGATGACACAGGAACGTCCCGAAAACGTCCTCAAGCCGTACACTTCGGACATTGGAAACGTCCCCGAAATGCCCATTTCAGGAACAGCGTACGTTTTCAGGACGTTTTGGGGACATACGAATTCACAAAATCAGAGGTCTCCAGGATGTACGATCAAGGTCCTGTTCAGGTCTGAACGGGACCATGAATACCTGAATCAGCGGAAATCCGTCTTTTTTTCCAATTAGATAGTTGAGAAAGAGACCTAGACAGGGTAGAACTAATCTTATTCCTAATGAAAAAATAAAAAAGGAGCTCCTACCAGGTATCGATCCCACGAGGCGAATGCTCCTACCTACTACTCTGCAGAAGACTACTTGATGATATATCAGTATACAACACGGTATACGATCACGGCAGAGAATACCTAAATAGATGTTCTGTGATCAGGTACGGCCAGTCAAAAATGGATTGTGAGAAATGTATTATGTTCATGTTTGCAAGGTTGCTAAATGGATAGATATCTAATATCGAGGGTAAAAATTATATGCAATGATTATCATTATATATTCAATTTTATTCAATTCCGTCCGCTAAAGGTAGATAACGTACGTAGTAAGTACATCGGAATTGTACGTACTCGATGCGTCCAGAAATGGACGTTTTCAGTACGTCTTATTGAAAAGATCCCGGACGTTCAGACCTAAATCGGGCCTTAACTGGACGTCCTCAGGACGTAAAGTACTATATGGGAGAACGGAGAAAATAATGTTTTATTTTACATCATCAAGCAAATTTAGATATGAGTATGCATTCATCTGAGTTATGACAAAAAATTATTGATTTCGACTTAACACTCGGTTAGGCGCACCCCTAAAAGGAACATGGATAGTCGCTATGGATCTGAGAATCCGAATGTGGAAACAATGATAATTTTGAAAAATATCAAGGCCTATCTTATTCATTTAGTGGATTAAGATCAATAAACTTCATTTTTAATACAGGTGTTTATTGAAAAAAATAGAAACAAACAAAAAATTATAAAAAATTAATTCTAGCATTTTCAAAGTTAGAAGGTAATTAGAACTGAGGAAAAAATTAGTCAGTCGTCCTCCTCGTCAGAATCGACTGCCTGTTCTTTTTCACAGCCACCAGTACACGTAAAGGAACAGTAATACACTGCTGTAGATGTACAATAAAATTCAATGATAATGCAAATCAAATAAATCAAAAATACTTACAAATTTGGTCGCTGTGAATCTCATAGATCCATGAGGTATCTACGGCAGTGAATGACACCACTCGAGAAGTCAAACCAACACTAAAGTGTGACGCCTGTTAAGGTAGGAGGATACTGTAACGGATATTCTCCTACTCCAAATGACTAGCGCCATTCGGCTAAATATGAAACCAGTGGATCTCACAGATCCCGCGCGACTAATCGAGTGTAAAATGTACGTCTCCAGGACGTCCAAGTCATTCTCCTCAAATGTCCAAATTGGAGTCTGGGACATTCAGCCATGGATGAAATATAAAATGGACGTCCTCTGGACGTCCTGTGCTATTTGGATTTTGATAAGATATATTTCTTGGATATGACGTTCAAAGGATGAAGGACTATCCAATGGATATCTTATAGATATCGTCTGCTCTCTGGGTACTTATTCAGAAATATGGAAAACTATATATTCCTATATGACCTTATTATGTTTTTTTGCTTTGATCAATTCGTCCTCTGGACGTCCTGTGCTATTTGGATATTGATAAGATAATTTCTTGGATATGACGTTCAAAGGATAAAGGACTATCCAATGGATATCTTATAGATATCGTCTGCTCTCTGGGTACTTATTCAGAAATATGGAATACTATATATTCCTATATGGCCTTATTATGTTTTTTTTGCTTTGATCAATTTTGTATCTGATTTCGATAAGAGGGATATTGTAATCCATGATTGGAGACCGGTTTATTATACTTCATCATAAAAGTGCACGAAATAATCGAAAACGAATCGGAAATAGCTTGTTTGTCAAAATTTTACATCGAAGATCCACTGATTCTCTCAAAAATATACAGTGAGTACTACAGTTTTCTAGGAAATTAGAGAATATACATTTTTCATTCATGAAACGAAGCCTAGGTTGGTGTCAGTTCCATGGTGGATATGAAGTCGAGTGCAAGTCTCCACAGAACACATATGAGCTGGAAGTTCTAGCGTGAAGTCGTTGGCTGTTGATATATTCACACACACACACATACATACACACACCCTAACAAAGAACAAACATCCATACATCTAGCAAACATTATCAATCATTCAAATTATTTTCACAAATAATTTTTGCTCGTTCAATTCAAGATACTGGCCAGAGTTTCGAGAATGCATGGTGCTCTTCAAAGATACACAATTCTACCGTATTTTGGACCACCGGGTATGTATCTGCTATGAGACATGATGACGAGCACCCAACTTCCACAGTATTCTGGAATGATATATCCGAATCGTAATTCTTGTCACGACTTCGACTAGCACGTAGCAGGCTAAACGTCCGGATTTACCGGGAATATTATACTGAATCCCCCTGAAAGGGATCCTCAGGACACAAATTCCAGATGTCCTGTCAAGATTCTCGACAGGATTTACCTACAACTTGCCACAGAGAAGAAACTTTCTGCTGACAAATCACAGCTTGATTGAACGAGGTGGTTATAGGGTATAATTGTTTGATAAATGGAAGTTATGGATGATAGGTTTATGATACTCCGCGACAGCAAATATGTTCAATTCATGAATGTGAGCTTGGCTGCCACTAAAAAATACAGAATTCAATTCAATATATCACTTATTGCTATGGATACTTGTACATGTACATACCTACATACACGTATACATACAGGCGTCAAGCCGTTTGTGAGGACGACAGCTATGAAGGACATCATGGAAACGTTAAAGGTATGCATTTCACATCGAAGTATAACTCCCGAGAAATTTTTGGGTCCATGTCCTTTTTCTGTGTACGCCGAATTTCAAGTTTCACTAATACTTCATGTGGCCGGTGATAATCATCATAAAACTTCGGTAATGAATAATTCAATCATAATATATGATGACTATCAAGAATTCAGTTATTTGATCAGGACGAATGAATACAAAGAACCTACCTGTTGTTGCTGAATTGATCGAGTTCTGTTTCCCTACGTTTCTCATGTTTCCTGTTCAATGTTTTACCAAAAATTGAATATAGGCAATTGTCGAAATATTTTGATTCTAATAAGAGATTATACAAGGAGAAGTGCCTAAACAATTCGAAAACAAATATTTCTCATGAATACCACCCGAAATTCAGTTAGGAGGACCACCTCATAGATCTTCAGATAGATCTTCATTTAACTACGTGATGTATAAAACATTTGTAGCAAGTCAGGTAACAAGTAGATACAAAAAGTACTGTACAATATTCACGAAATAAATAAAATAACAATGATAGTAGAATAAAATAATATGTGTACATTACAACATACCATACACATATAGTAGACACAATAATTATTGGGACATTCAACATGAGTATTTGAGCATGAATATATGTGTTTCAGTATTACAAATAACATCCTGGGTGGGTCAGCCATATACTCGGCAATACTGTAGTAGCATTTTCCCTGTAATATCACTTTGACAGAGTTTTTAAATGTCGATTGATTTTCATGCTTTAGTGTTGCAGGAAGTATATTGTAAAGGTCAACAATCATTGAGTTTTTGAATGACGGCAGGAATCTCTGTAACCCGCACTACAGATTATTCTAATGGATTGCTCTTGAATCTTGAACACTTTTCCAGAGTAGGAGGAATTTCCCCAAAGGGTCAATCCATAGCTGATCTTTGATTGGATACTTTGAGAACCCCTGACCACTTCTCATCAATATTGAAAATAACAGCAAATATTGACTGAACAATTTTTCTCACGAAAATTTATATAGAGGTGAGTGTCTGGTCCACTTGCGGCACACCATATCAAGAATTGAACAGTCATTCGCATCACGATCACCTGAGATTTTGACAGCCCAGTTTTCCGAAAACCTCATACCATTTGAGGAACAATTATCAGCAGTCATCACTCCTGATCATGGGGAAGACCCCATTTCATTCGATGATAATGAGCTGATATCACCTTATTGGAGTTCAGAGATGGCAATAACGACAAAGGAGGAAAATTAGAGTCTGCTCTCAACTTTTTTCAGAAGGAATCCTGGAAAAAAACTGGAACGAATTTGGTTCTTACTCCTTCTGAGCATGCCCCAATTGAATGTGTCTCAGGTGGTGAGAAACCTCAGAACTCTGAGTTTTATATAGGAGATGAGGTGAAGGTGATATATATGGAAGGTCGAGAGCCAAATACTTTGAGGTTGCTCGACCCTTATTGAATATTGAGAAGATTGGAAAATGAGGATTTCGATGTACAAATGGGTCAAACTGTCCAGTGGAAGGGATTTTGTAATGATGCATGATACTACCGTATAAACCTAATTTTCTCTATTTATATTTTTTTTATCGATTGGAGCGCACAAAAGGGAATCCCTATAATGTTCAAAGAACATGGTGCGTTCCTAGGGAGGATAGGGACAGGAGGTAGGTATTGGAATTTTTTTTGAATTTTTGGAGATTATATGTTGTTGGGAATACTTCCACAGGCAATGAATTCCAGAGCTTAGCCGTTCTATGGATAAAGGAGTCTTGATAAAGTGCTGTTCGACATCTTTCGAGGTTGACGACGAAAGGATGTGCTGACTGGGCTTGTCTAGTTCGTCTGATTGGTATTGCTAGTGAAGGGATGATTGCAGAGATTTCCGAAGAACATTTCCCGTGGAAGTATCGATAGAAAAGTGAAAATTCGCCGACCTTTCTACGGTGTTCCAATGATGTCAAAGAGTGAGTGAGTGTGGCGTCACCCACCAGGCGAATGGCTCTTCTCTGGATGGAATCTAAGAGCATCAGCGTATGTTTTGGTGCTGAATTTGGAAAGCCCTGTGAACAATAAATAGATTCACAGGCGGGTAACTCTTGTTTCTTATTGATTTCACCATACTTTGAACTCACTGAATGATGATGATCTCAACCAAATTTGAGAATTAATGATTTTCTCCTCCAATGGAATAGATATTGCATCATCATATTATATTATACGGTATTTCATTTCAACAACTTTTCAGTAGGTGATATCACAGTCATTTCATCAATTCCATCATCAATCGAGGGCTCCTTGTTTCCCTAGTTGAATTTTTGAAGTCAATAAAGGAAACGTTGAAAGTTCAGCGTTTGAAATTATCTTCTTGTCATCTAGATACTTTTTGCTGTAGATTAAAACGGTTTGTAGATATAACACATGATATAATTGCAGTGTTATTTTATATCATATTTCATGAAGGTCATATTTTGTCGCATCATAATAACGAGACATGACAGCTGAATATTTCATATTCAATCTAGGAAAAAGCAAGCGTAACTGAAGCTTGGATTCATACAGGGCGATTCTGAATTTCGAATATAAAAAACCACATAGTTTGTTTTTTTGTTGTAATCTTTCATCGAATAATTATCAGATCAGTGCGTTTTGAGAAATTCAATATAATTTTTGAAAGGTAGTCAATTTCGAATAGTGGTGATCAATTCAGAAACCCTTTCTTTCACAATTCTAGTCAATTCTGAATTCATTCAGACTAGACTAGGTAGAGAATATCTTAAGATATCTTTCAGAATGACTTCACATCGATGATCTGATCATTATGTCACAAACTGTGAGCGGGGATTGCCTGAGTTCTGTTCTAGATCCATGAGGAAATGAACTTCAAAAGTGATGATAGAAAAGACTCAGGAGGTTTTTGAACGGAACATATACACATATTTGTTCTCGGAGATGAATAACAATGTGATGAAATTCAACTTACCCTTCATGTACAAATTGACAAATATTTTCAGAAAAGCTGAAGGAAGGGCATCCTAATCTACCCGTACTTCAAATATTCTGGCACAATCGCAACTTCACAAACTTATAATCGATCGAACTTGAAATTCTCTTACTCGTTTCCAAAAAAACAGAACTAGAAATAGAGCTTGAACTGTCGAGCTTTCTACCGGAAACGTGACCGTAAGGATATCAGGTCAAGCGTCCAGGTTAGTTGAAGGCAATATCACGCCTGTGTTTATGTTCTACTACTATGGAAAAAAGGAGTTTATGGTTGAAAAATTCTGGAATCAATGGACAAAGACCCATTATGAATTTGAATGGAATTTAAGGAAATAACCCTATTTGTGGCAATAAGTATACAGATGGTTAGGTATAATAATGTACAAGATTATTTTCGAAGATTTGATGTATCGGAGATATTAGTTCCGTTATTAACACTGTAATGTGCTATTTTTCCAGAATTGAATTTTCGTATGAGGAATCGGTAGCTTGATATATCGAAGCAAGTTGTTGAATTCGAATTGAATGATGAGAGGATGTAATCGGAAAGATGATGTAGAGATGAATGAATGATCAATGGTGAATTGAAGATGATCCACAGTATATTGAAGATGCATGAAGTTAATTGATGATGAATAAAGCTTCACATGAATTTTCGAAATAAGTTAATTTGAGATGATTTTCTGATTTTGAAAATGAGCCTACTCAAGAGTTAACTAATGAATTCACTAATGTTTGGTGAACATTTTGGTGAGAGGAGATATGGAAAAAGCTTCAAAAATATTGAACATTCACTCCTGACGCCAAGACACCTAATGTAGAGCACCAAAATGTACAAAATATAATAGAGATATGAGATGTGTATTCACAGGATGAATTAGCTTGATTTGGAAATTGAGAATATGTGTTTGGAGCAAAATATAAGTATGAGTTGATAACGTCACTGCATACCTACCCAGCTGCAGGAGTTTCTATGGAATTCAGTAGTGATTTTTCTAACAAGTGCAGAAAGTGATTTTTTCCTGCACGCAACTGCCGTTGACACGAACGACACGAAGCAGAGTTCGGGTAAGCAGTCGAGTACGGGAAAAACACTTTCCGGATGAGTTAGGAACAATATTTTTTCTACAAGCTTAATTGATCCACCATTCAATGAAACGCGTGTATAGCTTCTCATACCTTTCTTAAGACTTCGTTGGCAATAACGCATCTGTATCGCATCCCTATAGCTGAAAGTTTGTTATCACATTGTGACAATTCCACTGAATCGAAAATGAGTGTAACGCTGAGTCTGTCAGTTCGACAATTACAAACTCATTTGAGGTTTGATTGGCATAACAAAAATGATCGTTTTCCATCAGATCAATCTGAATCTATTGGAGGATTCTTATAATGATCAATTCTTATTTCTCAATATTTTTCAATTTTCACAATGAATAGTGCAATTTGATGGACGATTCTGAACATACATACTTAATACTGCAACAAACAATCTCAAACTCTTATATTCCATCACCTACCACTTATATCTTGCCATATCATCATATCTTTCTTTCTCCCGCACTTGTGTGGAAAGAATTTGACCGCGATGTTGCGGGAAAATGACACTTCCCGAACTAAATTGCGTGCGGGTATAGGATGAATTACGCACGCTTGCAGAAAAAATATTTCATTGTGCCAGATAGTTGCATTCTGGATTGGGAAATTCATCATTTGATAAGGTGGAATCTGTATATTATAGTAGGAGGATTAGTTCTTATTTCATCCATCATCATATACGAATAAGGCATTGACGTATTTGATGAACAACTAGACAGAGGAAGTGAGATGATAAAATAAATATTGAAAAATGGAATGCTGAAGATAATACCTCAAGATGAACTGGACTATCAGATTTTGAAAAATTGTTGAGTTGTGAATAAATTTGAAGAAAAAACATATCACAATAATAGAGAGTAAAGATAGTCCACAAGTGGAATATTATAACAGGGGATGAATCGGGGACTGAGTGGTCATAGAAAAGACTTTGGGTAAAATTTATCGAGGTATGTCTCTATAGGTAGGTATTATGCGAGGAAATCTGTGAATGTAGATTCGATCTGGATAAGTATAACTGATATGAAAAATGAAAATATCCTAAATGCTGTGAGCTCTCATCTTGTTCTATGTGAGAAAAAAACCACACGCCAGACCAAAGCACGAGCAGTCCAGTCCAATGCACACCTACCATCGAGTAGCATCACCAATGGGCTTATATCACCAAAAAAATTCATTTCATAATTCGATAGAACTCACTTGATACATGATTTCTGACAGAGTGAAATAGCGCGAGATCACAGTTGAAATAATAAATATATCAGTTGCCTCAGTCGGGAGTTTGGTATTTTCTTTCAAATATGGCGAGATGAGGTTTTAACGGCATAAGAGGGTCCGTTTTCAGAAGGTACTATTATTCATGTTCAAAAATTAAACATTCCAATTGATTATTCGATCGAATTATGTCGTCAATCATTATTTATATATAAAATGATCATTATAAACATGGTTTGGGTTGGAAGTTCTACTGAGGTGTACACGCCCATTGAGTTGTTCGTCACAGGAGGCTGAAAGCTCTGAAGGAAGATGACAGCGACATACTGACTAGACATAGACTTACGAATTTTATGGAAATCTCATCATTCGTGAAGTTTCTACATTTGCCATGGATTTCCATCAAGTGACGGCCGAGTCATTTCAAAATAGGAATATTCACTCTCTATACAGTATGCAATGGAAATAATAATCATTTTTGCAATATCAAGCGAAAGTAGCCATTGACGTCAATTAATGTGTCGTCGATAAAACGTCATTTGGAGGTCATTATTTGAACTGAGATGAGGAGAAAAGAAATGTATAGGTAAAAGTAATTATGAGACATAATAATGTCACAACTCAATCATGATGACTTAGTTCTGATAACCCATCATAAGTCTACACCATAAACATGGTTTTTTTCATGCTTCGATACAAAAACAGGAGGTAGAATGAAGAATGTAAGTGTTGTTATATGATTGGTCAACGCGAACATCGATGCGCAAACACAAAATCGAACATCACCCGAACGCGATCTGACTCCGAAATCCAAAGTTTCGTCAAATCGTTTACGTCCTAACGGCAAGCAAACATGGTGAGAAAGAGGAGGGGACATTGAATGTCACGGCGCATTATGGTTAGTAAAAAAGAGGAATTTTTGTTGGTGCCTTCAGAATACATATATTTTCACATATTCATAAGTGGCATGACCCATATGGCCTTCGCATGGATCCACCTCTGCATGGACCCTTCCTGTTGGGAATTATAGGTATCTGTAGATATCTCAATTTTTCTTCCTGCTCTGGTTCTCACGAGAAGGTATATCCTGTAATGTTCAGAAAACATAGACCCGAGGGAAATAAGGTAGGAAATGGTGTTCTTCTTACATTTCTGGAGGTTATATGCCTCGGAAAAAACCTCCCTTGGCAATGTGTTCCATAGCCTTGCTGTTCGTTGGATGAACGAGTCTTTGAAAAGAGATGTTCTGCAGGTCTCCAAAGTGACCACAAAGGAGTGCGAAGCCTCAACTCGGCGGGTTAACCTCGCGGGGACTGCCAAGGGAGGTACAATTGTTGATATATCAGAAGAGCATCGTCCATGGAAATATCTATAAAATAGAGCTAGATCGCCAACTTTTTCACGGTGTTTCAGAGAACTGAGTGAGTTTGTGAGCGAGGCATCACCCACGAGACGAATTGCCCTTTTTTGGACAGAATCCAACAGTTTTAGGGTATGTCTGGTTGCTGCACTCAAAATATGGGAACAGTATCCCAGAACAGGTCGGATCTGTGCCTCACAAATCATAGGCAGCTGACTGGAAGTGAAATAGCTCCTGGCCTGAAATAGAAAACCAAGTTTCTGGGATGCACTTTTCGCAATTGATCTCACGTGGTTCTTCCAATGAAGGTTATTGCTGATATTGATACCAAACATCGAAATGGATTTCTTCGAAGGTATGATTAGTCCTGACATGCTTATGTTTGGCATATTGAGATCGAGTTTTCTAGAGAAAAGGCATGCTCGTGTTTTGTTTGTATTGATATCTACCAAGTTATTGGATCCTCATTCGAGAATTGTTGCCAATTCCATATTGTTATCAACATTTCTCCCTCGTTAGTTTCTGATTTGCCTGGCTGGTATTGGAGCCCTGGAAGATGAGGCGGTATGGAGGGTACTATCATCCGCGAAGCTGTGTACTAGACATGGAGTTGCTTCCAACAAATCGTTGATATGGAGTAGAGATAGTGTTGGTGCTAGAATTGATCCTTACGGAACACCAGCATTTATGGTAAGAGAGTCAGATGGAGAGACCTGTTTGAGAGAAAACTAGCTAGCAGAGAATAAAGCTTAGGAGGCAGGCCATAATATGGAAGTTCATAGATGAAAACCCAAAGTCATCTCCACAACTTTTATTTAATGATCATAGATCATATAAGGAACATGTTTCGGGCTTATATAAGCCCATCATCAGCCAAGAAAATGTAAAGTTCTAAAAAAGGAGAGATTGGCCTATGGTATGATACAGTAATATTTTACTTACATGGAAGTGAAAATTGTTGCAATATGTATACAATAAGCAATAACGGAGCAAGCAAAAGCCATTGCTCCATGATCTGGAAAAGGAACAGTGAAAATTTTTTGAAAAAATATCGATATAAGTGAAACTTACTGTTTATATGATAAAAATGTTATTTAAAAAATTTTGATAAAGTTGAAGGTTGGGGGTCGGGAACATATTTAATAAGGGCCCACGGTACCCTTAAATCACCGATAAGTGGTAATTAAACTTGCAAATATCAATCTTTTGTAATAAGAAAGATGTGGCTTCGGAAATAACCAAGAAAAGAATCACATGTGCGGAAGCACTGAACAGTAAAATTGTTTGCTGTCAAATGTCAAGTCAACCAGATCATGGAACAACTAGTTACATAGGTAGACAGAATAGGTGATGGGGGGCAACAACATAGCACAGCACTACGTCAGATTGGCAATAAAACTGAAAACAAGATTGGTACAATCAGACATCTTACAATCCAAAAATCTAGAAAAAAGTGTACATGGCAAATGACAATTATTTAGCAAAATTCAATGAATTGAAAAATTTGTTGCAATCATATTGAGTTTGTTCATTCAAAGAAGTTACATTATTATTATTTAATGACAAATTTATCTCATAATTTTCCAAAAGATTCAATAAACGGCCTTTTTGGTATATGTGTAGGATTTCTAAACTATTGTCAACGTTAAAACTGTGTTTGGAGTTGAGAACGTGGTCAGAAAAGGAACTACCAGTTTTAAATACACCCAGAGGGGGAGGAAAAGTAGCTTTTTCTATGTATTTAATATGCTCATTTACTCTGGTTTGAATCCGTCTACCACTCTGGCCTATGTACTGGGAATTGCAATTGGGATGTGAACAAGATAATTTATATACACCTGGTTTATGGAGAGGGGGAATTTTATCCTTATTATTGACAAACATACGTGATATCGAGTTTGTGGTGTAGAAAGACATGTTCAGATCATCACAGAAACTAAGAAAAATATTGCTGATGTCTTGAGAAACTTTACCTAAGTATGGAATTGAAGCAAACCATCTACTCTGATTAGTTGTTGGTAGTAAACTACGGTTAGCAAACTTGTTTAAATGTCGATTGTGAATTTTATCAATTAAATGAATAGGAAAACCATTGTTATGTGCTATTTGTTTAATAATGTTCAATTCAGCAATGAAATTATTAGGAGAGAGTGGAATGTTGAAAAGCCTATGGAAAAAACTATTGAAAGCTGCAAATTCATGAGAATTAGGGTGACAAGAAGAGAAAGGAATTACAGAGTCAGTGTGTGTGGGTTTCCTGTATATAGCGAAACTAAATTTGTCAACATTTTTAGTGATTAATAAATCTAGAAATGGTAGAGTGTTATTTTGTGCAATTTCCATAGTGAATTTAATGGCCGGATGTAATGAATTCAGAAAATCTAGGAGTAGATGGACTTCATTTGGATCACCATCATAAAGCACCAAACAATCATCTACATATCTGTACCAGAATTTAATTTTGGCAAAAAAAGGAAACAAATTTAAATTTTCTTCTAAATCCTGAAGGAAAATTTCGGATAATAAGGGAGATAAATTGCTACCCATAGCTAAACCTGAAATCTGGGAGTAAAATTTATTGTTAAATTGGAAAAAATTCTGTTTCAAAACAATGTCCAAAAGGGATACTAGATTGAGTACATGGAAAGTAGGAACACCTACAATGAAAAGAAGGTTACGTACCAATCTGATGCAGTCATCAGGTGGTACACTAGGAAAAAGGTTGACCACGTCAAATGAAACTAATGTTGAATTAGGAGGAATAACAATATTTTTTATTTTATCAGTCAAATCGAAAGAATTTTTCAGTGAATGCGGGTTATGGAAATCTGTGATATCTCTGATCAAGTGATTGAGCCAAGCAGCAAGTTTGGAACAGGGAGAATTGCAGTATGATACAACTGGCCTGATAGGAATATTGTCTTTATGAATTTTGGGGAGACCATATAGCAAAGGGGTAGAAGGATTCATTGGGGTCAATTTGAATTTAGATGAATCATAATACAAGATGGTGTCTATACAAATGTTTAAACAACTTTTGAAGTTATTGAAGAATTTTATAGTGGGGTCATTATTTAGTTCAACAAAACTATCTGAATCTAAAAAGGTAGTAACTTTATTCACATAGTCAGCATGATCTAAGATAACAACACAATTACCTTTATCGGCTTTGGTGACCACTAACTGATTATCTGAAATCTTTTTAGAAATAGTCTTACAAGAAACAAGATCTGGATTGAAATTTGAAGATTGAGATTGAATGGAAAAATGGTTATTGAGACATCTAGATATTTCACATCTTATGATATCTTTATTAGGAATTTTGCAATTTTCTATTACTTTTTCGCTCTCAACTGCCAACAGCTTTAGGTTTTGAATATTGTTATTTTTATGAACATTGTATTTTAAGCCACAATTTAAAAATGTTTCTTCTTCAACAGAAAAGGAACAAGAGGAGAGATTGAGAATTCTTTTGTGAAATTTATGATCTGAGAAATTGCTGTTAGTATTGTATTTGAAATTATTCAATGGATAGAAATTTTGTTCTAGTGTAGACAATTTATTCTTCAGGGACAAATATTTAATCTTACCTTGATCCTCAACAAAATCCAGGAAAGTGAAAAACATGACATCAAGTTCAAGACTGTGCATGGTGTGAGAAAGTTTGTTGTAAAGCCAATTCAATTTATTATTTACATCAACCAATCTGACGTAGTGACGTCTAATTTCATGTTTAATCCATATCTTCTGTGCTGACTGTATGGCAATTCTGGAAGAGTAGTTACGTGCCCTAGTCTTAAGGGTGACATAACTTGGAACAATATTGCGACGAAGACATTCCTTGTTGAACCAAATGTCCAACGATGTAGTTTTTCTTTGAAGAAGAAGGCGCTTGTAGAACTGGACCCAGGTTGCCCGACTGGCATTGTTTAATCTTTGGAAGAAGTCCATGGTAACTCAAAGTGGAGTGGTGTAGTTCATAGATGAAAACCCAAAGTCATCTCCACAACTTTTATTTAATGATCATAGATCATATAAGGAACATGTTTCGGGCTTATATAAGCCCATCATCAGCCAAGAAAATGTAAAGTTCTAAAAAAGGACAGATTGGCCTATGGTATGATACAGTAATATTTTACTTACATGGAAGTGAAAATTGTTGCAATATGTATACAATAAGCAATAACGGAGCAAGCAAAAGCCATTGCTCCATGATCTGGAAAAGGAACAGTGAAAATTTTTTGAAAAAATATCAATATGAGTGAAACTTACTGTTTATATGATAAAAATGTTATTTAAAAAATTTTAATAAAGTTGAAGGTTGGGGGTCGGGAACATATTTAATAAGGGCCCACGGTACCCTTAAATCACCGATAAGTGGTAATTAAACTTGCAAATATCAATCTTTTGTAATAAGAAAGATGTGGCTTCGGAAATAACCAAGAAAAGAATCACATGTGCGGAAGCACTGAACAGTAAAATTATTTGCTGTCAAATGTCAAGTCAACCAGATCATGGAACAACTAGTTACATAGGTAGACAGAATAGGTGATGGGGGGCAACAACATTGCACAGCACTACGTCAGATTGGCAATAAAACTGAAAACAAGATTGGTACAATCAGACATCTTACAATCCAAAAATCTAGAAAAAAGTGTACATGGCAAATGACAATTATTTAGCAAAATTCAATGAATTGAAAAATTTGTTGCAATCATATTGAGTTTGTTCATTCAAAGAAGTTACATTATTATTATTTAATGACAAATTTATCTCATAATTTTCCAAAAGATTCAATAAACGGCCTTTTTGGCATATGTGTAGGATTTCTAAACTATTGTCAACGTTAAAACTGTGTTTGGAGTTGAGAGCGTGGTCAGAAAAGGAACTACCAGTTTTAAATACACCCAGAGGGGGAGGAAAAGTAGCTTTTTCTATGTATTTAATATGCTCATTTACTCTGGTTTGAATCCGTCTACCACTCTGGCCTATGTACTGGGAATTGCAATTGGGATGTGAACAAGATAATTTATATACACCTGGTTTATGGAGAGGGGGAATTTTATCCTTATTATTGACAAACATACGTGATATCGAGTTTGTGGTGTAGAAAGACATGTTCAGATCATCACAGAATCTAAGAAAAATATTGCTGATGTCTTGAGAAACTTTACCTAAGTATGGAATTGAAGCAAACCATCTACTCTGATTAGTTGTTGGTAGTAAACTACGGTTAGCAAACTTGTTTAAATGTCGATTGTAAATTTTATCAATTAAATGAATAGGATTTAGAAGAACATTTAAATTTGTTTCCTTTTTTTGCCAAAATTAAATTCTGGTACAGATATGTTGATGATTTTTTGGTGCTTTATGATCGTGATCCAAATGAAGTCCATCTACTCCTAGATTTTCTGAATTCATTACATCCGGCCATTAAATTCACTATGGAAATTGCACAAAATAACACTCTACCATTTCTAGATTTATTAATCACTAAAAATGTTGACAAATTTAGTTTCGCTATATACAGGAAACCCACACACACTGACTCTGTAATTCCTTTCTCTTCTTGTCACCCTAATTCTCATAAATTTGCAGCTTTCAATAGTTTTTTCCATAGGCTTTTCAACATTCCACTCTCTCCTGATAATTTCATTGCTGAATTGAACATTATTAAACAAATAGCACATAACAATGGTTTTCCTATTCATTTAATTGATAAAATTTACAATCGACATTTAAACAAGTTTGCTAACCGTAGTTTACTACCAACAACTAATCAGAGTAGATGGTTTGCTTCAATTCCATACTTAGGTAAAGTTTCTCAAGACATCAGCAATATTTTTCTTAGATTCTGTGATGATCTGAACATGTCTTTCTACACCACAAACTCGATATCACGTATGTTTGTCAATAATAAGGATAAAATTCCCCCTCTCCATAAACCAGGTGTATATAAATTATCTTGTTCACATCCCAATTGCAATTCCCAGTACATAGGCCAGAGTGGTAGACGGATTCAAACCAGAGTAAATGAGCATATTAAATACATAGAAAAAGCTACTTTTCCTCCCCCTCTGGGTGTATTTAAAACTGGTAGTTCCTTTTCTGACCACGTTCTCAACTCCAAACACAGTTTTAACGTTGACAATAGTTTAGAAATCCTACACATATGCCAAAAAGGCCGTTTATTGAATCTTTTGGAAAATTATGAGATAAATTTGTCATTAAATAATAATAATGTAACTTCTTTGAATGAACAAACTCAATATGATCGCAACAAATTTTTCAATTCATTGAATTTTGCTAAATAATTGTCATTTGCCATGTACACTTTTTTCTAGATTTTTGGATTGTAAGATGTCTGATTGTACCAATCTTGTTTTCAGTTTTATTGCCAATCTGACGTAGTGCTGTGCTATGTTGTTGCCCCCCATCACCTATTCTGTCTACCTATGTAACTAGTTGTTCCATGATCTGGTTGACTTGACATTTGACAGCAAACAATTTTACTGTTCAGTGCTTCCGCACATGTGATTCTTTTCTTGGTTATTCCCGAAGCCACATCTTTCTTATTACAAAAGATTGATATTTGCAAGTTTAATTACCACTTATCGGTGATTTAAGGGTACCGTGGGCCCTTATTAAATATGTTCCCGACCCCCAACCTTCAACTTTATTAAAATTTTTTAAATAACATTTTTATCATATAAACAGTAAGTTTCACTCATATTGATATTTTTTCAAAAAATTTTCACTGTTCCTTTTCCAGATCATGGAGCAATGGCTTTTGCTTGCTCCGTTATTGCTTATTGTATACATATTGCAACAATTTTCACTTCCATGTAAGTAAAATATTACTGTATCATACCATAGGCCAATCTCTCCTTTTTTAGAACTTTACATTTTCTTGGCTGATGATGGGCTTATATAAGCCCGAAACATGTTCCTTATATGATCTATGATCATTAAATAAAAGTTGTGGAGATGACTTTGGGTTTTCATCTATGAACTACACCACTCCACTTTGAGTTACCATGGACTTCTTCCAAAGATTATAATATGGAAGCTTGGCGAGGAGTCCGTGGTGCCAGACTCGATCGAATGCTTTTTGGAGGTATCAAGTGCCACGGCTAAGGTTTCACCATTTCTTTCAATAGATTGCTGCCATATATGTGAGACGTAAGCGTGCAGGTTACCAGTTAACAGTGTGAAAATAGCTTGTTATTTCAATGAGTATTTTGTGGAGAGTATTCATGATATTATACAGAATATGAGCATTACTGAACCTTGGTGTAATTCAAACAATAAGTTATATTTAAAATTCGAAAATTTCAAAATGCTCTCTTTGCAAGAGTTGCGAAAAATAGTTAGTAGCTTAGACTGTGAGTTTTCAATACATGAAACACTGAACTGTAAAATGATCAAAGAAGTCGTTGAAACCATTGGTCATATTGTACTGAATCTAATAGACACATCTCTGAACACCGGAATAATACCGCGCAAATTTGAACCTATAGTATTGTTACTCCTACTTCAAAAATAGCTAACACTAATAAAGCCATTATTCCAAATTTTTTGGGATTTTCTCTCCTCGTTTCTATAAAATAAAAATATGAATATTATTTCAATATACGTGTAGTAAGGACAAATCAGATGATTTGCCCCAAAATGTCACTGCGTTTAAAGAATTTTCCTATCAGAGAGCCTAAAAGAAAAATTCACTAGCTTGTCAGTGACAATTTGTATTGAAAAAATTTTTGGAGAAGGGAAATAAAGGTATATAGAAAAAATATCAAATTTTCACTTATCTTTGGACGTTTCGGGACCGGTTCTGCTCCCGTTTTCAACATAAGAAGAGATTATTTCAATAGCGAAGTCGTATAATGTCTTGAAGCTTTTCAGTTTTCAATGACAATTGGTGACGTTGGCAATCAAATGAGTTACAGGATGTTTTCATTAATTGATCTTGAATTTACCATTTTCATGTTCAGATTTTAGTAGTGAATACCATGTTCTGTCTATATCAACTGAACAAGAAGCGATGTTATTGTCTCCGTTCAGAAGAATGCAAGCAGATTCCTTGATTTTTCTCTTCTGGTTGTTATCTTCTTTTCCAATAATTTTAATATTATTCCACTCTGCCATATGTTGTCCGTCTTCAGTAAGGATATGTTCAGCTAGTTTCGATTTATCGATGTTTCTTTTCTTTATATTGTACTTATGTTCCTTCGTCCTTACTGAAAGAGGTCTCTTGGTTTCACCTGTATAAAACTTTCCACAAACACAAGGTATACTGTAAATACAATTTTTTGATGATTGTTCTTCATTTTTCGGCTTTGTTTGAGTTAGAATTGATCTCATTGTATTTTCAGTTTTGAACACAGTTTTCACTTGAAATTTATCACCAACACGTTTTATTTTTTCAGATATGCCGGGAATGTATGGTATTATATTTGTCGTTATTGATGGTTGATTTTGTTGTGGTTGACCCTGTTTGTTTTCAATTCGATGAATCGTCCTATCGACAAAATTCTTTGGATAAGAATTGAGTTGGAGAACATTTTTAATGTGGTGGACTTCGTTATTGAAAATTTGTTGGTCAGATGATATTGATTTGGCTCTATCATGGAGTGATTTGATTATTCCTTTCTTAATACTTTTCTGATGATTTGATTAAAAGTTCAAGTATCTGTTAGTATGGGTCTTTTTACGATAAACACTCGTTACAAAGATGTTATTTGATTTTTCAATAAGAACATCTAGAAACGGTAATTGATTATTAGATTCAATTTCTAAAGTGAACTTTATTGTAGGTTCGGCATTGTTCACATAATCCAGAAAATTATCTAGCTCCATAACATTGTGAGGTCAAATTATGAAAATATCATCTACGTATCGCCACCATGTTTTAGGTTGTTTTTGGTAATTTTTGATGATGTTGTCTTTAAAATTCTCCATAAATATATTGCTTAAAATTGGAGATAATGGCGATCCCATGGCCATTCCAAAGTTTTGTTGATAAAACTCATCACCCAATTGAAAATATGTTGTTTTTAGACACAATTCCAAAAATTCCATTATTCCTTCGATACTTAAATTAGTTCTTTCAGTGAGACTTTCATCGTCTTCTAATTTATGTTTCACTATTTGTGAAGTTTTATCTATTGGAACATTTGTGAATAAACTTACTATATCAAAACTAACAAGAGTATCATTTGTATCAAGAGTGATGTCATTAAGTTTTTCTAAGAAATGAGGAGTATTTCTGATGTAACTCTCACTTTTTCCTGAAATAGGATTGATGATATTCAAGAGAAATCTTGCTAAATTTTGACATGGAGATCCAATTGAACTCACGATTGGTCTCAATGGAACATTTGGTTTGTGTATTTTTGGAAGTCCGTAAAAATGAGGAGGTTTGCTGTGATATGTGGAGATATTCTTTCTTTCCGCGAGTGTCAATTGATTTTCGTGTTTCTTAATAGTGTTACGTATCTTTCTTTCGATATTTGCTGTAGGATCTTTATTCAATTTCGTGTAATTACCATCATTTATAAGTTGTTCAATTTCAATGTTTTTCTATTCTATAACTAGAATAGAAAAACAGTCAATTAATAACCTAAAACACGATAACACAATAAAAATACTTCCAGCTGATAAAGGAAATGCTACAGTCATCATGGACAAAATTGAATATAATACTAAAATTGAACAACTTATAAATGATGGTAATTACACGAAATTGAATAAAGATCCTACAGCAAATATCGAAAGAAAGATACATTGCTTCTTGTTCAGTTGATATAGACAGAACATGGTATTCACTACTAAAATCTGAACATGAAAATGGTAAATTCAAGATCAATTAATGAAAACATCCTGTAACTCATTTGATTGCCAACGTCACCAATTGTCATTGAAAACTGAAAAGCTTCAAGACATTATACGACTTCGCTATTGAAATAATCTCTTCTTATGTTGAAAACGGGAGCAGAACCGGTCCCGAAACGTCCAAAGATAAGTGAAAATTTGATATTTTTTCTATATACCTTTATTTCCCTTCTCCAAAAATTTTTTCAATACAAATTGTCACTGACAAGCTAGTGAATTTTTCTTTTAGGCTCTCTGATAGGAAAATTCTTTAAACGCAGTGACATTTTGGGGCAAATCATCTGATTTGTCCTTACTACACGTATATTGAAATAATATTCATATTTTTATTTTATAGAAACGAGGAGAGAAAATCCCAAAAAATTTGGAATAATGAATATACCACCTCCTCGATTGACCTACAGACAGTATTTACTAATAAAGCCGACGAATTTCGTCCCATTAATACATTGCCCCCCATTGAAAAAATCTTGGAAGTTGCTGTTTATGACCAATTATTACAGCATGTCAATAAAAATTCAATTCTAATTGATAATCAATCGTGTTTCCGCAGAAAATTCTCATGTGGAACAGCACTACAGCTCACAATAAGTGATATTAAAACTAACATAGATAGTCAGAATTATGTTATTGCTGTATTTTTGGACCTTAAGAGAGCTTTCGAGACTATTGATAGAGAAATTATGTTGTTGAAATTGAAACAATATGGGATTGATGGAAAAGTTTTAGAGTGGTTCAGTGATTATTCAAAAAATAGAAAACAGAAAGACAGTTTTGAAAATACGCTATCGAATGAAGTAGATATTGATGTGGGTATCCCCCAGGGTAGTGTTTTAGGTCCTCTTCTTTTTGTTTTATACCTGAACGATATTGGACTTCTTGTTGAATCTGAGTTCATAAATTTATTTGCTGATCATACGTTGCTTATTTGTAGTGACACGATACTAGATATAGCTATTCGAAAAATGAACAGGATTTTACTAACAGTGAATGAATATTTATGCACCAAAACTAAACATAACAAAAACAAAAACAATGATCTTCACCACCAAATATAGATATAGTTCTCTAGACATCAACGATATAAAACTCAGAATCAATAATGAAAAAATCGGAATTGTTTCAACGGTCAAATAGCTTGGTTTTCAACTGGACAACTTTTTGAATTTCGACAGTCATTTTTAGTATATTCATGGAAAAATATCTAAAAAACTATATTTTTTCAGTAGAATATCACATCATCTATCAATTCAGTCTAAAGTTACAGTTTACAATACCATCATCCAACCGCTCTTTGATTATTGTTCATCTATATTATATCCATTCAATCTCAATAAATTGAATATAAGGTAAAAGCAGCAGTGTTCGTCACCTTAAGGTTCAACGCTATAGAAATTCACTTGTGAAAAATAGTATTATTGAGATAAGCTCTCAATTTTTCGTTTTGATACCCTTCAGATGTTATGAGACCATTAAGTTACATTGTTTTTATACTACATACGGTTTGAGTGACCTTTATTCGTATTTTAATTAAAGGGGAACCTTTATACCAGTGTTCGTCATGCCAAAAATGCAGTGAACCCAGTGGTCGTCAGTATGTATAGCATCAGAGTTCGTCACAGTTGCTCTAAGGAAAATAATAATTGAAGAGAGATTGAAAAAATATTTATTGACAAAAAAACATCACTAACTAGTAACTATGAATATACAATGATATGAAAAAAACTTATTTTTCTTTTTGGGCTGCACAGGCACCGCAGTAAAATTTCTTCTGTTTGTTGGAGACATTTGCACATTTATTATGCATCCATTGCTTGCACTTCATGCAACAAATCATATTTTCAATAGTGTTTTCCTCGCAAATAACACAATGCCAATCGTTTGAATCGTTTCGTGTTTTTTTAGTTTCTTTTGTCTTCTTGGCTTTATTCTTATTTTGTTGCTCTAATCTTTTTCGTTTTCTCTCTTCTTGTTCATTCTGTTTCTGTACCTTCTTTTCTTCTTTCTTTCTGTGATATTCTTTCCATTTTTCGCATGTGGCTACTGATGGAATTCTCTCTCCTACCTTTTTTGGTATTTTTGGTGTAATTTCCGGCCAGAATAAAAGGTTTTTAAATGGCGTTGCAACCCCTTCTGGAATATTTTGCTGTTGTTTTGATGATGTTGGTTTGGGTGACTGTGGAGGTGTCACTTGTATTTTTTCGATGTCAATTTCTATTGCCTCGCGGTTTTCTTTTTGCGAATTCTCCAAATATTGCTCAAACACCCTGTTCGGTTTTTTGTTTTCTTTATCATCATCTGAATATTCCTTTGAAATTTTTTTTTCCACATTTTGGTCCTTTTTTTCATGTAACCCTTCTCCTGATGCATCCTTTGAATATCCTTCTAAAGTTTCATTGTTCGGGTTCTGCTCTTCATCTTCATTTGGCTTTTCTCCTGGTACATTCTCTGAATATTCTTCCAAAGCTTCATTCACCTCATTTTGATCGTCTTTATCTGGGTTTTCTTCATGTAGATTGTTCAAACATCCATGTATAGCATCGTTACTTTCAGTTACTTCATTCCCTATTTCATTATTGGCATTTTCCTCCATCCGTAAATCTGGATCATTTTCCACTTGTTCCAAAATGCCGTCATCACCAATTTCAAATTCTAAAACATCTTCATTTCTCAAAAAACCGTCTAGAAAATGGTTATCAACTTCTGTAAACCTCTCGTTTTGGGAAATATTCTCAATTTCAGCGTCAACTTCTTGTGACTTTGGTTCTTTTACATTTCGCCAAAAATAAAATAAATTGGTATCCTTGATGTCTCCAGACCACGTATCACCAGAGTTTTTGAATTGTTGTAAAGTTTCTTTAGAAATGTTTTTCTCAATAATATCCAGTTCTGTATTTAGGATAATTCCTTTTCTCCGTTCTTCGCTAACAGATTTGGCTTGCACCTGTTTAGTTTTAAAATATGCAATTGCATCTGGGTTGAAAGGAAAGAGCCCACATGCTCTGAACCCATTTTTCAATGTACTGCCTTTACATGTTGACTCAAGAACTGTCTTTAATAGGGGGCAAAAATTGTCTCTTTTCAAACGTGTGCCAGAGTTTTCAATCCTCCACTTATAAACCGCTTTCTTCCACGCCGCTTTAAGGGGATGAAACATGGCCACATCCATAGGTTGTAAAAAATGAGTGGAGTTGGGGTACAAAGCAATGAGTTCTATGTTTTTGTCACTGCAGAACTCACTCAATGGCAGCGTCAAATGAGAAACGTGACCATCCATAAAAACTATTATCGGAAACTCGAAATTTTTTTCTAACAACCAAGGATAAAACACCATAGAAAAGTATTCAAAGAATGTTTGACTTGTCATCCATCCATTATCGGATCTTCCAATGGCCCAAGAAGACGGCACAGATTCAGTCATTGATTTCGGTATACGTTTTAAGTTAACAACAACCATCGGTGGCGCAACTTCGCCTGCTGCATTTCCCATCAATAATGTCGTCAGGTTTTCTTTTTCATCAGAGTTAATAATGTTGTGCACGATTTTCTGACCCTTCCTTGCCAACACTTTATTATCTGCAGGACTCAAAAAGAACGCGGTTTCGTCGCAATTAAACACTCTGTTCCCGAAATTTAAAACGATATCAAAAATATTTTTTGCCTCGAGGTATTCCTTAATTTCATTAAACCAGTTTTTGATATTTGCCTCTGTGACACCAGCTCGAGTTCTTGTTAAATTTTGCGAAACCCTCTGTGTTAAAATAGGATGCCGTTTCAGAAATGCTTTATACCAGTGCTTTCCTGGTCGGTCATCAGTAAAGGGGGTTTCTCTTTTGCGATTTTTCACCAGCATTTGGACGCTGTCCAGTAAATGGTCCTTGGAAACTGGAAAACCATTTTCCCCCAAATGTAAGATCCATTTCACTAGATTATTCTCCTCATCCTCCTCTAGTATGGTTGGTGGGCCCATTTTTCTAGCTAGTGGGGTTTTCCCCTTACATTTATCTGATAATGTCATCCGCGGTACTTTAAATTTCGTAGCAGCACCTCGGATGCTCATTCCGCTGTTTTTTACAGCTTTTATGGCATTTTTCATATTGTCTTCTGGATAATTATTCCGAGGCATCTGCAAAAAGAATAGAAATCTAGTTATCGTCATGCCTGTGCACGAGTATTCGTCATAGTTTGCTGAGGAATGCTAAAGATTAAAATGAAACAAGAATGTATGACGGTTACTGGTACCTCAGTATTATAATATGAAGGGAATATATTCAGCCTGTTAAGGCTTTATAATGTCGTATAGTAAGGCTGAAAATCAAATAATATGGCATTGGTGAAATGAACCAGTTATCGTCAGCTATGACGAACATTGAGCTTAGTACTATTTCGGGTGCACGAGTGTTCGTCACCCCATAAATGTAGATAAAGTTAGGTTATAAGTTCATATTTTTATTTTTAAAACATAATTTGAGATGTTATAAGCTAGCTGCATAGTGATAAATACCGTACATACCTCATAGAAACTCGTTTTATATGACCAAGAAAAATGTACTTACCTTAACTACAAGCTAACGAACTGTCAAAAACTGCGATGACCACTGATCACTAAAGTAAACTGGTAACTGTACTGGACTAGGGTTGCGTTGGAGTGTATATAATACCAACACAATATCGACAAAAATAACTAGAAATTTTATTTTGTTCAACCTAACAATTTTCGTGACCACAAACCTTAATATTTGCTTATAATTCAAGGCAGTGACGAATACTGATCCCATGACGGTCACTGGGTGTTTTACCATCTATCAATTCAGTCTAAAGTTACAGTTTACAATACCATCATCCAACCGCTCTTTGATTATTGTTCATCTATATTATATCCATTCAATCTCAATAAATTGAATATACTACAAAAACTACAAAATCGAGGGATGAGGATAATCTTGGAAACTAATCGTCTCACTCCTTTATGAAATATGATAGATTGTTTAGGTTGGATGACAGTTGGAAGGAGACTATACTATTTCACAATGATTTCGGTATTCAAGATTGTAAATGGTGTGGCACCTGAATATTTCAAACAGTACATCAACCTGAATAAAGACATCCATACGTACAATACAAGCAAACAGAACGACGTTCAGAAGTACCATGAAATCTTGATTTCTCAAAGGTTTCCAGAAATTCAATGAATTGCCAAAAGAATTAAAAAAAATTACCAATTTAGAAAATTTCAAAACATCTTTGGGGATTATTAGGTATTGTGATAGTCGTACGAATTGTATAAGTTAATTTATTATTTTCAATCATATGATTCCATTATTATTTTTCTTTTTCGGCAGATATGACTAAGCAAACTGTTACAATAATAAAAGAATATTTGTATTGCTAAAATATAATTTATCTATCTACAAGTTATTTTGTGGATTTGGAATATATGACTGCTGCAATCAATTTTTGTTAAAACTTGTTCGATAATTTAATTCAATTCATTGCGCTTGTGTTGATTTAATTTGAATTTTAATTCATAATAATATTGAAATGTTGGTATCATTAACTTTAGACAGATATGTATATTAGGTTTTCTATCGCAATAAAGATTTCTCCTTTTACTTCTACTATGATCATAGCCATGCAATGTGATATAGGTATCCATAGTTGTTATCACATCCTCGAGTTGGGGGCAGCATACATGTATGATTGCCGTAATTGTTGTATTCAAACGAGTATGGTATTCTTTGGATATTTTTTCTAGCTGCAGCGACAAATTACGGCACGTTCGTATTGAAGATTACGTTAAAATTTATACTCGATGAGAAAAAACAGGACCTGGAAACATATAGTCGTTGAAATGAATTCGACAACCGGAGATACTGTCTCACATAAGACGTCATTCCACTTTCTATAATTATGTTTTTTGTGCATCATCCTTCGACTTAATTCTCACGATATGGAAATAACTCCACCTGTCTTTGAGTTATAGGATGATGTGAACGTCATGATGACGTTTGAATGACGTCAGCTTGTTACCTAGAGACAGCTGTCATCATTTACTTTCATATAGTGTGAAACAGTTGCGTGTAGTACAGTTGTACAGTGTCAATCGTTTCTTGCCAGAAAATAGTTGTGTAATGCTCATGAGTAACTTTTGACGAAGATGAAATGAATACCTATCGCAGACACATCACAGGTGAGAAGGGGCAATATCAGTTAGAACCTATCACATAATTATGAGCGTGACAACATTGTCTTTAATGAGGTATAGTTCGAAAGGCTCGTCATGTGAAAAGTAAGTCTATTATCCATGCCTTAATGATGAAAGCACAATTTTAACTTCTGTCATTTTGTTCATCCACAGTATATTCATTTTGGATAAAATGGATATGAGTTGATTATTTCAGAAAGAATTTTTCCGAACCTAAAATCACTGTTTCAATTCATCTCCTGTTCTCCATCGATTGATGATCATCTGCTTCGGAGAAAATAGAACTTTTATTCAATGAGCGAATTTTGTAATAAATTTCGCAGGGACTGCTATTCGATTCACCAGAATGAAAACCGCGAATTTTAATAAACTCGTTTCAGATGGAAAATTATCGAAGTCAGCGTGAGAAAGAAGTTTTCAGTCGTAGAAGACTAACACTATTAGAAGTCAATCAACTCCAACTTCGACAGCGCCGTGCCCGAAGTTACCAATAAACTCACAACTGAGGAATATTAAAATTATGTGCTTTTTTAAATACTGAGCTGTTCTGTCGAGTATATTCCTCCTTTTGGTGAAAACTTCAGATCATTCGCGAGGGTGATAGAACCTGAGTATATTTTAAATCGAAATATATTCCAGCAAATCCATGTACAAGGTGTCACGAAAGTGGTGATGCAGGATGGTGGTGCAGTTCAACGGACATAGTTCGAATGATATTTAGAGATTCAACGCACCATTCTCATGCTGAGGAATAAAAGACACTTCCCCGTCTTCTTGGCTGATTATGAATTCGTTCAATAGATCATTGAATATTTACCAAACACACACATCTACTTCCGGTCAACTGTAAGCCCAATACATTACTCCGGTTATTATTTATGTTGTGGCAGAACAACTATAGCATTAGTATGGGGCCAATAATGGAATGACTATAGGTCTGCCAGCAAATTCAATAGGCTTTGTTCCAGTAAAACAGTTCATTCCATCATTTAAAAAAACTAGTTCGAATTATTTCGCTGTTATTGATAACTGTTTTCTCTTCAGTGCTCCCTACATTTCGCTTATGAGTATTAAGATCTATCGTATTATATAACGAAAAATCGTGGAAAATGGAAACATGACCATTACGACGAGTATACCGTGACCAATACAAAGCATTTCAATACGATACAACTCATGAATTGTGTATATTTCAGTACACCCACATACGTTGAGATTGAATTCTTGCTATGTGGTTATGCTCTTATTGTTTGCGACAAATATGTGCGATGATAATAATATGGTGTTTGTCTGTGAATACCTTCATCAAGAGCAAAGATTCTTGGAATGTGCCAATTTTGATTATTGAGCTGACCTATGAATGGAATATCCATATTATATTCATTCATTTTATGGTTAGCCCTTTATACAGGGTGTTTCACAGGTAAAGGGAAATATTCCAATGGTAGATAGGGGTCACCAAGGTGGTTCTGAAAATACCATATTTGATAGGTCTTAGAGTTTTCATAACGGAGATACAGGGCGATTTATCTACCCAGTATATTTTTCTCAAATTAGGTATGGAGCTTCAACTTGGGACGTTGAATTCATTCACCTATTGGGCGAAGTGAAAATCCAGGTTCGGCTCCAGGAAAAATTTACGCATTTATTCGAAATATTAAAATAACACACTGTATGTAAAAATTGACGAAGTTCATCAAAGGAATCGTGAAGAGGAGGAAAAACTGAACTGGATTTGATGCTTTTTGTTTTCCCGCCACCAATTCTCCTCGTAACAATCATAAACAGGAAGCTAATTACTTATCACTTCTGATCCTGTTGTTGGAATTACATTTCTCACCAAATCATATTCCTAGTCATTATGGGAACTGAGCAATCAGACTCTGACTTGCTATTATTCTATACTCTGTATATCAATTCATGTGGCTAGTCTGTCAACAGTTTGGACTTCTCTGCGTGAGAAGTCTTCATTGAATAATACCAATATCGTGAAAGAAAATAGTAATGGAACATAAGAGAAAATGTATTAATGTACCTACGTACATACAATTCATATGTCTGGCTTCCTGATTTCGGGAACGCACAATATCTAGAATTTATGTAAATCGAGGGACGCATTAACTTCACAAATGAGTTTTTGTCTGGTGTGAATGTTATTTCGCGTCACTGGTCACTGTTTAATTGGGTTGGTTATTAGCGTGAGATCGTTCGGTCGCGAAACGGGAAGTTACGTGATCAGTTAATTCCACAGGATACAAAATTTATACGCTATATATATAATCGAGTATGCCTCACCTTAAATGGATTTTGGGGCTATGGAAGGGTGTAAATGGACGCCCTCGGCGGCACGATCTACCTGAATGATCTACAATTTTAATGACATGATGGGAAAGACCACTGAGAGATTCAACAAAAACTCAACAAGAAAGGATGAACATCTTGAAAAACTATCAGAAGTCTGGCAAGAATAATGATGAATCATATAATTTCTTGAACAAGTTCTCGCAGCCCTTAAAGGTTATATCATATTAACTGAAACATTCAGATTGTTTGATAGTAATGCTCATGTTATGCATGGTTAGATATGATAATATTCCTAGTGAAGTAACACTGAATGAAAACAATGGAATACTCATCTTCATAAAATCGAATATAAAGTACGAACATAAAATAGCGAACATTGATGACAGGACAATTATTGAATTGAACATAAATAGTGATGTTTGAAAAATATTCATATCTTCCATTTACAAGTCGCCTAGCACTGATCCACGTTTATTCAATGACGAATTGTATGGTTATTTAGATAGATTGCAGGACAGAGATAGAATCCACATTTTGGTTGGATACATGAACATGGACTTGCTAAGCGAAACAAATGAAGTCGAGGAATACACAAAACATTCTGAGTTCTTTCAGTTACATTCCATATGTGAATAGAATCACATGTCCTTCAAGTAAATCATGTTTAAATCATTTTTTCCTGAAAGACAATCACTCATTAAAAGAATTCGAATCAAATGTGTTCAATTATAATATCACTGATCATCTTCCAATTGAAATATTCTGAAAAAAAGCCATCACGCAAAAAATGTTCATGAAGGAAATTCACATAAAAAATATATTGAATGAATATGAACTGAATATGGATATATACAGGGTGGCCCACGAGGTTTTGGCCAGTCGATATCTCGGAAACTATTTGAACTATAATTTTGAAATTTGGTGGTTTTGAACAGTGGAATGTGGTGTTCATTTTTTATATAAGAAGGTTTCATTGCAACTTCGCATTTCCGATCACGTGACATCAACTTCAAAATTTCAAATGGAACACCATGTATATTATTGCATTTTCGTGAAGTCCTTTCTAATACAAATTCTACGATACCATAATTGTCAGCGATTTTTCGGCACTACAGTTAAGATAAAGAGGTTTTTATGAACATTTCTGTATTTTTATTCAAAAAACGTGATAGCTTAGGAAGAGGAAAAGTATCCTAGCAACAGAAATACATCGCACTTGTCAAGGGCTGTCAATCAGTATCAGTAGATTGGCTTTGTGTACAAGTAGTATCAAGACTAGTATGCCTTTACATTTTAAAGTCAATATGCTGCTCATATACGGCGAGTGTCGAAAAAATAGTAGGCGTGCTCGAAACTTGTACAGAAAACGTTTTCCCGACCGAACAACTCCAAGTAAAAATACTTTCGCTTATGTGGAACAGAAATTAAGAAATGGTTCTTTTCCTAGTGGAAAACAGCAAATTCCACGCAGAAAGCCTATTCAAACAGAGGATAACGTGATTAATATTATGGCTTATGTTCAAGTACACCCACATATCTCAACTAGATGTCTTGAGCAAGAATGTGGAGTAAGTAGAACTACAATCCAGAGAGTATTAAAGAATCATAATTATCATCCTTACAAAATACATTTAACACAAGGTTTGAACCCTGCAGACCCTGAAAGAAGACTAATTTTTATAGCTGAAATGACAGTAAAACTCGCATATGACCCATTATTTTCAAATGAAATATTGTGGACTGATGAAAGTCGATTTCACAACAACGGTACTGTTAATCGACACAATTGTCACTACTGGTCGGCTGAAAATCCGAAATGGATTTCCAGACAATATGGGGTGTAAATGTCTGGTGCGGTCTATTCAACGGCCGCTTGATTGGGCCGTATATGTATCAAGGAACTTTGACCGGCGAAAGGTATTTAGATATTCTCCAGAATATGCTTCACGCTTTACTTGAATATATTCCCTTGAACGAAAGAGAGACGATGTGGTGGCAGCAGGATGGTGCACCTCATGTGCACCTCCTCACTATGCCCGGCAAGTTACGACATATGTTTAATGATACTTTCCATGAAAAATGGATTGGGCGAAATGGTATAATAAATTGGCCGGCTCGTTCCCCAGATATGACACCTTTAGACTTTTCCTCTGGGGATATTTGAAAGGTTTGGTTCATTCTACACAGCCTACAAATTTAGATGATTTGCAAAACAAAACCAGAGCAGCGTGCCAAACTGTTACACCTGAAATGATTAGAGCAGCATGCACTAGAAATCTTTTAACAAGATTTGAGCATTGCGTTACTGAAGATGGGCATCAATTTGAGCATCAACTGTAATGCTTTTTCTACTTATTTTGTTTCGTTTCCTAATTATACTGTTGTTCTTTAATGAATTTTCCATTTATTTGCCAGCTCATATTGTCACCGTTTCACATGAAAACCCTGACAATGATGGTATCGTATTATTTGTATAAGAGAGGTCTTCACAAAAATGCAATAATATACAGGGTGTTCCATTTAAAATTTTGAAGTTGATATCACGTGATTGGAAATGCGATGTTGCAATAAAACCCTCTTATACCAAAAATGGTCACCGCATTCCATTGTTCAAAACCACAAAAATTCAAAAGTGTAGTTCAAATAGTTTTCGAGATATCGACTGGCCAAAACCTCGTGGGCCACCCTGTATATATATATATATATAGTTTAAGTATATATATATATATACTTAGTGAGAAAGAGAGAGAGTTGACGGGGAACCAATGAATCGCAAGGAACAACTGAGATGATGAATAGATCCATAAAAAAATTGAATCTTCCGATTGAACATAATACAAAATTAGTCAAAACTAGGACAAATAAGGATGGAATTAATTAAAAATTGATTACACTGGAAATAGTCAAATCTATTGATGATAAAAATGAAATATATCGAAAACTGCAACGACACCCTGATAATTGAACACCCAAGGAAAGATACAAAAACTGTAAAAATAAAAACAGAAAATTGATAATCACCTCAAACAAATTATCTATGGATCAATTGAGAGAGGAATGCTCAAATAATTCTAGTGGTCTATGAGAAACTGTCAATAAGATATGTTCGGGAGAAAGGACTAAAACTATCATAGATTCGATAAAATTTAGTGACCAAATAACTCTCACAGTCAAGATTGACATAGCGAATAGATTCGACGTTTACTACAATGATTTAAGACAGAGTAACGCGGATAAAATAGACTCTCCAAAAAACCGAAGAAGTCACCCGGTTGGGATAATATCAATGCAGATAGATTAGAGAAAATAAGTATCCACATAGTAGAACCGCTGAGTTTCATTATAAATAAATGCATATCGGCAGGTAGCTTCCCTCATTGTCTAAAAATTGGTATAATCGAACCCTTACATGAAGGTGGAAGCAAGAGGAAAATATGGAATCATCGCCCTATTTCATTACTTTCAAAATTTGCAAATATTTTCGAAAAATTATTGGGAACCAGAATCACTAATTTTCTCAATGAATAAATGGTTCAAGTTCAACAAACTGACACTCAACGCTCAAAAATCAAGGAATTCACCGTTTACGTCCTACGCTAACAACCTTCCGAACTCATGACCACTAAATGTAGATGATAATACACGAATTCACGAAAAAGAGTCGAATAAATATCTATGCATCGATAGAACTTTCAGATTGGACTTGCAAATCAAATATCTGACAAATGAATTGAGAGCTTTATTAACCAAATTTAGGATACTAGTAGATTATCTAGACAGTAAGCATTTCAAAACCCTATACTTTTGCACTTGTTGATCTCAACTCACGGTATCCTACGGTGGGGTGCAGTGGCAGAATGTCACCTACAAAAATTGAGTATTATACAGGAATAGGTACCCAGAATGATATTCAAGGAAGAAATTATAATTATATTCAAGTGACATGATTTTCAATGATGCGAAAATTTTAAATATCAGAAAACTTCTTTGTCAGAAGATGATACTGAATACTCACAAAAACAAAATGAAATTAACACCTATCACACATAAATATGAAACTCGAACGAAACATGAACAGTTCGGCACTACATTCAGCTTCAAAGCAATCGGAGAACGCTCGGTGGGATACATTGCGCCAAGGTTGTGGAATGCATTTCTTGACGAAATAAAACATGTGCGAAGCTATAATGGACTCAAACACAAACTGAAAAAGTGGATTAATGCAATTGAAAGAAACATATTCAGTGACTTAGACAACCTAAATTATCTCAGATAGTAAGAGAATATCGGAAAAATATATATATATAAATAATTGTACTACACACCTACTCAAAAAACATCCACCTACCCAATTCATCAACATTTTTTGATGAGTATATTTTCTCGATTCGTATAGATATAGCAGATTTGTCAATATACCCGATTTGTCAATACACCCGATTTGTCTATACACATCAGATTTGTCTTTGTCAATATACCTGATATACCTATACAACTATACAGAGTGTAACTAAATATGTGTGAAACTTCTGAGGGGGTGATTCCTCAACGAAAAATAGATAGAATCTTCCATTTAGAGAAACTTCATTGAAGCATCCCATGTTAAGATAAAGCCCCTCGAAGGGAGTACATAAAATTTGTTCGACAATTTTTTTCACAAGCACTAAAAAAGTTACAGTATTGAAATTGACCTGATATTGTCTACTACCAAAAAGACGCTCAGTCAGTAATTTATCTGGTTCATCCCATGGTTTAATCTCTTTGATCATTTAACGCAGGTAGTAACTACAAAACGACAATAAATCCAGTTCGCATTCATCACGATGTATCTCTGTAGTTCATCGTAACATATTTTGTTTAGAATGAAACAGGCTATCGGAAATGAATGTTTAAATGGTAAATAAATAATAAGACAAAAAGTTACAATGGTAATAAAATTTAGGGGTTGGGTTTTCCACCTCTGACAACCATGGGGTAAACCAAATAAATAACTGGCTAAGTGTATTTTTACTAGTAGAGAATGTCAGATTAATTTCAATACTGTAACTTTTTAAGTGCTTGTGAAAAAAATTGTTGAACAAATTTTATGTACCCCCTCCAAGGGGCTATATCTCAACATAGGATGCTCAAATGAAGTCTCTTTATATGAAGAATCCCATTATTTTTCTGATGGGGAATCACCCCATCAAATGTTTTACTCTTATTCAGTTACACCCTGTATATGTCAATGTATGTGATATTGGTTTTATTTATGATT
This sequence comes from Phaedon cochleariae, assembly GCA_918026855.4. Classification (NCBI taxonomy): domain Eukaryota; kingdom Metazoa; phylum Arthropoda; class Insecta; order Coleoptera; family Chrysomelidae; genus Phaedon; species Phaedon cochleariae. The sequence continues at coordinate 24,487,696 of OU896709.1, forward strand.
AAGTAAGTCTGTAATATACCTATCATTATCGTCACGTACAAGCATATTTTTGCTTCTGTGATAATACTTTGTTTCTCAACGATCTCATTTTTATGTATGTTTGAATTATATTCATATCTGTGAATGAACATTATTATCATTATCATAAATATTATAAACATGATTAACATAAGGGAATCAGATCTATAGCGTTTTGAAATCAGCATACTCCATTCGATATTTCGAAAAGCCAGACTACATTGCCATTCTGCAGTGTTTGTGATTGATTAGCTCAAGGGAGTGTGTTGGGACCAATACGTCACACCAGTTACATCAATGAATTGACACCATTCTGAACGGCATAGGAATTGAGTGTTTTGGAATACCTTTTTTTTTTTCATCCTGCAACTGTCAGAAAAAAAGCACACTTTAAATATATTTCGAAAAGCCAGACTACATTGCCATTCTGCAGTGTTTGTGATTGATTAGCTCAAGGGAGTGTGTTGGGACCAATACGTCACACCAGTTACATCAATGAATTGACACCATTCTGAACGGCATAGGAATTGAGTGTTTTGGAATACCTTTTTTTTTTCATCCTGCAACTGTCAGAAAAAAAGCACACTTTAAATATATTTTGTGTACCTGAAGTGTACAATTTTTAAATGTCAAAATACTGGTTCTCATTATTTTACAGAAAAGCAGAAAAAATTTTAACTTTCTTCACGGTTGTTGCTGGTCAATGTAATAAATGATTGCGTGAGAGGGGCCCATATACTGCGTTGTTGGTATATACTGATTTGTTTGACGAACATAAATGACGTAAAACCGAACCGAAAATAGAAGTACCACCGAGAGATTCATCAAGTCAAGTAGCTTGATATTTCAACAAACTACTTGACTTGACAATCAAGCTCGTGGCAAATTACGTACTTGACTTGACTTGAATTTGAGATATTTATTACTTGACTTGAAATCAAGCTACTCGATAATACTTGATCATGATACGCACGAGTCGCACGGCGTATATTTCTGCAAGCTCGCTCACGCTTAGACAAAATACGGGGGTTCCCCGAGATCCGAGCTGACTGAATCGATCGCGCAGTCAGTCTTACGATGCCATTTCCATTTCATCAGTTATATACAGGGTGACTCACGGTCGATGGTAGGTTAGACGTTCACGTCTATGATAGGAACGCAACGCAGGATTTTTCTGAAAATTTCGCATCTCACATTTCATCACCGGTACTATCAATCTGATATATTTTCAAAATCACGACGTTGCCGCTTCTATAGAAAAGTAGGAACCACTTTGTTATTTCGAATTGAACACCCTGTATTTTATTGCATTTTCAGATTCTCCTTGAAGAGTTGATTCCATCGATACATCACACTCGGGGTATAGCGAAAAAGATTATGGAGATATAGAGTGCGAAAAATCGAGATTTTTCAACATCAGGAATTTTTTGTGTATGCGAAATTTTCAGAAAAATCCCGCGTCGCGTTCCCCATGAACGTCTAACCTATGACGTCGACCGTGAGTCACGCTGTATAGATACACAATAAAACTGCTGAAAATCAAGTAGCTTGATAGAACTACTTGATTTTTCAAGTACTTGATGAATAATTACTTGACTTGACTTGACAATAAAAAACTTTCGCTTGACTTGAACTTGACTTGATTTCAAGTCAAGTCAAGTCAAGTAGCTTGAATATCAAGTCAAGCCGTGAATCTCTGGTACCACCTTACACGCTCGTTCACATGAATACATATTTCCATCGTCCTAGTATGGATGAAAAAATTCGAGAATATTTTCACTGGTAGTTCATTGGTATGGCACGGAAGCGCAGAAGTGTCACTAATCTCAAAATTCCGAAGTTTATATCGAAATTGCAATTTCTTGTCAAAATTTCGACTTTCATCTCGTGATTGCGACTTTCATATCGAAAGTTTGCTTCAAATGTCAGAATCTCAGAATACTGACCCAATCTGACGAATGGAGAATCTCTAGAGGTATTGTTGGATATATCGATGACATTCGACCGTGTTTGGCACCTCCACAAAGTAACATCGTACGATGTACCACCTTAGTTGTACCACCTTAGCTAGGTCATCTTCTACCTTCTACCGAGTACCATCACCATCAATTCCGGCATCCTTCATGGATAAATTCTAGCACCAACATTGTGTCTATTTCCTCTTAATGATTTGTTGAAAGTGACTACGCGACTTTACACAACTTTGCCGACGACAATAATACTCTCCATAATGCGTTCTCTTCTAAAATTTTCATTTCTTCCTGAGAAACTGAGATTTCACAACGTAGGCAGGTCAACCACGTCAATGACGATCTTGCTGAAATTACAACCTGGGTTACCAACAACCTAGTTGAATTCAACGCCACCAGAACTCAAGCCTTCCATCAGCAATCCCCTTCCATTGGAAAACATCCAACGCGAAAGGTGTTTCACAAAATATCGGATTCATATTTCCTGAGAACATCTACCTAACACTTCAGACCTCGACAGCTTCTCATGATCTAACAACCAAACATACGCTGATGCTCTTCCAGTCAATCTAGAAAAGAGTCATTCGCCTCATCAGAACACCGTATAGAGACTTCCACGAGAAATGTTCCTCAGAAGTCTCTGCTCTCATTCTGTCACAACCAATACCAGTCAGACGAACTCGACAGGCAGTACGTCAATTTGTTGTCGATCCTGTAATATATCAATGTCCGACGTGGCAAATAGCCAGGAAAGTAGTTGTTTTCTGTTGAATATTCTGAATTATATTATATGCATATCTTCATATAAAGGAGAATGCAAATCCTCTACTTCAGAAGATTTTGTTTTCAGATTCTTATCGTGTGTGTTCAATAGATGTAATTCAATATTCGTCGTGGCATATAGCCAGAAAAGTGGTTGTTTCCTGTTCAATAAACCAAGGAATAATTGATATTTTCATCACATGGAGAATGCGCTCTGCTCCGCTCGTGCTTGAATTACTCATTACTGAAAGGACGTTTATAACACTTGTTACATAATATACTATCAATCTGAAAATAGATATGGTTTTTGCCATCAAATTTCATGACAATTTCTATATCATTCTGTAGGTATTCCATTTTGAGTTTTTCTATCCGGACAATCTCACATTATCTAAAAATATTCGATGATGAAATGCATCACTTCGAAAAACAAAAAAGATGTATCTCTGGCATGAATGGTCTGAAAAGAAACAATCCGAAATTGATTCGAGAGGAGCTTTCACGCTTCATGATTATGGTCGAGAGAAAGATTATAAAAAATATTTGCTCAAACAAGAACGTAGCGACACCGCTGCAAGTTAACATTACTTTAATTAATACTCTGTGGATTTGATTTGCAGCTTTTTCTTGGGGTTTGGATTCGGTTTCATAAATAATTCAAGGATTAAGTAGAAAAAAACGTTTCGCCCATGGCCATGGGCTTTGTCAATTTATCAAAAATTTTTGGCACTGTAAAATAATGGTTTACATTGTAGGGTGATGGTGATGAGACATGAATCAGAAGAAAAGAGAGATACGTACCTCAACCAATTCATAATTCACAGCGATTGTGGTACTCTTGTGAATATTTTTTATTTAAACATATAAACATATATTCTTCTTCATAATGATAAATATGCAGATACTCATGCTCATGCGCAACCTACTGGTCCTCAATGGGCTTTTCTGTTTATTTACGTTTTATAAATGTATAAAGTGAATACATGCACTGCCTACCTACTAATAATATGACATTTTTGTATTTGTGTTTGATATAAATATCTATACTATAGGCTGCTATAGGTATAGTTACTATCCACGCCGCGATCAGTCTCTGGACTTTGCGGTGTCCCTATGTTTATTCATATGATTTACTCATCATCACCTCATTAATTACTCATTTTACTCTTATTCATTATTATATTGTTCTTTTTTATTTTCCCTTCTTTTTTCTTTCGGAAAGAGTTGAAACATTTTTGTTGCATCGTTTTATGTGAGATAGATAAACGAGGGAAACTACAATTTGTTGAGGTTAATTTGGAACTGTTCATCGCATAATTATGTAAAGGACATTTGACTGACATTAGTGAAAGATGACAAGAATGACATGGGACAATTATAGAGACATATGTCAGGTGAGAGTTTTCTTCTTCTTTTTTGTTGTTCATTTAACATTGACAACACACAGTGTTTTATAAATCTTGACAGGTGTGAATGCAGTAGTGAACATTGGAATTGAAATAGTGGACTTGTGGTTATAGAATAGTCTGATAGATACTGCTCAGATTACTGATATTTGTTCTGTCGTTCATCAAGTTAGTGTCTTTTTTAATATCGATGAACGACAGAACAGATATCAGTAATATAAGCAGTATCTATCAGACTGTTCTATAACCACAAGTCCACTATTTCAATTCCAATTTTTCACTACTGCATTCACACCTGCCAAGATTCATAAAACACTGTGTGTCACTGTCAATATTAAAAGAACAACAAGAAAGAAGAAGAAAACTCCTACCTGACATATGTCTCTATGGTCGAGAGCGTTAAGGCGCTGAGTTCGTATGGGGACTCTCACCGAGACCTAGGTTCGAATCATAGTTAGGCCATGGATGTTTGTGTTTGTATGTATACCTAACTCCGCACAAGTTTCGACTTATGGGGCGTTTGGTCCCAGTGCTTGGACAAAACGAGGTATGCAATTGCGAGAAAAAAAGAAAAAAAAAATTGTTCCATGTCATTCTTGTCATCTTTCACTAATGTCAGTCAAATGTCCTTTACATAGTCATGCGATGAACAGTTCCAAATTAACCTCAACAAATTGTAGTTTTCCTCGTTTTTCTATCTCACATAAAACGATGCAACAAAAATGTTTCAACTCGTTCCAAATGAAAAAAGAAGGGAACATAAAAAGAAACAATATGTTTAAATAAAAAATATTCACAAGAGTACCACAATCGCTGTGAATTATGAATTGGTTGAGGTACGTATCTCTCTTCTTTTTCAATTCATGTCTCATCACCATCACCCTACAATGTGAACCATTATTTTACAGTGCCAAAAAAATTTAATAAATTGACGAAGCCCATGGCCATGGGCGGAACGTTTTTTTCAACTTAATCCTTGAATTATTCATGAAACCGAATCCAAACCCCAAGAAAAAGCTGCAAATCAAAAACATAACAGGATTCAAGAAAATTCCTTAACAAACCCTGTGGATGTTCACCCGAATCCACAATGTTTGTAGTCTCATATTGCTCTGACAAGTAACTGGAAGATTGGGCTAGCCAACTGTGAAAACCGAATAGAAATCAAATATGGGGTTCATTTGATTTTGACATCTGCCCATATTTTGGACCACGACGTTCATTTTGTTGATCAGTTTGTATTTATATCATCAAGGTAGGCCAGGAAGTCAGGTAGTAAAAGCGTTAGTATTCTGATCACGATGACTTCGGGTCTAGGGTTCAGATCCCCGACTGCAGAAATTTTTCTGGTGACCCAAGAAAGTGTTTAGGATTACACGTTGAAAGGAAAGTCTCTCGTAATTCCTTGCTCGCACAAGTCTCTTGAAGACTTCTGAGATAATACTATGATGTGTTACGTACCTATTATCTTGATTCGAATGAGTTCTCTCGTATCGTTTCGAATGGATATAACTGAAGTTGAACTATTTTGGGTGAAAGGAGGAGATCGATATATGCTTTTCATGTCAAGAAAAGAACACGGAGTATATATTATTATGTCTTGCGATTTTCAACGTTAACATGGCATGTGCTTATTCGTGACTTCTCGACAGATGGAAATATTATTCATATAGTGCATATAATATGTACGATATTTATGCATACGTCACTCCTACTATGGATGAAATGATGTTGACGTGATCGAATTGCACTCGTTTCATTTCAGTATTTCAAACAATCAAATGTTTTTCTCATCTCTCGTATTCATCCCATCTTGACATTACTCAAGACTAATTTCCATCAGAAACATTTCAACATTTACGAAAGACATGATTGTATGTGAGTCATATATTATGCAGGCTGTTTCAAGAAAAGGTGAAGCATATTGAGAAAGTAAAACACTACAAAATAAGTAAAATTTTTCCAGTTACAATAGTTTGTTACGATACCAATATTCAATACTCAAGGTTATAAAAAAATCTTGAATCTAGCGCTCTATGTGGGAGTCAGATATAAAATTCATATTCATCGAATATTCCATTTCAATTTCATCAAAAGCTCTGACATAATAGTAAAAGATGTGTATGAAAATCTCGTTACCCACACCTAGAATAATTAGTGGAGTTCTGAATGATTTGATTGTCAACTGAACTATCCATTAGGAATCTCCCGAAGCAGGTTTGATTCAGTTCTTAATTCTCAACATTCATATGGAGAATGAAATATACAGGGTGATTCACTTTTGAGTGAGGACGAACGCGACAATTTTTTCAACCTCATATATATTTTTTGTATCTCCATGAAGAACTGAATTCGATCATATATAACACATTTTTCTTTGCCTTAGATGCTGGTCCTCTCACGAGATACACCTCAGCCTTCTGGGCTATCCGTGCATTCCAGTATAGTTCTACAGCACCCATATCGCAGCTCTCATGCCCTACACCAGTTTGTACAGGTGTTTCAACGGTTGACTGTTATATTCTTCCGGGGTTAGCCTGAACTGGCTTTTGCAATCCAGTGCCTCGCATTCTATTTTTTGCAAGTGGTCCGCCGCTTCTTCCCCTTCTCCGCATCGTCTGTAGGAAAGTTCTCCATTGTTTAGCCCCATTTTGTCCAGGTGATCCTTCGTTGGACTGTGACCGGTAAGAACTAGCGTTATCGTTCTGACTTGGGAACTTTATTCGAGCGCCCCCTTTGTTTTTGCTTGTTGCAGACCCGTAGACAGTTACCTCGAGTGCGTGTTCTGTGCCATTGAATGTTGTCGATGGGCCAGTTCTCGTCAGTTCATCAGGTCCTTCATTCCCTACGATGCAACAGTGTCCTGGGTCCCATAGTAGGGTTAGTTTGTTGTGTTGCTTCTCTGCATTACCGTACCAGTCTGGACGTCACTTTAGGATTCATGAAAGCTCTAAGTGACGCATGCTGTTATGTAATGAGGACTTAGTTGAAGTTACAATTCGGAAAGTCAAGAAAACGGCTAAACTTGGCCTACCTGGTATTCTTTTGTGGTCTCTCCAGCTTGTAGCACGTCTTCTGAGGTTGCAACCACCGTCCTCCAAGGGGGCTGAGTGAACTGTATGTTGATTCGAGATAGCAAACTGAGGGTTAGATGCATACGAGGAAGAGTCAGATTACGAATCACCAAAAAAAAAATGAGTTTGTTACGTCATACAATACATGTGCCTATATCGAAGAGTCAATTGGTACTGCCCGATATCTATTCGAAATATTCGCGATAGGTCGGTCTGAATCGCCGAGTCTTGACTTCCACAAAAAAAAAAGATTCAACCCCAGCATAAACAAAAAATTATTTCATCAACCACAAAATGAACTGAAGGGATTCTAAATGACGGAACGGAATTGAACTTAGATATTTTTGATATCTAATAAATACACCATACTAAACATTTAAAACTGATGTATAAGGCGATCATTTACGCGTTTTGTAAACATACCCCACCCCAAAATATTTTAGGCAAGTTGAGCAGAAGGTATAACTCAAAGTTTCACTAAGGGCCTCTTGAACTCCCCTTGAGCTGTCCGAACAGTTGCTACCCGGATTGTTCCATCCGCTCCAGGATGTACATTTACTACCCTTCCTAACCGCCAATGGAGAGGCGATGTTAATTCATTCTTTATCAACACCAATTCGCCAATTTGCAATGTTTCTTTATTTTTCAGCCATTTTGTACGTTGTTGAAGTGTATTTAAATACGTGCCAACGCCTTCAAATATCTTGGTGAATACGCTTAAATAATTGCGATCGATTTAGATGGCTCATTTTTAGACGGGTTCAGGTATGGTAGTGAGAGGTTCAAGTGTCAGAAAAAAAAAACAGGTGTCAAAACGGACAAATCTGAGGAATCAGAACTCTGAGCACATAGAGGACGAGAGTTGAGAATGGCCCCAATTTGAACGAGAAGGGTATAAAATTTCTCGTAGGTCAAAACTTGACTGCCCACAACTCTATATGAATGAGTTCTGACGGACTTAATGCCCACTTCACTGAGTCCATTGAAATGATGGCTGGAGGGAGCATGAAAAGAAGACATAATTTTTCCTCTTTCGGAAGCCTCTTTCATGTGCTGCGAAATGACCTTTTTCGCTCCGACGAAATTTGTCCCGCAATCTGAGGTAATACGGTTACATCGACCACGACGACTGATGAAACGGCGTGAGGCCGCGGGAAACGCTTCGGTAGGAAGCTCGGAAACCAACTCCAAATGAATTGCTTCCGTCGCAAGGCGAACAAATAGGCAAATATAGGTTTTCTGTGATTTTGTGCCACGACTTTTACTTTGGGTAACATTGAAAGGGCCTCCATACTCAACTCCTCAACTCCAACGCATTGGAACGGCTTGATTTGATGGACCCTTAAGGCTGGTCAATTACCCATAAAACGTTGAAGTGGGACGGGATGAGCCCTAAAACATCTCAAACTCTGAGAAAGCACCTCGAGTATAGCTCTCTTCGGAGGAAGAATCCAGAAATGCTGAACAAACAAAAAATGCAAAATTTGGAGCCCAGGATGCAAGTTTCCAGTGTGAAAATATTGGATGATTGGAAAAGTTAAACGACTCTTTCGAGGTGAAAGAGCAGGATGTTTACGGTCATATGATAAGCCCGAATGTGACAAACGATCACCTACTCTCAGTAGGCCGTCATCGCCGATAAAGGGGTTAAATTTTTCAAAGGGTTCAGAAAGCGGAAGAATGTTTTCTCAATTTGATATTTCTTGCTGGAACTCTACATGTTGAGTCCGTTTTACTAACACTAATTCGGTTTGAAGCAAGGATATACTTAGAGGTTCTCCACACTACAGCTCAATCTCCATGACTTCAATATGAGGTATTGAAAAAGTACAAATATCTCGTTTCTATTTTTCAGTTACACAGAACTATTGAAGTGTATTGCAAGTTGTAGTGTGCGAATGTAGGAATGGCCATAAATCATCCTGTGAGTGCGAAGATGTTGTGAAATTGGCACATCTGCTATGCGTCTCAATGTTTTCTTCTGGGGTGCTGTAATGTGTTTGAAATACTTCGTTGTTGGTGGTTTGGTAGATGCCATGGAAAGAGGACAAAAATTTGGTTTTTTGGTTGGTGCAGCAAAGATTTTTTCACGCCAAGAATCGAAAGTGTGGAATTGAAGCAAGAGTCAAGACAATCCGCCATTGTTTCATAATCGGAAAATCGGAAGTATTCAACTAATTTCCAGTTCAACGTTAAAACCCAACAGTGATTTCACGAGATTTCCAGACCGCATCATAGCAAACTACGAGATTGCTACTAGCAGTTGGATTGGAGGTGAGCTGATGCCGTATTCAGGATATTCTGGGCCACACTCACCTTGATTTTCGTTGAAACGAAGCATCTATAAAATAATCAGACTCTCAATACACGAATCCTAAGATATCTCAGAATATTATATTGCATATTTTGCAGCCAACGCAAGGGATTGTAGAGAGGCGGAAGTGAGATTTTTTTTCGAGGAAAATTCGAGCAATAGGTCGTCAGATCTGTCATTATAATGATCGAATCAATGAATATGATGATTCTTAGAGTCAGGATGAGTCTGATTTGGATGATATAGCATATAAATTGGCTGAAGGCCTGCTTGAAATGCAAGGGTCGATTAATGAGTTAACCGAAACGATTGCTTTGTCGATTAACTCCAAATGAAGAAAGAAAATTTCGAAGGAGATGAGTTCATCAAGAACTGTTGATGAAATATGATTCTGAGGAGAAGAATGGTGGCACAAGTCATACAGCAACATACAGAGACTTGGTAATTCAGAACCTTACTTTCTATACGAGGGAAACACCATGCACCCTTTGGCACTCCTAAAGCCAAGAATGAAAAATTCCATGCAAATTGAAAGAATCAATGACACATATACTCACCGATATATCGTGGAAACACTTGCAAATCAACATCATGTAGTTTCCCAACGAATACTTAACTTGGTGGGTATTTGAACAAATATGTCCATAATATTCCTAGAGGATCTTTCAACCACCTCAATTTGTCGAAATGAAATCATCACTCTGTAATAAGAGTTCACGAGATGCCGCAGGCTAATATTTCTTTATATCAGGAATATACAGATATGATTGACGATTCTGATCAAACAAGTGTTCATAAGTGAGTGAGATGACTCATTGAGGATATCGGATGTGACAAAGATGCCAAATGAGAGAGAAATAAATCCCAAATAAAACTTGTATAACTGTGAAATGACATCATTATTATTCGAATTTCAACTTTCAACTATAATCTTGTCCCATTCAAAATCTGGGACCAGATAAAATTTCGTGATTTGAATGATCCATTTAGTAGTTATGAGATGTTCCTGAGAAGAGACTTGAATAACTGGATCTTGATTGATGCACCAAGAAAAATATCTATTAGCTGTTTCACGAAACTGTATAACCTTCAAAAGATTTCTGATTTGAATGGGCGCCAGCATAGTTGCCTTTTCACCGTAACATATCTGTGAAACAACACTTATATGAAGATTTTTTTTTTTGTTCTAGAATTGTTCTATCCGTCATTCGGTTGCCCCCTTACGAGCAACCCTCAGAAGTCTTCGAAAGACTTGTGCGAGCAAGGAATGACGGGGGCCATACCTTTTAACGTGTGATCCCAAACACTTTCTTAGGCCATCAGAAAAATTCTGCGTTCGTGGGTCTCGAACCCACGATCGATACCTCGACGTGAATCGATATTGAAGCATCGAAGCACTGAGGTACGCCGGCCTACAAAGGACGCTTATAAAGGGGTCGAATGATTAGCATTTCTATATTTAATGGTGATATTATAATGATGAAATAATAGTTATATCAATGAAATTTGCTTTTAATTCGATAGTCAAATGCTCTGCATTGCAGAATGAGGATGATTTTTTTCCAGAAAAATAAAATGGGTTGGAGATCGTCGAGAAACATTAGTAGATAAGCTACCGCGTACCTGGGCCCAGTCCATCCAGTTCTCGAGCTCTTGCAGACAATAGGGGGGTCTAGTTGTGGTTTGTGCAGACTTTTCCAGGTGCACAAGTGTCGTCGACAATGACCAGAAGGTGTTGTCACCGGAGATTCACCTTGTCACATGTATTTTCACCTGTCTCACCTGTGTCACCGAATGAATTTGCGATTCACCTTGCCTATTTGTGGTTTGTGCAGACTTTTCCAGGTGCACAAGTGTCATCGACAATGACCAGAAGCTGTTGTCACCGAAGATTCACTTTGTCACCTGTCACCTATAGGTACATTTCACCTGTTTCACCTACTTTACTGATTCACAATTATATGTTCCAAATTCTAGTTCCACAGACCTCAATCACCCTATATACATGTTTGAAATATCAATTGGATATCGCAAGCTGACCCAGAGGTCAGGATTATCATGTTTTTATTTTGAATGATATGAGACCTTGTTATTCATATATTTTTTTCTGCAGTTCGATTGAATGTTATTCAAAATTCAGCTGACAAGTTATTTGTGCCATTAAGGACCATTTTGGAGAAATTTTGCTGAACTTTCAGTTCCAGGAAAGTATAAAAGCTGTGATTATGTTATACCTCAATATCAGGTATACCTGCTGTGAATTGTTTGTGTTGTGGTAACTTATTGGTGAGTACCTCGTAATATGTTTTATTTCTTGTGTTGTATTGATGGGTACATGCTATCAGGATAGCTATTATCGGTTTGGGTTTATTGAATGAAATCGAAACAGTGGAATATAGGTGTACAATTTATTTGTTGATCATGAATTAGGAAGATATGATACTACAATATTTTTATTACATTAGTGAGGGGGTTATACCTTACTAAACGGTCATGTAATATTATACAGTAGGCAGAGGTGTTTGCAGGAATGTTTTGATTTGTTTCAAATTCGAGGCGAATGTCCACACTACCTGTCTTAAGAGATTCGTTTTGTCTACTACAATCTATTACAATTAATGGTGCTATATCATGGAATTTTGATAATGTTAGACACGGTTCACCAGAATTTTTATAGTAATATGACTCCTGAAATCGTGCATACATTTCATATATAACAGAAAACTGATATTTATTGAAATTGAGATTCAAATTGTCATAGGGGTACACTTCAGAGTTCAGGTAAAGTTTCATATTGGTGAGATTACAGTGATCGAATTGACTCATATTTTTTTGAATGTCATTTTTTCTGTTCGTTTGGAAACCGACAATAACAAATCTTGGCTTTTCCATTTGGCTAGATGCTTTGACGTTCCAGGAGTGGCGCATAGTTGACTGTAAAAGAGGATATTCATGATGTTCCCATGACCTGAAGGCTATCTCCAAATCTCTTCCCTTTTCAATATACTTGATTAACCGTAATTTTTCCACATCTGAAACCTGGATATGGTGAATTTTCCATAGAACTTTGGTTAATTCAATTTTCGGTTTTTCTCCTGCCTTGGAGGATATCGTAGGATTAATATCATTGCTACTCCTGATGAGAACAAGTTCTTGCCGAATATTCACCAGAATTTTCTTGAAATCCTCCCAAAATCCCAATAGATGTTTGAGTGGTAGACAAACGCTAAAGTTCCCCTGAAGATCAACAATTTCCGGATGACCAAGATGATTCCAACCAGCATTTATATATCTATTGCATTCATTATTTGTATAAGAAATGTAGCCCTTCATAGCTGATGTGATTCCAGGATTACGAACTCGATCCACAACGGACCCACCAATTTCATATCGGATTTCATCAAATAGAAAAGCAATACCATTGTTGATAAAGTTCAGTGTAGCACTCACTTTATCTTCACTGTCAGTAATTCTACCTTCTAGATAAATGTAACTTTGTGATGGTAATGTGTAAATATCCTGCGTTTGAATCGGAACACGTATCTCGAATGACTTATTTAGGCTTGTATTGGCATATGGCGGATGAGAGTGCATTTCACAATTCGTTATCGCATTGTCCATCATCACATGTTCACCAATATTCAAAATATTGAAACTCATGTTTGTTGTGTTTCACTTTTTCTTCCGCAGGAACACCTCAGGAGAATGAAGATTCTTCTAAGACCAGCGTTGATGTCCAATTTTAGGTTATACCAAAATTCGTGAAAAGTCTTCGTCTTGTTTTTTATAATAATAATTTGAAACCGAGTGAAATGAGGAACTGCTGATTTTCAGGTGTTAACTGTTTGATGTCACCTTTCGGACTGATACTTTTGATTGATGAAGAACGCGTCTCCTGACCCATTGTTGTTGTTGTTGTTGTTGTTGTTGTTGATGACATTGGAATATTATAGCGAAACACCATATTCACTAGATCTCTTTCAAATGCAACCTGACTGTTATGACTTCCTTTTGGAAATTAATTAAGGTTCCAGTTTGATCGACTATTCTGAGAATTATTTCATCAATGTAATTGGAACTGATTGGTAGATAAATGACATTTGACACTTTCTCAACTATTCGAAATCCACTAGGCACTGATGGATAAAACATGTGCAATGTGTGAACGGAAGAATTATTATTATACGAATTCGTTGTTAAATTACATTCAACACACACTGAATTCACCTTGGAAATATTAATTGGAAAATCTGATATATGTTTTTTATTAGCTTCCAATTTCCTCTTACTGAAACCTAACAGAGTTGCTATCGAGTCAGGTTTATCAAAGTGTATGAGTTTGTTGCATGTTATCTCATACCTTAGAGTATTACGATTAGCATTCAATTTGAACTGAATCTCGGCAGTTTTCTCCTCCTCTTTCACAATAGTATTTGAAATTTGAGCTTTTTTTCCCTCCTTCTCTTTATCTTTTTGATGCAATTCATCCAATTGCGTCATAATATTCCGTTCAATGTCTTCAATTTCATAGGAACCTTCAGGAATAATCAATGTGTGTTTGCCGACATAGAATCTGTTATTTTTCTCATCTATATTGGGAATAGTGTTGAAGGTCACGAAGTCAATCAGACCTAAGACATGGGTTTTATTATCATCTAAAATGATAGGTGGATGGATTTTACCTGATAATACAGAATCTCTCGCGGATAAGGTGAAAGTATATGAACACGTCATGATTGTGATAAGGTCATTGAAAGAATGAGATAAAGTTTATATTTTATTGAGAGAGAAATTTCGAACATAACTGACCGCAATTCACAGAATTAAAAGTTTGATATACAGTGTGATTATATAAAATATGACAAGGTCCATTGGAATTGAAGTAATCTAAAGTTTCCAGTGGTGGTCGCAAATTACCATAGCTATCAAAATAGACGATTTGTGGTCCTATTTTTTTGTAGGCAGTCCAATGCGTCCCCGGTCCATCTTTGTTATCCAAGTTTATGACGCCACGTTCTTTCCTTCTGATTCTCTTGGGAAGATCATTCCTCATAAATACACCCCTAAAATGGGGAATGTTGAGTTCTTTAACGTACTTCAGAATATCCAAATTGGATAGTGGGAAATTGAGTGGTATCCTCTTACGAGATTCCCGACGTTTATTCATCCTCATCTTGTTGATATTAGAATAATACTATGATGGTTATCTTAAAAAAAGTCCCAAACCAGTTTTATATGGTCTCAAATACATTCCTTTCCCCATTGCAATAGCTTCCATTGTTTTATTATGCCGTTGGGATTCTTCCAATTGATTTTTTGCTGATCTGGCATCAGTGACAGCCTTAGCTACACCTGCAGCGCCACCTGTGATTGCTCCAAGAGCACTCAATCCCGCGAAAATCGGAATCAGGGGTAACAAGCCACCTCTCTTTGGAATTTTAACAATACGTGTTGGTTTGATGTTGAGTTTTTTCGTTGACCTTAAGGCTACCTTGACTGCATCGCCCACAGTCTTGGGTTTTTGGGAGATGATGTGCTTTTTAATTTGTCCGATTGCTTTAGCGAAACATACCCCCTTTTTTATTTGCTTCTTCTTGATAATCCTCTTCTTATTATTCCTACGTTTGGTATTTCCTTTGGAACTCTTTCGAGCCATCTGAACTGTAAGAAACTCTCTCGTATACTGACTCTTTCTTATTGATAATAATTATACAATTAGGTGAATTTGAGTTTTTTATTTCCGTGATCGTTGCTTTCTTCTTCTTCTTCTTCTTCTTCTATCTCTGTATCCAAACTTCTCTTTCTAGAATTTGTTGTCGTTGTTGTTGTTGTTGTTGCAATATTTAACGGTTCACTCATATCACTTGATTGAGTGCCTCCCTTATCATCTATTGTTCTCAATCTTCTTTTCGCGGTTACCCCTTGTCTACGGTTGATCATATGTCCGAGCACATTTTTAGGCTTCTTAACAGGAATGGTGTCTGAGATATCTGTGTTATCCAATTTCCTCTTGTTTGCACATCTTTTATTCATGGGATAATCGTCAGCAATATCGATATCCATCAAGTCCTCCTTCTCACAACGCTCTTCATTATCATCATTCTGTGATTTCTTCTTTCTATTTATCTTTTTTTGTTTTCCTATCCGTTTAGTTTGTTTAACAATTCTATTTGTTGGAATTCCTTCCTTTAGGATTCGCATACTGCTTTCAATATTTCCTAGAGATTTTTCTAAAATAACCTTCGTTCTTCTTAAAACTACCAGACATTTGTTGACATCTTGTTGTTTTCGTTTTCGATTTTGTTCTTGATTTCCTATTCCCATCCCCAATTTCACTTTAGCTTTCATAGCACCAGCGACGCCTAAAGCTGCTAATCTCTGTCCATAGGAATTATTCTTTAATCTGAATTGAGCCATTGCCTTGTCTGCCAGAATTCTATCTGCCTTATGACGATGTTTCAAATCTTTTTCTTTGGAATATGCTATGTCATGTTCCTTGCAAGCTTCATCTAATCCGTTTATACCCTTATCTCCTCGAGCGAGTCTTTTTTCCAATTTTGTTCCAGGACCACAGAATCTATATCCACCAGGTATATGTAACTCGAAAGGTAGTTTATTTATGGCAGTATTCAAAAGCCCATCACCTGAATAGTAGCGTGGCATTTGTGTGTGTGTGTGTGTGTGTGTTTATTCAGTGAAATACAGAAAGCAACTGATCATTAAATTATTTATTTTTTTCATGAAATGAAAGTTGTTCCACAAAAAACGACTCTAAATATTGAAAATAATATATTCGAGGGGGAAGAGGAATTCAAAAAACATGGAATATTGTTTCCACATACAATGAGGTGTATTATTGTGGGTCCTTCGAACTGCGGTAAAACCAATGTTATGATCAATCTTCTCGAACATAAAAATGGATTGAAATTTGAGAATATTTATGTGTACTCTAAATCTTTATATCAACCGAAATATAAATATCTAGAGGAATTGATCAAACCAATAAAGGGTATGGGATATTATGCATTCAGTGCCAGTGATAGTATTATGCATCCGTCAGAGGCTAAACCGAATTCGATATTCATATTCGATGATGTTGCATGTGACAACCAAGAAGTAATTCGTGAATACTTCAGTATGTCTAGACACGCACTAGTAGACCCCTTTTACCTGAATCAGAGCTACGCTAAAATTCCTAAACACCTGATCAGAGACAACTGTAACTCCTTAATTTTATTCAAAATGGATGATATGAATTTACGTCACGTTTATGCAGACCATGTGGGGTCAGATATGCCATTTGATGAATTCAAAACTATGTGTTCGTTATGCTGGAAGGATCCATATGGTTTTCTTTCAATATTCAAAGATTGTAAGATCAATGAAGGTCGCTATCGGAAAGGAATTGATAATTTCATACTCATATAAACTCAAAGGACCTCGAACCCAAGCTGATTAGAGCTGATCAAATACCCGATCATGTATCTGATCAGATACCCGATTGAAGCTGATCAGAGCTGATCAGATACCCGATCGAAGCTGATCAGATACCTGATCGAAGCTGATCAGAGCTGATCAGATACCCGATCGAAGCTGATCAGATACCTGATCGAAGCTGATCAGAGCTGATCAGTAACCCGATCGAAGCTGATCAGAGCTGATCAGATACCCGATCAGAGCTGATCCGATACCAGATCGAAGCAGATCAGATACCCCCATGCTAACCTGTTAAACAAACAAAGAAATGAAGTCGAATGAGAAAGAAATCAAAAAGAGATTGATAGCTAAACGTAAAACGGTGAGAGATAAATTGGATATTTTGAAGCATGGAGAGATGGTGCATGAGAATATGTTCAATCCTATTACAAAACACCTGAAAAGTATCGAAACTACATTACAGAGTACTGGTCAGCAACAACAACAACAACAACAACAAATTCCATATCAGAAAAATGCTGCTGCAGAGCAACTAGATTCCTTCAAATCACCGTTCATGATGAAACCTAAAAGGAATTTACTGAACTATGAGACACCTAGGAATAATATTGGAGAGCCGGAGAGTAAGCCTAAAATTCCTCGACGTCTATCCTTGCAACTCCTCACACCAGCAGATTTGAAAAATGATGAACCTTATACTGAGAATGACTATGAGGACGATGATGATGATGAACCTAGTGAGTTGAAGCAATCAATTTTAGAGGATATCAAATCTGATGAAGAAAATGAACAGCAAGAAACACCATCAGCCGATCGCCTCATGGATATTACGCAAGAATCGTATGCTGACTATTTAGAGCAATATGATCCTTTACCCAGAAAATATATCAATAGTATGTATCAGGATGAGGACAACAAAGAGTTTGATCATAAGTATGGAGTAAGATTAGACAGGAATACTGAAAAACTCATGATTGGTGATTCTAGAATACACATTGAAGGATCCGATGTAATTCTCAAGAATAAGAGGTATAAAGGTACTCAAGGTTTATACGAGCTATTGTTCAAGAAAGACCCCCATGATTTCACCAGGGAGGATGAGCATAATTATAAGCAGATAGTGACGAGAACTAATGCCCATCGGAGATATTACAAGGCGAATAAGCAAGTGGATGGTAGTAAGCTACAAAAGTATAGAAAAATTATTGCTCCAATGACGAGTTCTTCCTCCATTGGAAAAGGAATGTTAATGGAGGTGACTAACAATAAGATAGATTACATTCGATGGGATGATCCAAATGAACTTTGCGACAGATTACGGTTACTGTTGGCTTCGAAGTCAGTAGGGCACACCGGTCATACTAATGAAATTAACTCTATCGTTGAGGAGTTGCGTGAAGATCATATCATTGCATAAAGAGAGAGAGAGAGAGAGAGAGAGAATGGCAACAATCGCTAAAAAACAAGTGGTTGAAGAGATCCACAAACCAGCAAGAATCAATTTCAAAAGACGTAAAGTCATCATCAAAGGACTCGATGATCTTTTTCAAGCCGATTTGGTGGAGATGATACCATATGCCCGCGAGAACCAGGGTTACAAATATATATTGGTTGTCATAAATTGCTTCTCGAAATTCGTTTGGGCAATTCCTTTGAGGAATAAATCGAGTACAGAAGTGAGTAAAGCCATGGAAATTATTTTCAAAGAGCAGTCTCCTCAAAATCTACAAACAGATCAAGGAACTGAATTCTTCAATAGAGAATTCCAAAAACTCATGAAGAAATATGGTGTGCACCATTACAACACGTTCAGCGAAAAGAAGGCCTCGATTGTAGAGCGAGTCAACCGGACTTTGAAAAATATGATGTGGAAAGGATTCAGTTTACAGGGGAACTATAAATGGTTGGAATTATTGAGGAAGATCGTCAATAAATATAACAACACAACACACAGGACTATAAAAATTAAACCCTCTGAGGTTACGAAAAGAAATGAGAAAATGCTACTGCAAACCGCATATAACCGCCTCAAATTCGTAGATTTGAAACACAAATTTGATATTGGTGATTATGTACGTATATCCAAGGTTCGCGGAGTTTTCGATAAAAAATATTACCCTAATTGGTCTACTGAGATCTTCCGTATAAGAAAAGTACAATTGACAAACCCAGTTACATACTTATTGAAAGATGATTCTAACAAGGATATTCTTGGAGGGTTCTATAACGAACAATTGCAAAAAGTAAGATATCCAGACGTATATCTCGTAGAGAAAGTGTTGAAGAGAAGAAAGGGTCAGGTGTTTGTCAAATGGCTTGGATTCGATGATAAGCATAATAGCTGGATAAACGAGGATAATATCACATGATCTTGCGCAATCGGAGGACTATATAAAGAGCTCATCACGATTTAGAATTTCAATCACTTTCCAATCAACACTTTCAGCAGTAATATCTAAGTGTGTGTGTGTTAATTTTGAAAAAATGTTCATAATTGACGTACAAGGTTTCCAGTATGGAAAAGATAACTTTTTGTGTAGAGAAATTGCCATTTTGAATGTGGACAATGGTGTGTGGCAACATCGATTCATCACTTTACCACTTGACATGTCACACTACAATTCAACTGTTCTCAAACATATGGAATGGTCCACTAAACACTTGCATGGATTGGAATGGAGTCATAAGGAATCATCTATTACAACAATACGGTATGAGCAAATAACTGAATTCATCAAGAAATGCATTGGCTGTTACGAAGGAGAAGAAATTCTAGTGAAGGGGTTAGAAAAGAAGATATGGTTGGAGAGACTACTAAGGATGAACAATATTATTGATTTACATGAACAAGGATGCCCTGCAATTGAGGACTTGAAGTTATTTTTAAGATCAAATCATTGCAACCAACATTTATATAATAATTCTAATTGTGCTCTAGAAAATGTCTATTATTTATGGTACTGGTACCTTCACTGTAAACTCTGATGATAAATCGGTTCAGAATAAATAAAAACAACATTCACGATTTCGATTATTTATTGCTTCCTATCATATAATATTCACAAAAACAACCAACTCCCAACAACAACAACAACAAAAACAACAACTACAACAAAATACAACAACAACAACGATTCAGTCAATGATTTCACTACAAAATAAATTTTGTTTCATTCCATAGTCGTCTAATATTTGATGTAATTTCAATGAAATTGGACAAAAACAAAACATTTCATCACACCTCGGGCATGAGAAGGTTCCAAAATCTACAATACCATTCAACTCCCTGCATTTTTGCTCTCCACTACTTGCAGTATATACCACTATTATATGCCCATCACCATCACTCCTCTCCACGTCAATCGTGCCAATTCCCTCTTCCTGTTGTTGTTGTTGTTGTTGTTTTTGTTGTTGTTGTTGTGGCTCCTAGAACATTTTCCCCCTATCATTGATTTACACATCACCCATCACTCTCGAATATCTCCACCTGTGATTCAACGAATGGGGATGATGGTCCTTCTTCTTCTTCTCCTTCCCGAGGCGAGTAGGCTTCCACTTCGAGAGAAGAAGATGTTTCTCCTCCCTCAATTCTCCTCCGCTTCTCTGAAGATACATCTTCTTCGAGGGCAAAGTTGAACCGCTTACTCGCCTCTTGCAATAGGTCCAACTCCCGATCATTTTTGGCAACAGCCCTTGTGAACTTGATAGGGAGGTTGCCAAATTTTTTCTGAAGGGTGATGAGCTTTGGGCTGTATTTCAAATATATGACAATACAGTCATCACCCTTCTTCTCTATGTCTTTCACACCGAATCTGGAAATAAAATGCGAGTTAATTTAACTATTGGGGGGCGGGAGTTAATGTAACGGTAGAAAAATAGGTTGGAACTATTAGGGGACATAAAATATGTATTGCTGAATCTATGAGAATTATTCGAAGAATGAGACCAAAAATAATACTCACTTGAATAGTTGTGTGAAAACAACCATAGCCATGTCAGCTGGGAAGCTCCTCTTGTCCGTGATGTTTATAATGAGAGTGGATGGTACACCTGCCATTTTAGGACTGCTGTTTGCTGCTGCTGCTGCTGCTTCAGAATGTACTCGTAAAATGTGATTTGATGGATGGAAATTGCAAATTTATATCGGTCGATATGAGAGAAAAAAAAAATAAAAAAAGACACACATGTTTGTTGCAGACTTTGTTATTAGTTGAAGAAACATACGATCATTGATAAACTTGTTTTTCAGACTAATTTGATATGATGTTGCTGACTGTGGCAAAATGTTGAAATCGCATGATGGATTCATGGGGAATTTTTTCGAGATAAGTTGCGAAGTGATGTGTGCAAATTGTTTGCGTGCGTCACGTACACGAGGCGATTTTTTCTCTTATCAAAAACTGATATCGGGAAGTTATAAATTTCATACATTTTCATTATCAGCGTATTTTCTGCTGTTTACTCGCTGCTCATTCATCGTACACACATATCCAGTTACCAAAACCCATACCAACGTTCACATCTAGAGCCGTCTTCTGTTGCCAGAGTAAGTTGTAAATAATGGATCATTTGGCTAGTAAAGTTATAAAGAAAATTGATCAAGTTTATGGGGTGATTGAAACAAAAGATGAATATTGTAAATGGATCAAATTAGTGCAAAAATCTATTCGTTTATTACAAAAATGTATCAAGACAAAAGCAAATTGTGTTGAAAATTTTTCCAAAATTGAATCATGTTTAGGTCTCCTGAAATATCATAAAGAAAAATTACATCAATTAAAAGATAAAGCAAAGCATCAAAATCGTAATTTGGTTTGGAAAGATTTGGATTCATGTTTCAAAAATAGAATAAGAACTGGTGCTATTATCAATAAAAAAATAAAAGACCCAAAAATATTCCTGTCAAAGAGTTTCAAGAGTTTTTCCATCAAAATCCGAGGTGAACTGAGAAAATCCATATTGAAGGTGAACGCCGTATTCTTGGGGAATTTCGTAAAACCGAAAACTTTGGAGACTGACATTAAACATTTCAATACGAAATCTCAAATCATTGATAATAACACCAATTTGAAGTCATGGTTTGATGAGCATATTAGGGATAGGATATTGAAAGCACTGGAGGAATTTCAGGAGAAAGATAGTGGGTGGGCATTGTATCAAATTTTACAACTAAAACTGAACATTAATCAATATTCACCGATTAACGTTGGTAATTCTACTTATGTTGAGTTACCAAAGTTTATCAGGAATACCAAAAGTGTAATTAATATCAGGAATCATGATTCATATTGCTTTTTATGGTCAGTTGAGTGTGCTCTCTATCCAGTTGGCCCAGAAAAAAATTCAAGTAAAACATCTTCTTATCCTCATTTTAGTGAAGTTTTGAAATATAATGGTATCAAATTCCCAATGAGATTGAAAGATGTTAAAAAATTTGAAATCATGAATGAACTTTCTATTAATGTTTTTACAACTAATGAGAGGGGAAAGCATATCGAAATACTTCCCCTATGCTTGAGTAGTACTGATTTTTCAAGAAGAATCAATTTATTAATGGTGTCATCACCGCCGCATCCTCAGGAAAATGATCTCAATGGAGATGAGGAAGAGGAAGATGTTCATTCCAAAAACAGAATTTATCACTTCGCTTACATAAAAAATCTATCTAAATTACTACACCGGCAACTGGGGGATATATCTCATGAAAAATGGTTATGTGATCGCTGTCTGAATCATTTCAGTACTTGTGAGAATCTGGAAAAACATTCTATTAAATGCAGAAAAATCAATAACACTCAAGTCGAATTACCAAAAGTGAATGAGAAAATTTTAAAATTCAAGAATTTTAAGAATAAAGAAAAGGTTCCATTCGTTATTTATGCTGATTTAGAGTGTCTGTTGGAAAAGTGTGATGGGCAATCCACGATCAAGACTAGGAAATCTCAAAAACATGTACCGTTCACTATTGGTTACATGCTTGTTTGTTCATATGATAATTCCCTTTGTAAATTCGATTATTATACCGGTAGGGATTGTATATCCTGGTTTGTCAAACAACTGAAGGCTTTAGCTTTTCAAATCGATGGAATTTTGAGCAATCCGAAACCGATGAAACCTTTGACACTGGAGCAATTCCATAATTTTCAAAAGGCTTCATGCTGTCATATTTGTTTGAAATCTTTCACTATTGACGATCGAAAAATCAGAGACCATTCACACCTCACAGGCGAATACAGAGGGGCCGCACATAATCATTGTAATATAGGTTATCAAGATAGTCATACGGTACCTGTAATTTTTCATAATATGTCTGGATATGATAGCCACTTCCTCATAAGAAATTTGAGTACTGAAATCGAGGGTAAGGTGTCTATATTGCCTGTGAACAAAGAAAAATATATTTCTTTCACTAAATATATCGATGGGACGAGAATTAATTTGAGATTTCTCGACTCCTTCAGATTCATGGCTAGCAGTTTGGATACCTTATCCTCATACTTAACAAATGATCAAAAAACGATCACAAAACGATACTGCCATAATGAAGCAGAATTCAGTTTGCTCACACGTAAAGGTATTTGTCCTTATGACTATTTAGACTCTTGGGAGAAATTAGCAGAAACTAGTTTACCAATAAAGAAACAATTTTATAACAAATTAACAGGTAATGGGGTGTCAAAAAAGGATTATGAACATGCGAACATGGTTTGGCGTACGTTTGGGATCAAAACATTAAAAGAATATGTTGAATTGTATTTGAAAACTGATATTTTACTACTGGCAGACATATTTGAAAATTTCAGGACAACCTGTATGAATACCTATCAACTCGATAGTTTGCACTACTATACAGCACCTGGGTTAGCTTTTGATAGCATGCTCAAAATTACACAAGTAGAATTGGAACTCTTAACAGATATTGATATGATAATGTTTATAGAAAAAGGGGTCAGAGGTGGCGTATCGCAGTGCTCGCATCGTTATGCGAAAGCAAACAACAAATATATGGGAAACGAATATGATCCGCAAAGTCCTTCATCATATCTGATGTATTTTGATGTGAATAATTTATATGGGGCTGCGATGAGCTTACCTCTCCCCACAAGTGAATTCGAGTGGGTAGAAGATATTTATTCGATTGGCAATATAATGAATGTTCCGGATGACAATGATCTTGGTTATATTCTTGAGGTGGATCTTGATTACCCCCGTGAACTCTTTGAAAGTCACAAAGATCTACCTCTCTGTCCTGAACACATGAAACCACCATGTGCTAAATCCGGATTGAAAAAATTACTTACAACTTTTTACAAAAAGAAAAACTACATCATTCATTATAAAAATTTGAAACAAGCTCTCAGCTTAGGTATGAAAATCGAAAAAATTCACAAAGTATTGCAGTTCAAACAATCGTCTTGGTTACAAAAATACATTCACTTGAACAATGAACTGAGAAAGAAGTGTAAAAATGAGTTTGATAAAAATTTTTATAAACTTATGAATAACGCTGTTTTTGGCAAGACTATTGAGAATGTTAGGAAATATAAAGATGTTAAATTAGTTACAAAATGGTCAGGTAGATATGGAGCTAGTTACTATATCTCGCAACCTAATTTCCACAGTTGTACTATATTTGATGAGGATATGGTTATCATTGAAATGAAAAGGTTGAAAGTAAAACTAAATAAACCTATTTATGTTGGATTCAGTGTGTTAGACATTTCAAAAACATTCCTTTATGATTTCCATTACTCTTATATAAAACCCAAATTCGGGAATAATGCAAAATTATTATACACCGATACAGATTCATTATTGTATCAATTCATCGATAACGACATTTATGAACACATTAAATCCGACATAAATAGGTTTGACACTTCTGATTATCAGCATGATAACATCTACGGTATTCCTTTGAGGAATAAAAAAGTTCTAGGAGTTATGAAAGACGAGCTTTCCGGACGAATAATGTCCGAATTCATTGGGTTAAGATCTAAAATGTATACGTTCAGAATCTTCAAAAGTGAAAGTGAAATGCAGCAAGATATGAAACGAAAAAGACAGGAGCTGGAAGAACAAGACCTTAATGAACAAGAAATCGAGAAGGCTATGAGCAATTTAGGTGTCACAAAAAAATTGAAAGGTGTTCAAAGAGCTGCACTGAAAACTATCACTTTTGAAGATTATTATAATTGCCTATTCAATAATACTTCTCCCGAAGTCAATCAATATCTGATTAGGTCTCAAAAACATGAGGTACATACAATTGAACAGAAAAAAGTCGCTCTGAATCCCTATGATGATAAAAGGATAGTTGATTATCTCCATACTGATACATTGCCCTGGGGTTAGAATTTTTCCATAGTTTGTATTTCAATCAAATTATATTTTTCATCTTTTGTTTCAATCCAGACGCTGTAAACATGAGTAACGCCAACAACAACAACAACAACCATAATTTGATACAAGAAAATAGTATAAGCAGCTCCTCTGGCAATGGAGAAGGTACACCACCGGGCATCAACGGACCATCAAGATACCAATGCACCCGTTGTGGTAAACTGTTCCCCAGTTACACTGGATATGGGTTATGCTATACATGTCTCCGGACTGAAAATGAAAATGCGTATAGAGATCGGCTACAGCGCCAAAGGGACATGCATAGTAGATTCAAGCGACAACGCTAGTATCCAGTGTGTGAACATCAACCCATCCAGCATCAGTCCACTGATAATCTCCAAACAGGCAACACGCGTGATGTCAATCAAAATTTTCATCATCCTACTGCTGTTGCATGTAGCAGAATTAGCACCCCAGAAATTATTCTCAGAATATACTCCAAAGAACAGTACCCTATACATCCAACATGAGATACCCAATAGGGCGACTTTACAAGTCACTTACAGCAATCTGTTAACAAAGTATCCTGATATCAAGGTATATTCGATTCAGTCTATGGAGAATAGTGGATTAATGCTCCAATCCAACAACAACAACTACAACAAGAGCAACAACGAGCCTACAAAATATCCAGGTTTCAATTCATCAGATCACTCTATGTACACTGGTGGAGGGTTGATGCAGGAATATAACATCGGTGGCAGTGGGGCAGTGGTAGCATCGCCTACAGTAAATTGTGAATCGTATAAAAATCAGATCGAAAACTATCAAGAAGAGTTGAACAATACGATTGACGAGTTATTCGAAACCAAACAAAAGTTCAGTAACTGTAGCCAAGAACTGCAAATCAAGGTGAATGAAACAGCTACAGAGTTGAACCAAATTAGATCGGATATAGCCGCATGTATGACACTCAGTTCTGGATTCAAGATAGAAGCTGATTTGTGGGCCTCAAGATATGCAGATTTAAAATTCGGAAAGTCATCTACGCCCGCACCTAGCAGTTCAATAACAAACAATCAGAAGGATTCTTCTGCATACCTTACTTTGGAATGGAATTATTCTAGCTGCTTGCAGGAGCTGAGACGTTGTAAAAGTCATTATTGATATTGAAGCTCTTTCCATATATGTTATTTATGATAAATAAAAATCTCTTTACGCTTTGAATATTTTTATTCTTTATTCATTTGGGAATCAATACATGCAAACATAATATTGATATGTCATGTTTCCTTTCTTCGGGACATCAATCATCATCTTCATTCCTCATTGATTAACCATATTGTTATACGTTCACATGTTTCACAACGTATCATTTTAGTTTTTCTAACTCCCCAACCCAGCGTATTACTGGTAAGGGTGCATTTGGAGGTTCTCCAACAACCCGTACAAGTATATGAAACATACATCCTGAAAATTGTGCTGTCAAGTGGAATAGTCTTCTTCAAGAATGATTCACATCGACACCAACAGCTCCTTTTATACTTATCAACATATCACGTAACTTATTCACTTGGATTTTCTCGATAACATCTAGATGAACCCAAAGTTCCATGTTGTTTTTCGTGAGAATCACATGATTCATTTCATCCTCTGACCAATAATTCAATGTTAAATCATCGAATGTATATTCGTAATCGCAAAACACTTTCAGGGCACTATCTTGCTTTTCCATAAAATCCAAAAACTCTTCGAATTCACAATGAGACAACATAATTTGTCTTTTAGTATTTACATCTTCTATTGTAACTATATCACTTGCCAAGACAGTTATTTTCAAATCATTTTCCACATTATATCTAAGAAAAATGGGTATTGGCCTGATCTGCCTATGACAGGCAGCGACATGCCCCTGACAGAATCTTTCTTCATCATCAAAAACTTGCGACCACATCCTCGTAATTTCATGTATGTAATGATTGAATGCTTTTTGAGATATAACTTCATTTGATGGAAAAAATTATAGATCAAAGTACAATTACCAGGTTGAAGAACAATGTATCTCTCAAACATTCATTATAGGAACATGAAATCTATTATGAATTACATATTATGCAGCACCAAATACATGATACTGTTGACCTCTGGGTCAGCTTGCGGTATCCAATTGATATTTCAAACATGTATATAGGGTGATTGAGGTCTGTGGAACTAGAATTTGGAACATATAATTGTGAATCAGTAAAGTAGGTGAAACAGGTGAAATGTACCTATAGGTGACAGGTGACAAAGTGAATCTTCGGTGACAACAGCTTCTGGTCATTGTCGATGACACTTGTGCACCTGGAAAAGTCTGCACAAACCACAAATAGGCAAGGTGAATCGCAAATTCATTCGGTGACACAGGTGGGACAGGTGAAAATACATGTGACAAGGTGAATCTCCGGTGACAACACCTTCTGGTCATTGTCGACGACACTTGTGCACCTGGAAAAGTCTGCACAAACCACAACTAGACCCCCCTATTGTCTGCAAGAGCTCGAGAACTGGATGGACTGGGCCCAGGTACGCGGTAGCTTATCTACTTAGTATATAAACTTACCCCCAAGTAAAGTTTTCTATTGAAACTACAGCTCATTGAACTGCATCACAAGGGCGAGATACTCATCACACAATATATTGATGCTTCCTCTTGTCACTTCCTTGGATTATCAGTTAACATAGTTGCCAGAAATTCACAAGGTGGCGTCAGTATAAAGGTTCACAAATCACGGAACGAAAACAAAAACCTTCATTCCTTCTGATAAAATGTTGGCTAGGATTCTTGTTGAAGTTATACGAATCAAATGAATACGTATACACCGTGATTGAAGCCATCTCAACTAGAGGATAGCATCAAGGACATCGTGATTTAACTCACACCCACGTACCAAAGAGTGTTCGAATCTCTTTGATTTGCTACTTTGGTTGACTTGATTATTGTGATACAATTTGAAAAAAGTCTCATCTCAACTGTAGGAAGAATCACTAGATGTAACGAAAGTCCACAATTCAGTTTTTAAAAACGAATTTGCTTGATCTCAAGACGTAATTTGCGTAATTGGCATTAAATTCTCGAACACATACGTCAGCTTGTTACTGCTTGTGATTTGTGTCAGCCTACTAGGATCTCAAGGAGATTTATGGGTACATACAACTCTGTTATTATCTAAAAACTACATGATTTGGTGTGTATTGATCTAATGGGGTCCCGTACACCATCTTCTAGGGTGGGTTCACTCGATTATTCGTGTTGGTTCATGATTTTTCAAAATTTATGAGATGATACGATTTGAATCGTGCCACTGAAGACCATAGTAAACAGGTTGAATGAATATCCTACAAATGTTTAGGAAACCAGAGCTTTTTTGATAGATAATGAATAGCTCATGAACAATTATTGTCCGAATCAAGAGCAGATGAGGCATGATTACGGAATATTGTAAATTCAAATACATATATCACGATGTCTGACGCTAATTATTTGATAATTTTAAATGTTAGTATAAGCCTTGCATAAGTTATAACTTCCTGAGTATTTCGTTCAACATTGACCGAAGTCGAACGGTAGAAGGGTTGTGAGGTGCGCGGATATAGGGATTATTCATCCTGTGAGTGCGAAGATGTTGTGCGAATGGCTTGTCTGCTTTGAATCGCCCTGTATTTTGCTAAGGAGATGTTTTGCTTCTGGAATATTTTGCTGATGAAGGTTCGTTAGTTTTCATGGAAAGAGGAAAAAAATCCGATTCTTTATCGCCAAGAATCGAAACTGTGGACTTGAAAACAAGAACCACGAAAATTCGCTATTGCTTCATAAGCAAATGATCAGGAGTATCTGATTGACCTCTTGTTCAACGAAATTTCACGAGTGTTTCGAGCTCACGATACGAAACTACGAGGGCAGATACTAGGAATTGAGGAGAGTCTGTTTTGAATTTAAGTCATGACTCAGGAAGTTGGAAAAATTCATAAACAGAATAGTAATGTTATATTTTTTGTATCATCATGAACAATAAATGATATGAACATGAATATCATGTAACTATGGAAACTGAATGGAATAAAACAATTCCATGTTGGACACTGCTCTTCAACACTCTTCCTCAGTGAAAACATCTAAAAATTGCATTTTCCCAAAGGACTCGTTTATAGATCAGCTATTTTTTCTTTTGTTGAAATGAAGTGTATGTCCACATCCTTCTGCTTTTTTGACGTTCAAGTAACAGCTGCATTTCCGTTAAATCCAATGAAGCTACACTGCGATTTTCGATCATCGAGAGAGTTTTCATGAGATGCATCATGTGCATGACAAGCTTGGGATTTTCTGTCTCATGGTATACAAGTCTCACATTTCTCGATCCCTTTAGGTAGCGGAATACATCATGAACCATGTTTGCGTGTTTGAGTGGAGGATCTGAACTAGATTGCGACATACCATTCACATAATAGCATATATCAGATCTAGTACTCATCGCGAGATACAACAGTGATACTTCCGCTTTGGTGGAACTAACTAGTGGACGAAGTGCGGCTTCTGAACTTTTTTCATCATTTTCATTGAAAGTTTCAACTTGATAGGTTTCAATGCAAACAAAACACAAGCATGCCTTTTCTCTAGAATAGCCGATCCCACTGTGCCAAACATAAGCTTGTCAGGAGTAACCATACCTTCGAAGACATCCATTTTGATAATGATGATAATGATTATCTCCTTCATTAACCAGTCAAGCATTAAAACAATAATAATATACATAGTACAAGTACACTGGTTAAATGGCGCTCAGTCAGTTCAAAAATGTTCTTCCCTAAGTACCAAACTAAGAAGAAAGAAAGTGATAATAATTATTATATACAAGAGAAACCGATAAAGAATAGATACAACAACAACAAAATTTTATATTCATAATTCCTTTAATTATATACACTAGTGTGAATACTCAAAGATAATATTAATTTATTTGTACTATATTATATTATACAAAACAGATTGAAATAAATCAGCTCATACCGATGAAGAGCAGGTACATGTATATATTCATAAAACCAATATTTATACTATATTATAGTATTATATACAACAAAAGTAAATCAGCTCATAGCCGTGCACATTGCGCTCTGAAAATATTGTTGAAAATTTATTTTTTGAAGCTGTTAATGGGTTTGAGTTTCGAATAAGAATTCAGATCATGGTAGGCAGTTGCAATTGAGTATGGAAAAGATCGTTGAAACAGTGCATTTTCATGTTTAGGAATAGATATCATGTTCTTGCGTCTCACATCAACATTATGTACATCCTCCCTGAACTTGACCTTCCTATGCAGATATGGAGGA
Organism: Phaedon cochleariae; assembly: GCA_918026855.4. NCBI lineage: Eukaryota > Metazoa > Arthropoda > Insecta > Coleoptera > Chrysomelidae > Phaedon > Phaedon cochleariae. The sequence continues at coordinate 24,518,390 of OU896709.1, forward strand.
TTTTTCTATAGAATCATTTTATGGTAGGGGGTGGAGACGTTCAGTTTTCTCCGATTATCCATATTCAGCCACTTGATGCTTTCCAGTTTATGATTGATTCTGTCGCACTTGCGAATTCCATAGACAAGCCGAAGACAAAAGTTTTGTAGTCTCTGTAATCTTGTTGTATCGCGCTCCGACATAAATGGACCATATACATAATCACAATGGTTAGTTTGAGAATGAACAAGAAGTCGTCGAGTTGAGGCTTCGCGCCCCTTCGTGGTCATTTTGGAGACCTGCAGAACATCTCTTTCCAAAGACTCGTTCATCCAATGAACAGCGAGGATCTAGAACACATTTCCAAGTGAGGTGTTCACCGAGGCATATATCCTTCAAAAATTCAAGAAAAACACCAATTCTTTACTCATTTCTGTTGGTTCTCACGATCTTTTCTGAAAATTACAGGATATCCCTTTTTGTGGGAACCAGAACATAAAAAAAGTAGATTGTGTTGGTTTCTCCAAATCTGAAAAATACCAATCAAAGAATCGCCTCATTTCGATTCGATACATTTCTGAAAAGATGTTCAAATTGAGTTCGTCGCCCTGTGGAAGGGTGGAAATATCGGTTCATCTAGGAGATATGAACTTCATCTTTCAGTAAACCCAATAATAATGGAGATTTATATCGCTATCGCTGGAAGGTACCAAAAGAAGATCAATATAAAATTGAATAAAAAACAATTCTTCAAATTCATGAATAACTCTCCAAAATAGATGAATGCTGTACGGATGATGAAGTTAGTGTCATTGATATAAAATTAGTGGACATTGTCCTGATTGTCTGGCAATCACATACTTGATGTTAATGAATTTCTTCAACTACGAAAAACTCCCCACCACATAAACAGACTATACTTTCATGGTAATAACTCCGTTTGATTGAATTCCAATATAATAAGTATACTCGTATGCCTATGGAAGTTCTATTTTCGTGAAAATTCTTATGAAATATTCCTTTCGTTTGAAGCAGAATGTATAATTGGTATAGAATCGTTATCATGGGCATCGGAAGGAATTAACAAAGATTAACAATATAACATTGCTTCATTTGTTTACAAAGTCACTTTATCATTCACGTAGGATATTATATGTAGTAGGGCTATATACGGACAAATTTGGTACATAAATTTGAATCTGATTGTTCCATTCGATTTCTATCTTCGATGTGTACTAAGACATTCGTGATCACATCTTGTTCATACATTCTCGAAAAGCCCTGAATGTGATGACAGTATGAACAAACATTCGTCCAATTTCATTGCCAGCGTTTCTCTCATATATTTTTTGTGCAACCATTTCAGATCGTATCAATCGTATGCAAAGTTACTGAACTGCGGTATGAAAAAAGATATTAGGATACGGCGTTGATACGACCAATCTTTCTTCAATCATGGCCTAAGCAAATAGAAAGTTCGAATTGGATGCAGTGATTCCACCAATTCTAATTCGACAAAAAATCTGACGGAGAGAACTTCTAACGATTTCTCCATTCCTATTATATCAGCTGGATAGGCGTAATACTCTCAAAAAGGGATCTGTCAGATTTCATCGAAAGATTTATGGAATATGATATATCAATATTTCAGTCACGGAAGAGATTGATTGAATATGTATATCAGATTGGGTTTTCTGGATTCTGAGAAAATACAACCTAGTACTCGATACACTATATCAGTGTTAAGATATTTTCATGACACAAAAAAATATTCGTTGCAGTCTGGCAGAGAGTATTGTTGAACTACAAAAAAGTCATCAGGATTTTGCTACGACTCAACTACGGAGATTCTTGTATAGGTGAATTCAAGCAATTGAATCAAATAATGACCATAGCATGGACCTATATTCATGAGTGCTCAATGTTTTGATTGATAAATCGAAATGAATAGGAATTTCATTAGACATAACATAATTTAAACACAAAAAATCATAACACTGACCATAATATTCCAATCCACAGACTGTCGTGAACATGAAAAATTTCAATGTATGCATGTGTCCGCGGTTTTCAATGAATTGCCAACAACAGCCAAACAAGAAGTTAAGATCATCAAGACACTAATAATTAGTTCATTATAGTGGATCTAGAAGCATACCCTATAAGATAATATTTGGAGAAATAAACTGCGCGTCAATTGAAACGTTAATAGTGAAATTTGGCATCAAGTTTGACTTCTCGTAATTTCTAAAATATTGAACGAATTTTGAATTGCCGCCCAGATTCTGAATGCCTTTTTCATCGTCTTCCGAACCGTTCCTCACAGCTCCTTTTGAATTGATCAGGACCCGTGATACAGGATGAAACAAAGTTTCGTGCATTTTGAGAAAAAATTCTCCGCCCCCCCATTTTGTGAGAAGACCACGATGCTCATATTTTATTCAGGAATTTCATAAATAACAACCATACCTCGGGACTCTTTCGAGTTTATGCCAAAAACTGTGGTTTCCAGAAAACATTTTTTTGCGTTTTTTCAAGTGGACTAATTTTAGAGGAGTTCCATAAATGGAGCAGATATGCATACCAGGTTACTCAAAAACAATCAATAATTTATTACTCCGCAGTCTATGATGAAAGTTTTCTACCTCAGTGAGCAGTAAATCGACACATCTCATCAACAAAATAAACAACGATACCTTGTTTCTATAACAACGTATTGTTGAAACAATGTAGGAATGCATAGAGGTTATAGCAATGGCCAATTTTCATGAAAACGTCAGTGTAATTCGGGTCCCAAAGAAATTTGAAGATGCCTCGTTTAAATTGGGTCGAAATGGAAAATATCATTAGGTTAGATCACTATAGTGATATAAACTATGATTCAGTACAAATAATTATTATTTCAGTTCACGACGATAAGGATATACCCAAACTCATTTAGGTAACATTTTCAATAATTCAGTCATGACAATAAATAGACTGATTCATCTTTTTGGGGATACAGGTAATCAGTCCATTTAAAAAAAATGCAAAACAATTTTTTTTCGGAAACCACAGTGGTTTTTGGAAAAACTCGAAAACTTTCTGAGGTATGGTTGCTATTTATCAAATTCCTGAATGAAATATGAGCATCGTGGTCTTCCGACAAAATGGGGGGGCGGAGAAATTTTTTTCAAAATGCACGAAACTTTGTTTCACCCTGTATCACGGGTCCTGATCAATTCAGAAGAAGCTGTAAGAAATGGTTCGGAAGACGATGAAAAAGGCATTCAGAACCTGGGCGGCAATTCAAAATTCGTTCAATATTTTAGAAATTACGAGAAGTCAAACTTGATGCCAAATTTCACTATTGAAACGTTTCAATTGACGCCCAGTTTAGTTGAAGTTCCTACGGAGCAATCCTGCATTGAAAATGAGACAAAACTGTTTTTTATACAACTCTAATCTGATTTTTTCACTACTAACTCGAGAAATCACCATCATTCGAGGATTTCTCCTGATGAGAAGTAACCTTCTTCAAACCTAGCAATATAATGCAATATCCAAACAGATACCGATGCATATGCAACTAACGGGAATGGTACATTTTATAAACCAAGTATAGTTGGAACTACGGATCTTATAATAGTTGAAAGCAACTTTTGAAGTATAGAAATGGTTGGTATAATCTGATTACTATTGATCATTCTAGAACACGTGATTTTGACATGGTTTCTTGAAGGGCACACAAACTATCTGTTAGGTTACCTTAGATGAGCATAGCCCTGGCTATCCCTGCCACATCTACAATATAATAAGAGTTTCACCAAACGAAATTATGGAATCCTTTCTGGTTCCAACTCGGATTCCAAGGAGAAGGATCCCACCTTTTCTGGTTTTATATGACAAATCTTGACAAAATACAATGTTTGCCGCTCAGCAACCTGTCAAATGACGAAATTCTGGAATGATTAATTGATTCTAATAAAAAAACAATACAAATTATATGTGAGCTGTCACTGCCATGTGTGAATTAGGCCAAGGATACAAATAACCATGACTTTCGGTGAGGGCGCATATCATGACCAATCAAAACAATTTTAGCTATGACGGTCGATACGGTACGATATGATCAAGATGTACCATTTCAATGATTTTACATGAAGTTTGTATATTCTGTAACATATTAATGAATACTGTATTTTTGATATCAACCTTTCAATATTCATCACTAGCCTTCCTTACTTGATGCAGACGGATTACAAGCTTCCTATCAAAATATATGTCACTCAAATTCTTAAACGGTTCTGAAGTTATCCACAATTCTACCGGGGATTTCAATACAACGTATATTTTCTGACAGCCAAGTCAAATTTCCTTTCAGTTTGTTCGACAAGTGAACTCCTATATACTTGATATATGAAAATTTTGGTAATCTGCAGAACAATGCAGAATATACACGGTGGGTGACATTGTTCTTTCAAAAGAAATGAAAATCTGAATTGATGAAAAATATTTATTCTTGAGTGTTATTATTGGTAAAAATATTTTATATACCTCGAGTGAGAGTGCTATTACATAGCTCGCACATCATATCCTTTGGCGCTAGACGCTTCTTGATATGGAAGTATTTGCTATACTATAGCTCACTTTCCACCCTAGGTGTATAATATACTATCATTCTAATTCAAATATTTCCATACATAAAGAAGACTCCGAAGTTTTAATATTGTTTCAATACATTGAACGTGATACTATATTCTTCATCTTTGATAACTGTGATGATATATGTTCTGGATTTTATGTCACTGTGATTGTAATTCTGGTAACTGAAGGCCTGTCTTATTCTTTTTTATTCTATCCTATTCCATTCAACAAATTACTCGTGCTTGAAATATTCTTTTTGACTGAACCATTTTTTGTTGAATCGAACAGAAATATGACAGTTGTCTCATTCCGTTGCTGTATCAAATGAATTATACTGGGGATTATTCTCATTGAACATAGTTACAAATCGAATTATTCCTGCAAGAAACTCTTATAGCATGATGAACAAGCAATGTGTCCAGGGGCGGCGAGTTTTGTTTTGTCCAATGGATGCCAAAATTGAGGGGTCAGGGTAAGACAAAATTATGCGCCGCAGGCGAAAATTTTTCATGGTTCAAGGTCAAATGCCATCAAATTTCAAGAGCATTATTTATTTTGCATCAAGTGTGAAACACCTCTACCAATATATAATATTTTGTGACTAATCGGGTTTCGAGTTTATGGTTGATATATTAATATGAACAAGGATGAGAAATAGAAGAATTTTTTTTTCACCATTGAAAAAAGTGAACATAACTCAAAATTTAAAACGATATTAGAAAATTCAATCTCTACAAAAATAAAATAAGATTTGATAATTCTCATATCTCAAAAAATGGAATAGAGAAACTTCGGGATTCGAAAAAATTAGCAAGTAACCCCAGTTAATTTATTGCAAAGGTATTCCTACTGACTGTATTATCAATGGATTCATTAGCCACTTCTATTTTTTTCCAAACTGGCACTTGTAACCTGTGATGTCATAATGTCTAAAATTTAAATCGGAATATCTGCACAGTGCACAGTGTCAAACCCTGGATGCACATGAATCGAATATACGGTTCGCATGGTTGTTTACCTATACTTGTCCAGCAACAATGTGCAATATTTACAAGTCCTCATTTCGCCCGTATCTAATTTGTTTTTTTATACGTCTGTTTCGGCCAATGGGTGCATTGCACCCATACCCACTGCCTACATGGGTGCATTGGCTCCGATGCCCCCATGCACTCGCCGCCCCTGAATGTGTCACCTGTGATTATAAAGTCAACTTTGCTGATTATTAGGAATCCAACCTTGCTGCATTAGTGAGTGCATCTGCATATGATTATCAGACAATATTTCTGTAGTAGGTATCTGACTTTGATACCACTTGCATCTAGTAATGGAAGTAGGGCAATGTTATCATCATTGATACAACATTTCGCTGAAATGAGCATATTAAAGTTGCATGACCTTTTTGCTGTAGTTATTCAGTTGTTATCTAAGATTTTTGTCATGGGAATGGTGAAATTTCAACTGGAATCCAATTCCACTTTCTATGATTTCCACTCTGTCTGGTATGGAAAGCAATCCATACGCTGAGAAAAGTCCCAGGAGGAAGTTCTTGTCTGAGTTTTATAATGTTATAACTGGAAATGTAACAAACGTAGTAATGTTGTAATGTTCTATGCAATCCTAATGAGAACATTCAGCCGAAAGCAGTTCGGACACCTGCTTAGTGAACTTTCGCAGGCGATGTGGCCTATTGAGAAATCTGGTAGAGGAAGTTCAGATTTTTTATTAAATCTTGGCCAGAGGAAGGTTTGTTATAAAAACTCTATATCCAGATGCTCTACTCGGTATATGGTGCAATAAAATTGAAGGTGTGAAGAAGTCATCATTAGTTCATCGGCGGCTGTTGCCTAGTGAAGACCGACTTCGTCGTAATAGAGTACGTGACTATATCACATTCTGCTCGAGCCAATGAAGACGTCACAAGTTATCATTCATCATTGACGATTTTGCCTATTTGTTGGTTTGCTTTTCGAATTCGATTCATCTCATGAACTATTTGTGGTCATCGGTCTTATAGACTCACTCAGAAATTTGGGAGAAATTTAATTCATATTGTTGATCCATCTGATGTATTTGTTATTTGCCCAGTTGGATGTTTGTGAATGAAGTGATGTACACAAAATAAGGACAAGCAATAAGTTGCCCCTAAGATCACTTTCATTCATTCTCATCTCACTACAAAAATTTACAATCCCGAAATGAAACACTGGTAAACCAAACTACCAGGAAAATTGTATTTTATGTGGAGAACTGATATTCTTTTATACTTTTCAACTTCTCGTGTGATTTCTCTAGAGATGAAGGAGGACCTATCAGGATGCTGGTGCAACATTTCTTGAGCAGCAATGTATTGACTGTTTCATGATGTATGGTTCGAGGAACGGACAGCGATCATGTCGATCTATCCAGGAAGCTGCAACTGTTCCTCCTCAACATCAGCATCTCTGCGAACTAGACCGTGCAGTCACTGCTGGTCTACTACTTCGAGTCAGAGAAATTGACCGAAGACAACCAAGTCTACTGCAAGATGTAGCAGCAACAGAGAATGAGGCAGCAGCAATAACAGCAATAGCAGCAACAGCAACAACAAAGCTGACTTCGTGGCATACAGCCTTCGCAGGCGCTGGTGGCGCACCTGCAGAGACAGCAGATGAATTCGAACCAGGATCACCAGCCCCGTCGTATAATATGGAACGGGGTACGGAAATATTATTATTGATTCGTTCTCTATCTTGTCGTATTCATGATTTTCGTGACAGTTTACATTCATTCGTGAAATGAAACAAGGAATATTGATTATAAAATATTAGGTATAATCGTTCACGATATTATACTGAAATACAACTATTCACAGAGTTCATTTTATTCTGTAGTCGATCAAATATGCGAAACGCCTTTGATAAACACCGCGCAATCAAGAGATCAATCAAGATCGAGTACTAGAAGAGGGGAGGAGGCAGAGACAGCGAAGCGAAAAGTATATTCATCACCACACGACATCGTTATTGTCGAGCAAGTTGTTCACGTTTCAACGTTTGTGGTTATGTGGTTTCTGTTCGAGTTCCAATGAATTTTATTCAAAAACTAATTGAATAACGAGACTTTCCCCATTTGCGAAGGTTCCTGGAAGATCTGTGGAATAATATGTTGAGGGAAACAGAAGATATCGCGATACATTTTTAGAACTCACCTGGCCAGTGAGTAAACAGTTTGTTAGGATACCTACCTATCAATTCACTCACTATTTATCTCTAGAATCCAAGCAAGTTTTTCGAGCGATATTGATCTTGAGATATCCCCTGATTGATGAATGTAATGTCTAATTGGTATTATAGTAATTCAAGTCAAACCGTTCTCAAACAACATTGTTCGAAAGAAGATAATTTCATCCATAATTATTCACACATTCATTTTGTAATAATAGTGTACATTCTATCACCCTGAATTGTTCTTTCTGAATTCTAGACTCCATATCTGGAACAGTATCACCTCTTTGCCTCATTTTGAAACAGCATTAGTAGAATATCAATATATGTTCCGGCGCAAGCGAGAGGAGGATGGTTCCATGGGTATACGAGATGTACTCAAGAGGATACCCGGTAACAAATGTCGGTCACTCGGTGAATTAAAAAGAATTCCAGCGCTGGAAATCGAACCCTGAGCCTTCGGACTGCAAGACAAACGCTCTATCTATAAGGCGACTACACCTCGTGAGAAGTATCACCAAGCAAGAGGATTTCATGTGAAAACAGGATTCATAGCAATTTGGCAGGAGTGTGTTGAGTAGGTGGACAGAGACGTGTTAGGTAGGAGAAAGAGGGGGTATCTTATTACTGCGAAACAATCAGTGAGGTCAAATAACGGATCTTCCGCCAAATATTCAAATCACTTGATATAAATAACAAGAATACATCAATGCCTCCATAGACCGGATGATTACAATCACAAAATATCTGAATTTCACAAAGTCGTATTGCGCACTACTCCGCGTGAACTATTATTAACAGCACAATTATCGAACCCAATGAAAAACATAAAAGACTGTTAATTTGTTTATCTTCGTTGTTTTCGATTCAGCTGTCAATCTTATAGTTTTTCAATTCCTCTGGATTCTCTCAATCAGCTGTGATATGATTGCTATATCTATGGAATGCATTAAGTAATTCATGCGTTGTACAATCAGGTTTTTGAATCCATTCTATTAATGCTTTTACTGATACTGGGTGAAAGTGGTAGTGGTCGCCAATATGTATCGTCATAGGTGTGATTCACGTGAACCATTCACGTAAACATACATGTCAGAATGTAATACAGAAAAATATCATTAATTGTCAAAGGATAATATGTCATTTTCGACAAAGGACCCCGCACTTTTAGTACGTAAAATGGTTCTCGGTGAAATTTTCTGAATTTTCAGTATGTTGTAGAATTCGATTAACTGACTGAACCTGCAGAATCGTAAAGTTCTTTGATGAACAGATTCTGAGATACAGGGCGTTGAAGTTACAAATCGGTATTTTTCATTTAATTATTTTCTCGAAATTCAAAGATGCCAAGTACAATTTTCTTCGCTCATATCAATAACGAACCTCCATATTACTCAACATAATCCAGATGGTTCAGATGATGTAATTGTTTACAGAGTGAAACATATAAACATTTCAGTGATGTCTGAAAATTCGATCTGATAATGAAATATCGAAAAAATGATTTAGGCATGCAATATACTATTCTCATTCCATCATGAATCACAATTCATACATTTCATACAGGGTGATTTGAAAAATTGGTGACACCTAAGACCGATTTATTCATACACATCCTGTATATTCGAGTGAATTGTTAACCTTCCAAGATAGCTGATACCGTATGAACTTGATTTCGTTGAGATATATAGGGTGATCATGAAGATTTTCGATGATGAAAATGACAAAAAATCTTGTTTTTTGAAATCACCCTGTTATTCATGATTAACTCGGTGAAATTCCCTAATTATTTTTCAATATATTCATCATTCGCTCCTCAACGCTGTCTTGAAAATTAAGTTTCCTATCATGACGGGTGTCATAGTTATTAATTCAGGAACTTACCATTTGCATGAAGAGTTGAAGAAACTTGTTCACTTACATTCGCATAGTGGCCGATATTCTTCACAAATAGTGAAACGTGAGAATGTGGAGACGAAAATAAGTTTAGTATTCATATACAGGGTGAACATAAGAAATTCAATAACAATAGCAGATATATGAATTTGATAATATTAATATAATGTACAGATAGTTAGGCGAATTTCGATTTCAGGATTCAACTCTCCCTATTAGAAATGGAAGCGTGAAAGACCGAATCATTCTCCCATCTCCTAGGTATTGTTCGTTTTTCATTTTGGCAGAGCTTGTATACCAACGAAATTCGCCTAACTATCTGTACATTATATTAATGTTATTAAATTCATATATCTGCTATCGTTATTGAATTTCTAATGTTCACCCTGTATATGAATACTAAACTTATTTTCGTCTCCACATTCTCACGTTTCACTATTTGTGAAGAATATCGGCCACTATGCGAATGTTAGTGAACAAGTCTCTTCAACTCTTCATGCAAATGGTAAGTTCCTGAATTAATAACTATGACACCCGTCATGATAGGAAACTGAATTTTCAAGACAGCGTTGAGGAGCGAATGATGAATATATTGAAAAATAATTAGGGAATTTCACCGAGTTAATCATGAATAACAGGGTGATTTCAAAAAACACGATTTTTTGTCATTTTCATCATCGAAAATCTTCATGATCACCCTATATATCTCAACGAAATCAATTTCATACGGTATCAGCTATCTTGGAAGGTTAACAATTCACTCGAATATACAGGATGTGTATGAATAAATCGGTCTTAGGTGTCACCAATTTTTCAAATCACCCTGTATGAAATGTATGAATTGTGATTCATGATGGAATGAGAATAGTATATTGCATGCCTAAATTATTTTTTCGATATTTCATTATCAGATCGAATTTTCAGACATCACTGAAATGTTTATATGTTTCACTCTGTAAACAATTACATCATCTGAACCATCTGAATTATGTTGAGTAATATGGAGGTTCGTTATTGATATGAGCGAAGAAAATTGTACTTGGCATCTTTGAATTTCGAGAAAATAATTAAATGAAAAATACCGATTTGTAACTTCAACGCCCTGTATCTCAGAATCTGTTCATCAAAGAACTTTACGATTCTGCAGGTTCAGTCAGTTCATCGAATTCTACAACATACTGAAAATTCAGAAAATTTCACCGAGAACCATTTTACGTACTAAAAGTGCGGGGTCCTTTGAATGCTGATTCGTGAACGATATCATCACTTCAACCACATCGTACGTTAGGTAAATATACCTACAAGGTGTTCCAAAGAACAGCTGACAAAATGATGTTACTTGTCGCAATCATTGCCTTGAATACACTGATCCACATTGTGCAGGGTACGAACTGATAAACACTGCCCAGTGAGCATGATGTACTAGTACTTACACTGCTCAACACACACACAAGCAGATACCCTGCTCGTACAGGTAGAGGCAACCGGTCTTGATGACTTCGCCTGCGTGAATAACATAGCAGTTAATGTTTCTTCACTATATCTATCCTCGAAGAATACCAACCCCATTCTTAGTGCTGCCCACGAGAGTCTCGTGTTCGAGAGTCTTGCATGGTCTCGTCTCGTTTTCGAGACAAGACTCGAGAGGAGACTTGGGCAAGACTAGACGAGACTTTTATTGGTCTCGTCTCGAGTCTAGTGCAAGACTTCTCGTCTCTCGTGCGAGATTCTCGCAGGTAAATATTTTTGCGTGGCGACTGCAGAGTTGAGAATTTCATTCATATCACATATTTATCAACATATTTAGAAATACTTCAGAATATTTAGCACGGATCGACAAATCGTTCCATTCATAAATACTTCAAAAACACAATCCATGATTGATGTAAAACGACGTGATGCGTGAAACGAAAACGGACTATTCTCTCTCTAACGGCTTATGTTTTGTTTATTTGTTTAGAATATATGTGTTACTTTTTATTTCATTTTCATAACTTCCGAATATATAATAATGCTATGTTTTTTATTCTTGTTTAGATGTATGATGTGAGTATGTACCTATTATGTACTTAATTTTCAATAAATAATGTTATCTTTGTTGTAATTTCCTCTTCCTATTTCTTCAATATTATACCTAAAAAGTAGGTAAAGGTAAATATCCCGTACTAGACTGGAACAAGAATATGCATGACGAAATTGCGATACATTTGCGAGACTCTCGTACGAGACGCGAGACAAGACAAGACTAGGGGACTAGGGGCATATTTCATCGGCGTGACGAGACTTCATGAAAGTCTCGTCTCGTTGGTCTCGTGTGAATCACTACCCATTCTACAGTTCAACATCACCAATCTGATTATCAGGGTTAGTTCACGAAAATTGACGAGCAAAAAATCCTGATCGAGAATCTTCGGAATTGTGTTGTTTATTTCTCTTCCATTCCCAGGCAAGTAGATCAAATTTGAGAGTCTTTCGTCCAATCTGGACATAAGATTGAGAGATTGGTTTCATAAGATTGAGATATTGGTTGTATAGAGATTGGTCACGATGATTGGTTATATAATTTGCTGAACTATTTGTCGAAACCATTATCGAAACCTACTTCACGAAGAGTATAAAATTCGTAGAGAGAGAGAGATGAAATTACACTATGAGGCCTATATGGTTTGATACTTCCTTACCTTGTCGTTCGGTTTATGTTCACGTCATGATGTTACATCTTTGACGATTCCTTGTGCTCGAATTTCACACTCAGAATGATGAAAGATGAGGAAAATGAATATAAAATATATCCAGATGAATATTTTCTTTCAAGGATGTCACTGCACCAATGAATTTTTAGTTTTATGTATATTGCTGAATCATTAATGAGTAATCGATATCTTGACTGATTTCTCATACAGTTTCACAGTGCGGAATTTCATGCAAATTCATGTGGATATTCAATCAGATTCTCCTGATATTGAAATACCTACTCAATACCACCGAAATACCTACGGAATCCTTCGTGATGTGAATTCCTGTATTTTATCACCCTAATATGCTTGTCACGTTCTGAATGATTCTGCATGTTGACTTCTTGAACTCGAAAAACATCGATTCTTCCTGATAATTAGATTCACGCGAGTGTGTGATTCTGGGCGCATTTTGTTTTTTCCATCTCTTGGAGTACTCGATAGGAAATTCATATGATAATCGAAGAACATCGTGCGTACACTGAGAAAACTTGGCCAAGTAAATTGTTTTCTTGAAAAAAAGTCGATTGTGACAAGAACATTTTCACCAACGGTAGGAAAATATGGTACTTGCAGTAGGCAAAACTATATTTCTGGAATGAAGTTTCTGCTGTAAGTGATCAGAACACTTGTTGGTATCAACCAAGTCGATATGTACTTAGAGTTCGCTAATTCTAAGTGAACAATAAACTAGTGCTAGGTTAACGAATTCTCACTATCATTAAATTATTTTTCTGACATAAGATCACTTGCTCTGAGCGAACTCATCAATAAAGACAATCTATCAAGTCGATTGCTGCAGGTGACAGCTCACCTGTAGTTATAGATCTCTTTTCCGTTCGGACATCTCCGATATTATTCGAGTACCCACGCCCAACGCGATCACTGTCCAGTGTTCACGAGTCCACGGCGTCATTTCGATCTTAGAATTCGTGCCCGCTAGTAACATTGAAATTCCAAGTCATGCAAGTGCCCTTTCGAACAACTACTATATCATATTCGTATGAGAATTCTCTGTTTGAGTGCCGCGCTCTGAGCTGAGGGGTGTTCAGTTCTTGATCTGTTCTCTTGAAGGAGATAATGAAATACAAAACTCTTCTAGAACAGTACATAATTGTTTCTACATATATACAGGATTTTTTCCACTTCCTATGATACTCGAAGTGAAAGGAAGTGACGTTCAAAAAGTATGAAAGTTGATTCATCTTCAATGCTGGAAAAAAAAAGATAGTGAACCAGAGTGCAGTGCAGTGAGTGCGAGAGTACCGTTTTTCTCGGTGCATGATGCTGATATACGCGGTATCTAGTATCTCAATATTTGTCGCCAGCCTTACCTTTTTGTATTTCTTGGATTCATCATGCCTATATGATAAAATGTTTTGAATGCACGGTTTCATCATTTTTCAGAGAACAATGGAGGTATTTTTTCATACTAGCTGATTAAAAGTGAATAAGTCACTATTGACAAGTAAATAAGTCACTGATGACTAGTAGATGAGTCACTAATGACATGTAATCATGAAATTTAATGAAACAGGTCAATAGTGGTAGGTGTACATTTTCAGGAACACAAATATTCTTGTGGTTATCAACTTGTTTTCTTGTCTCATACTTGTATACAGGTTTTTACTTGCCTCTATTGAATATTCACTTAGGGATAGTGATTTGTTACCCCGTGTACCTAGGCAGAATAGGGAGAGAAGGTCATGGGTTCTTGGGAATAATTACATAGGTGAATATATTCATTTGGAGTAGACATCCTCCAAATATACAATAACAAATGGTGAAAATATACAATAAGTAGAGATGGAATCGAAATATGGAGAAATTGGAGGAATTATACATGATACCTCGAAGCAATTATTATGAAAAATACATAATTTTTGGAAATCTCGAATATCAAGAGTTGAGAATGAAAAAAAATTGGGACCCATATAGTTTGATTCATAATATAGGTATGGCCGAGAATGAAAGGCTATATGACAGCAATTGCCTAGGCCCCCAGAAACATATATATAATCTGATTTTTTTTTATTAATCCGTTGAAATCTTTTTATAGGTATTCACTGACTCAGTATTTCTCAGTGATATGGGCAAATTGATGTATCCATTGGAACTATCAGAAAATAATGTATTCGTGTTGTTAGAATTATTTGCTTTATATATAATATATAGATTATTTTTATTCCGCGCTAGGTGAGTGTGACTTTCTGCATTGAATACTATATTTTACTTGAAATATGGAGGAGCCAGATTGTTCAGGATTTTATAAATGAATTCCATCCTAGAATGAACAACCTTAGGGAAACAGTGAGCCATTGTATCAGTACAATGGGTATTGTTGCTTTCCCTTGTTAACAATCCACAATAATTGTACTGGAAAAGTATTAGAATCACTAGCTTCCTCCACACGCTATCGAAAATTCTGAATTCACTTTCTCATTTCCGGGTACCGTAAATGAAAGATTAGTAGTTATATGTAGAAATGAATAATCGATTCATTTTCTGAGAACAATGAGGGGTGAACTCGTAGTTAAAATACAATGATTGGATTGAAATTAAAGGAATTTGTCTGATACTATTCTTTATCATCCACTGTATATTGAGTTTGATAATCAATGTCAATAAAAATATTGAAACTGTGAACGGAAATCATTCTCATAATTCTTTATTAGTTTTGAGCTTGTATCGATAATTCATTCATTAAAAATACTACAAATAACAGAAGTTATCTCCACGAAATTTTCATCAAAATGAACAACAACGTTGAATCACTCCTGCCCTTGCTAGCTAGTTGGAACTTTTGCCCTTGCAAGATGATCGCGAAACTTGACTGATGTTGATTCAGAGTTAATTCAAGGTTGAGTTTTCGGAAAACACGTTATCTGCTGATCAGTAGGTATCAATTAAATATCAGGTGCCTAAGCGAGGAGTGGCTCGTCCTCAGAACTTGCCAGTTTTACCAGTACTGAAATACTTAGACAAAATGCCCATGGTGGCATCGTGAAATATATCTGTTTTTAGCGATGGAAGAATTCAATTCATATGATACGAAATAATATAGTTTGACGAATAAACACTCGTTTGAAGATGTCCCTGTATGTTTATAGTTGAAATGAATGCCTACTCTGCTCTGGTCGAGATGTATGCATTGTCCGTGAGTAAATAAGTGATGTGATAAACAGTGTGAAACTTATGTGATGAACATTGTGGAAGAAGAAAACTGGTCACTGGACGATACACAAGATGAATGAAGATGGAACATTTCAGTGCAGAAAAAATTTGAGCTATTGCGATATGTCCCAGGGGGTAGCTGAAACATCATCAAGTAGGTAACACTAGAACGATCTTCCTGTATCTCGAACATCTCAATGATTGTAACATGTACCAGCATATTTCCGAATATCAAAAAACAATCGATAGGAATGTTAGTAAGATAGGTAATTTTCTGAGAACATGTCGTAGGTTATGGAAGAATATGAAACCACCTGGAATTGAAGGCACGCCAACGCATCTAATAGCAAATGAAACTAGCTCGCACTTAGGGCATATCATTTTGTATTTCATTGGTTGAACTGATGGCAGGTTCTAAATTCCATCAGAGAAGTGGTTCACATAAAGTGAGTATACCTATTGAGATCAGTGAAACAGTTCCCGCACGAGCTCTAATAGATCTTGTGAAGTGCAGTTCTGAAAGCGGAGGGAACATTGAATATAAATACTTCGAAAATAAATATTTTAAAAGGCAAATTGTCGGTGAAAATCTGATCATCACGTGACGAAATGAATACTTATTGAATTGATAATTGATGTTCGCTGTCACTCTTCGGTATTGAAAATGAAATTATATCTTTATTTAGTCGAGATGATATTTCATTAGTTCCATCAATAATATTTTTCAAGTTGTAGAAACTTTTGGAGGTGATTCATCGAAATATTCCAATATGAATTGTCCGAATACATATATGTCTCACGAGGATACCCTCTAGACTTATGACAATTATGATTTCTTCTTCTATCGCATGGATATATGACTAATCAAACTTGTATTGAATATCATATAACAAACGAGGGCATCCTGGACTGGATTATTTCCATCGCATAAGAAACATCAACTTACTGTTTAGGCCTCATACGAATCTTTTCATGATGGGATATTTTTGATTCTCCTTCTATCAGCAAGTACAAAACAACCAATTCATAGAAGCTCTCGAAAACATTTATTATATTTCTTGATCGTTTGTAATTGGAATATGAAGTTTTTCAAAACACTGGATTCCATTTCGAAAACGAAATATTTGTGCGGCTTCGATTCGTTTCCAAGATACAGGTTGTGAAAAATTGAAATAGGTGTCTCAAAACTTACAAAAACTCCAATACCTACCTCCTGTCCCTATCCTCCCATAGGAACGCACGATGTTCTTTGAACATTATAGGGATTCCCTTTCGTGCGCTCCAAGCGATAAAAAAAAATCACCAGAACAGCTCAATTGAATGTCAAATTGTTTTCATAGGAATTCTTGTGAGAAATGCAAATAATCGTAATATCTTCAACATGCAACGATCATAAAATAATCGACTTGAAATATTCAATTCCATATATCTAGGAGAAGTTTGCTAGTAGCTACTTGTGAGATAAGGCTAGCATTAACGTAGATACGATAAATGATCAATTTTTTCACTGAAAGATATACTAGGAGTTACACTTCAACAAGTTATGAATCTTCAAAAATGAATGAGAGCAATAATAACATCAGGATCGTATGTGACACCTCAAACAATCCCTTCTTATACCAATGTTCGCTTGATTGAGGTTATAAAAGATTTACCTTCGCCACCCTGTTCTCTTGAAACGGGATGTCTCCGGACAAAAATTATTTGCATAGAAGTGGGTGATAATTTTTGTCGGTTACTCGACCGAAAAGATACATATTATAGTCGGTTACTCGACCAAAAAGATACATATAATAATGAAGATGATGGAAAGCCCTAATTCCGAGTGACAATGGGAAATGAAAACACTCCACCGCCTTGTGTGAGAGTTGAACTCACAACCTCTGGGTTACATGCCCAACGCTCTGCCAATTGAGCCAACGGGTCGTCCGTCGATCAATCGGCAGGAGGGTCGAGTTCTCATCACACACCAAGCGGCAGAATCCTTCCAACTCCCGAAGTCACTCGAAATCATGCACTATACGAAGCATCGCTGGCAGGATGGTACTATACAGTCTCCATAGTCCGTTTGTCCTCTGGCATTGTCTTTCCTTGTATACGGAAATGTCCGCAAGCAATCTATACATAGAAGTGGGTGTGACAATGGAAAATGAAAAAACTCCACCGCTCCGTGTGAGAGTCGAAATCACAACCTCTGGATCACATGCCCAGTCAGCACATAGTTTCGTTGTCAACCTCGAAAGATGTCGAACAGCACTTTATCAAGACTCCTTCATCCATAGAACGGCTAGGCTCTGGAATTCATTGCCTGTGGAAGTATTCCCAACAACATATGATCTCCAAAAGTTTTAAAAAAATTCCAATACCTACCTCTTGTCCCTATCCTGCCTAGGAACGCACAATGTTCTTTGAACATTATAGGGATTCCCTTTCGTGCACTCTAAGCGATAAAAAAAATGAGCCAACGGGTCGTCCGTCGATCAATCGGCAGGGAGGTCAAGATCTCATCACACACCAAGCGGCAAGCAAAATCTGGATGTTACCATGCATAGCAAAGTGAAGTGTTGTCAGTTTGGCATTAAAAAATCATGGCTGTATTTGGCAGAATGAATCACTCCTTTTTAAAAAGCTTTCTATACATCGTGAACGTGGAATAGTCTAGCAGAACACCACTCTGTTCTGAATATCTTTTTATTATCGTGTTTCCGTACAGCAATACCACTTTTCATAACCGACTCGCGGTGTTGCTCGGCAATACAATTTTGTGAACAAAGAAGCGATAGAATCATCTCGAATATTCCGAACATCGTGATATCACTTATAACTATTCAACTCATTCCATAAAACATGTTTTTGATTGGTTTAAACGTCTTTGTTTATAATCAAGAACATAATGTTTTCGTTCTTGCATTTCGCTAGTTGATTGGTTACTGGACACCTACATGCTATGTTCTCGATTTCGTATTCTCCTTCCTCATTGGTAGTTGAAAGTGAACAAAATAACTCACCAGCAGCAGGCTGTCATGGATGTCATAATATCTCAATATTTGGGAACTAGACACAAAACTACAGCCGAAATCGTGATAGGCACTAACTTTTAATCAGTATCTAAGAATTTTTGAATTTCGTATGATCGGCATTTCGAACACTTCATATCAAACTAACCCACTGAGTTAATAACTAACATCCTACATTACATGGGTCATTTGATAGTCAATTGTAAGTCGATGTCAAAGGTTACGCTCTGAATTCATGCATGGATGTATAGTTAGTTGCATAACGTCACCTCTGCATATGAAATTGAAACGTGAAATCATTGTTTCATACATGCATCAATGAGTGTAACGATCTCAACAGATACAACTCATTTCATTGATGGTTATCAAAAACTCTTTCTCTTCATGGAAATGAATTATGTTGATTTGAAAAACCATACTCGCGCTATGTGTTCGTGTGGTCGTCAAACAACATGAATTATTTCTCGAACCAAAGGGATTTGAATTTCGACAATCATCGATACACAGGTTATATGAATTTCGAAAAAAACTTGAGAACTCGATGATGTGTGAAGTATATGAATTTCTATGATCTCAATTATCAACTGCAGCAATGTTCATTTCAAATTTCTGATATTTGCGTCACCCTATAATTATTGATCCACCAGTCACAAACATTGAATAATCAGAAGTCTGAATTGCTTTGTCAAATTAATTTTCGACGCGCAGTCATGTTCATTTCCTAATTACGTTAAAGTCATTAGGCCAACTGAATTATTTGTCATGACATACACACACATGCTGTCATCATCCCAGTTCGTAGTTGCCACAAAATGAATGAGCAGCGCATACCAATTACTTTCGATAATGAAGTGAGATTGGGTTCGTCTGAAAGAGCCTACCACCATTTCGAACTTTCTAATTTTCGTCATTGAACTGGTTGACTTCATCACGAAAATTTGCTATGGAACTATAGTTTTTATAGAGATGTTTTCATTATAACAATGCGAATGTGTTAGCATTGTTTGGCACTTGATGAGTTCAGTCTCCAGAGTTGAAACTGATATATCAGGAAGGGGAAGTATTGTATAACAGGTTTCGAGTAATATACTCTGAGATTTCATAATATTCATTAAACTTTATTCCCATCATCTTATAATCAAGAAAGTCTCCATAAACATGAGTCCGATATCGATCTGTAGCGGAGCTACAAGAGGTCAAAGATTAAATAATTTTGTTTATTGATTAAAATATCTCACTCACTATTGAGGATACCAATTCGGAAGTCAGTGAGGTTGTTACTCGACACAATATCATCATTTTGAGCATTTTGGAAATTCCAAAAACCTACAGGGTCATACATTTTTAGGGGTACATGCTTTGCTATCATATACCCAAAATTTTTATAAGTACACCCCTGACAACATGTAGTTACCGGATTATGTGAATTGTACAATTCAAAGACTTTCATTGCCACTCAATTTATTTCAAGAAACGAACCGTTTTCGGAATAAATAAGCATATCCGTTCTGAAACATATTAAATTTGTTTACATTTCGCAAAAATTTTATTCTAGGTGAAAATTTTATCAACTTTATAAAATAACAAAACCTTCACGTTCTACTCTTTGTATCTCCGCTACTGATCCAGTTTGTATTTTTAGTACAATTTATTGCATTTTCTGCGAATGTCATTCAATAATAAAATCTGTGCGAAACAATATAGGCAAAATTAACATGTTTTCGAAACGAATATGCTTATTTATTTCAGAAACGGTTCGTTTCTCGAAAAAAATTCGAGAGCAGAAAAGTCTCGAAAATGAAAGATACCTATATAAAATCTGTCAACTGAAAGGTGATGTCAGAGGGGTACTACGAAAAATTTTGTTGGTGATAAGGAAGCCTCTCTTCCGAAAAACGTTACACCCTGTATATTCCAAGAGGAGATTCTCAAAATAATGATCTTCCAGAAAGTATCGACCACACCGAATCTCTACCTGATACCTTCAAAAGTGAGCGAGATATATCAAATAATAAAAATAAAAATTGAACTTCGACCCTCTGTAGATCCGCTTCTGATAGAGATCGGATTTATGTTTATATAAATTGTTTTGATAAAAATGGTGAGATTTATCACCCATTTCAGTTTGTGCCTCTGAATCCTAATCAACCTATATATTTTATAGGAATATAGATTCTGCACTTCCGAAATATTATTCTTATTCCAACATAACTAAAATAATGGAAAAAAATCTTGTGTGAGAATAATAATAATAATAATAATAAAAATAATAATATTTATTTCCCTAGTTGAAGAGTGCAATGCAGAAGCCAAAGCAATTACAGTGTACAATGACTAGGAAACAGTCACAAGGAGTTAAAAGTTAGCAAGACAGAAAACATGTTATTTTTTTGGAAATAGGAAAGACATACACGAAAAATGAACAGTTGTATAAATAAGTTTGAACATATAATTAACTATTGTAATAATGCGATTCAGCTTAAAAATTCTTTGATGGTGTAGCAATTTTTCTCGTCTAGGATTCTTTT
The DNA here is from genome assembly GCA_918026855.4 of Phaedon cochleariae. Taxonomy (NCBI): domain Eukaryota; kingdom Metazoa; phylum Arthropoda; class Insecta; order Coleoptera; family Chrysomelidae; genus Phaedon; species Phaedon cochleariae. The sequence goes on from OU896709.1 coordinate 24,539,548, forward strand.
CAGAGCATATTCTAAAATATTTATGTTAAGTGAGAGTTTAATTGCTTCGTCTAACTCATTGAAAAATTTGGGTCCTAGATAGAGATGACTTTTTTGATAGAGAGAGGTTCGATGTGAATTTGGGAATAGTAAATGTTTTGAACGAGTGACATATCCATGAGCTTTCACAAGATTGTTGCCATCCCAAACCAGCAATGATGCGAATGGCATATTTTTGAAGAATGAACACCCTGTTCGCAGATGATCCAGTAGCTCAGTTCAGAATTCCATATCTCAGATGACAGTTGATGGTTGCATAATATAGATTTATCAGGACCTCTTTTCAACAGTGGTTCACCATAAACCTCAGCGCAAAACACTGTTCACGCAGTTTTTCACAAAGTGATTCAATGTACGGTGTCCACGTTAGTTTGTAATCTAATGTGAGACTCAGCATCATGCTAGTTCTACTCGATTCAACGTGTAATTCATTATTTCAAAAATGTTGACGGGTTCAGTAGCATAACTCAAAGTAAATTTATTAGAGTTGTTCTCGTTACATTCAATTTCAATTGGTTTTTATTTGCCCATGTAATTATTCTTTCGAATTAAAGTATTCACCTCGGCTCAAGAGAAAACTTTGTGACAAAATCACTTCGATGTTATGTTGAAATGATCCATCCCATAGAGGAAACTTCGAGATATTGTCACTCAAGTTTGACCTTATTCAACGTAGCCATGTAGCAGTTCAAATCATCATCATGAGCGATTTCAACTAACACAGCACTACTTGGCTCGTACAGAGTGATTCACCATAAATTTCCCACATCTAGCTCACTTATTCTTCAATCAATCGTAAAATTTGAGGCATCATTCAGAATAATTGTTGATGAAGTTTATTTTCCGCCACATCAGAAAATACAGGGTGCTCGGAACAAACGATCAACAGGGTACTAGTTAATTTTTTCAAACGAAACACCTAGTATTTCATTGCATTTCTAGATTCTTCCTGAAGCATTGATATCATCGATGTATCACACTAGGAGTCTATCGCGATTGATCACAAAGATATATGGTGTTCAAAATCGAGATTTTTCAGCTCAAGGATTTTTTCTGTCGAAGCTATTCATTGAACCACCCTGTAGTGTTCCGAATGAATGTCAATAGAAAGTGAATCAGAAGTTGTGGTAGGAACATATATATGACTCCTTTTGACTAATAATGAATGGTTTGGACACAAAGTTGAAAAATCTCGATTTTGAACACCCTATACCTCCGTTATTATTCCCGCTAGACCCCAAGTGTGATGCATTGATGCAATCAGCTCTTCAGGAATGATATAAGAATGAAATGAAATACAGGTTGTTCCATTTCAAATTATCAACTAGTACCCTGTAGATCGTTTGGTCCGAGCACCCTGTATTTTCTGATGTAGCGGAAAAAACTTATTGGAAAATCATTCCGAATGATCCCTTGAATTCTGCAATCGGTTCAAAAATCACTGAGCTAGATGGAGAGACATTTATGATGAATCACCCTGTACATTCCAACAAAACGGAGCGAGCACACGCATTATCGATGTCAATAACTAGTCTGCCAGCATACATGATTTTTTTCCACCAATATCAATACCCTAATGAATAGATGTACGAGCTCCATTGGGCAATTCTGACCACATATTATTCATCTCCACAACCTGATCATTTTTCATTTCATCAACTGCTCTAGCACCCTCACGTCTCGTATGGTATTATAATTCAAGGAACTGAAACGGTATCTGCATGTTCCTCTTCGAGATTTCTTTGAGAATCCTTCAGAGTGTGCTACAGGATTATCCGAGATGATCACTCTTGGAATGGACGAACACATACATAATTCTTCCAGAAAGATGATCATTAGCAAAATGGTGCAATAAGAACTGTTCGAGAGATGCCTTTGAAAAAACAGCTCAACCTCGAAGCGCTAAAACCTTAACTTTGTGACTTCTGCAGAATATGTGGAAGCCAGAAATAACTGCAGCAAAACGTCAGAGTTAGATCAAACTCATTGGTTGTCCCAATGGTTCCTGTTCGTTTTGACCTCTCGGAAAAGCAGTGGAGAGACATTCGACTATTTGTTCATTCTCATCACTCTCCACCAATGGCATATTAGCAAGAATATCGCGAAGCGAACAGTTCTGTAGAGCAAGCAACTTCACCTCAGATTCCCAGGTCAACGCACCATCAGATTCATTTTGCTAGGTATCACGAGAACTGAGACTAACGTTTCTGATTGAATATCACCTATCACTCTTTAAAAGTTTGGACGAGTATTGATACCGATTCACTGCAAGTTAGTCACTATCTTGAACAAGTGGGATATGTTTTCTGCAAGAAGATGGCTAGAGTCCAACCACTCACTTCAAAAGAGAACAAAATTCTACCCACTCAGTACAGGCCTATTGCCTGGTATCAGTTATCTCCAAAGTGATGAAGAAAGCTATCAATATTGAGCTTATCAAATATCTGGCAAAGCTCAGATATTATCATTAATAGACGAAAAGGCTTTCGCCATCGAAGATCAACTGGGGATTCACTTGCCTTCGTCACCTATAGTACAGGGTGAGTCATGACTAACCAGCCATAGCCTAATGGTAGATAGAGGAAGTCAAAGTGAGTGGATTTATCTGTGATACAATATATTTTTCTAATTCGGGGCTGAACTTTGATAAACGATATTTCAGGAACTTCCCGATTTTATCGCCTGAAATTAACCAGCCACTCACCTCTGAAGTCTCTAATGATACATCACACGATGGAATACTATTGAAAAAAAATTCCAGAACTGGACTTGGAAAACTATTTTTTTTTTGAAATTTCAATATTTTTACTTTCCGAATCGTATTTTTCAAAAAGTTCGATCAGAATCAGAAAGATCAGGAAAAACATTACAAGTGCAGCTTGTCAATATGTACAGAACACTTCAACCGGATTGTGAAAACATATCAAACAAAATTCAGACGAATTTTTCTTCGATTTGATCCAGGCCATTACTCTCGTCATTGGAAACAAGCGGAAACATCAAGATATTCCTGAAATATCGTTCATCATAGTTTCGACCCAAATGTGAATAATGCAAATAAGCTCCTTTGAAAAACATTGTAAATCTGTAGATGATACGTCATATATATCGAGAAATTCGACCGTTGCTTCCGAATTATTTGACAATGAATGTATTCTCCACATGTTGGCGAAAATCCGTCACCAACTCTCCTTTCCTATTGCCCGCATGTACGCACGATGTTCTTCGAACATAATATCGAACACTATTGGAAATTTCACTCGTGCGCTACAAGATATATAAGAGAAATTACTCGTTCTCATTAGGGTTTATTAATTCCTTTTCGCACTTCCCTTATCAATCATATATCAAAAAATCCAATCCAATTTGGATTTTCATTGAATCAACACGATCACCTGTTCTTTTGATAATGCTAGCGAATTAAAATGGAATCATCAACCGAGTAAATAATAAAGTTTGAATTCTATATGGGTTGAGTATTCTATGAAAAACATTTTACTCTAGTGATATTCGATAGCCAATTCATTCAACTGCATTATATCGCTCTGCTTTCACCTCTGATGAGATCTGTCATCAATGCCATCTTCTGAATCGCATGTATGTTTTTGCACTCCACATCATTTTTGAATTTTCTTTGAAAAACCTTGGACATCTTCTTGTAAGTTTTCGGTAGCCATTTCGATATTCATGTATCTCAGAATGATCTTCGTATGTTCCAAGCGAGATAACAACTTATCTGACCGATAATCGTTATATTCCTTGTATTTGGATGATATAACAATCAACATAATTATTGTTGGAGCTGGGTCGGCATTTGGAAGAAAATATCTCACAGATCAATTTCCACACATGGATATCACAATATATGCCTCACAAGATCAAAATAAGGTTTCAAATGATGCCTATCAATCTGATGAGAATATTCTTCAACTTGTCTTGCAATCCTGCTTAATATTATGCTCAATCAAAACATGCTATTTCAGGTTTTCGCTGCATCCTCTCAAGTTCTCACATCCCCAAATAATGATTTGTCGATAGCAATAGTAGTGAAATGCTTTGCAGTCTAAATTGTGGAAAAATATATGGTCACTGCTCAGAACAGCCCTGGAGATCATCTTCTGGTATCAGTGGGATCATCGATATATAGCGAACAGATATGCCTACATATGAGATTTTGGTTCATTTACGTCAGAAAGAGGTCGATGATTTGGATCTTACAGATCGTTCAGTTTGTTTTCGTAGCCCTTAGATTCTATTCCACCCTTATAAGGTTTTCAATGCTTTCTGTATTACTTGTTAAGCTTCGATATCTTTTCAACTGTTTTCTTGTTTGAGATTATCGAAATAGAAGACTTGTTCCATATAATTTGAGAAAATCAAAGAAACAGGTGAATCCTACTTTGCCATGAGACTTTCTGTCTGCTCTCTGACTAGCAAACATCTTCGAATTATGTCAGCATTCATAGGGAGTACGATGGAAGACATATCGGTGGACTTGTCAAAAAAAGGGCAAAGGGATGATTTTCTAGTAGGGATTTTGACTGAATTCATTTTGTCCTAGTTCAGTTTATCTGTAACAAAATAGAAGAAGTCGAAATAAATGTGCGAAATTCAGAATTATCACTACCAGACGAGCACTAGAAAAACATTTGAAAGACAACATGTTAAAGAATCATTCAGGGAATATTGAGAAGAACATTATGATGACATAAATCACACAAAAATCTGATAATTTCTCTGGTGACAAGTATTTTTCAGGCCATTCAACAATTTTGAACTCCCAAAGACCCTCTTCAAATGAAAACAAAACTCTTTGGGGTTGATGATGGGGCGCCTAAAGGGAATGCTCAAACAAAAATCCTCATCTGGACATTCAGAAGATCATGCAACCTAAGCCTATGAAGAAAAAAGAACACACTTCTGATTATTCTGCGGTAGGTGAGGCACCTGAAGGGGATATTGAGAATATTTTTTTTTTTTGAATATGTCTCTTCACCAAATGGACAACTTTTGCCGATCAGGTCGTTAACAAATGAAAATACATATGATTTCATTATATTTTTCAATCCATCCTCATGTCGGATAAGCACCTGAATGAATATTTACTGGAACATCCGAAGTTCGAAATCATTCAGTAACTCATTCATTGGATAATTGAAATTGATGTCAATTTTCCCCAACACGAATTTGACACACTAAGAGGCGCATCAATCTTGAGGAACTTCGTGCAACAACAGAAGCAGTTTGCCAGTAATTACGAATACTTCCTCTTATGATTTCGAGTGCATCAAAATTTATTGAGAGAGTGTGTGAATTGTTTGTTAGGAAAAATGGACAACAATTTGAATAATTCAATGAATGAGATGCTGAGTAATTCCTGGATTCAATTGATTTAGTAAATATTTGAGGTGCTTATTCTACATAATTAATTTCTTATAACTATCTCTTTGTGACTATTAGGTACCCACGATTTGTGATGTGTTAGTTCATTAGAGTTAGTATCGTTTTTGTTTCCTTCGTTGAAGAATTGAAAGTGATATTGCTACAAATGTAACTTTATTATTTGAAAAATCCATAGCCCACTATTAAAATTTAACGTTTCTATGATTCTGGAGCATTATCATGAATTTTATATTTATACATTATACATTAATTCAAAGAAAAAATAGTGGGGAATTCAATCAAATAATCAGATACATGGTGTTCCATTGAAAAAATCATAAGTTTGAGTCATATCTCCGAAATCATATCACAAATGAATGAGTATACCACCGGATTCTGCGGGAAATTCTCCGTGATTTCAATTCGACATTATCGCTAAGAAACTTCGTAGATATGGAGGGGGGTCTTGAAGTGTGAATTTTCAAAAACGCTCTGTGAGTTATGAACGAAATAAGTTAGCCAAGATATCCAGACCATCTTGAATTCCACAATAAAGTGGCATAGGACCACAAAATCTGCAATATTCTGTCTTCAACAACAACCGAGATACCTGGCTGTTCTCACCAAAATGGAAAGCACAATACATCATTTCCGCTTCATTATTTTGCTAGAAGTGGCGATCGAGTTGTGATACACTGAAGATTTTTCAACCCTGGAATCTGAATCTGTCATGAAGAGAGATATTCTCAGATATATTATGAACATGAAAAAAAATGAAAAAATATGTAGAAATACTTCAAAAATTCACATTCGCTGTCTGATAAAAATATCAATGATTTCCTCGGAATATTCAATAGAAAACAACTACCTACTCTCCTGGCTATATACCACGACGAACAGTTTGGAAATATATTCTTCTGAAGTTGAGAATTTGCATTTGCAGGTTAAGATTCATATTATGTATTTGATATCATTCTGAATATTCAGTATTTTAGTCCGCATCTGCTTGAGTGTCGTGAGTTTAATTCCCCGCGACTGCAGACATTTTTCTGATGACCCAAAGAAAGTGTTTGGGATCACACGTTAGAAGGTGAGGACCTCATCATCCGTTGCTCGTACAAGACTCTCGAAGACTGAAAGGAACTTTTTGTGAAATGATTCTTTCAAGCAGTTCTTAGCTTCAGGTAAAAATCAGAAACTGAAAAGAAATGTTGACCAGTGAAATGAAGGCAGGAGTTTTACCTAGGAATTTCAATGTCATCTAAATTTTATCACACATTAGTAATATAAGGAACATGTATGTATGTACAGTGATTATCTACATGATTGAATCATTTATCTTATGAAGAAAAAAAAAAAACGAAACCAACCTGAAATGTATTGCAAGGAAAAAAGTTTTCAGAATGTTATGACTAGTTGTCTAATAGTCAGAATACCCTTGGGAAAATTCATGAATTTTGTTAGGGCGCATGTGGTGTTAGAATTGATTATTCAGTAGGGCTCCGACAATATTAATATAATCAAATATATTATCATTATGTGATGAAAAAATATAGGAAATTGATTCAATGAGAAGCTTAACTAAGGAGAATGACTGGTCTGCAAGTTATCCAGTGTTGATCCATAAATCCATGGCATGGTTGAGGTAGAGAGAATTAAATCTCTTACAGTAAGTAGATGAAGAATGTAGATGAGCCAATCATAGGTAGGTAGGTAGGTAGGTAGGTATGTAGGTAGGTCTTCCTATGGTGCAGAGTGTGGGGGCCAAAGACAGCAGTGCCCTAGATACAGATGGCTGCAACACAACCACTGGCAGCAAAATTGAGAGCCTCACTCATCAGCACACCAGCAGAATAGCATGAGCCCCAAAATGGCATTCCAAAGGCCTCAGTGCAGGCCGAAGTGTCGTCATCGAAGGCGACGAAGAGTGTTCCAAGAAAAATCGTACATAGGACCCCTAATAGAGTGAATACAAACATTCTACTACCTTCTTCAAAGGAAATTGGTGTGATAAACTCACCTCGGGGAGCACGGGGGCTCATAACCAAAAAATGAGTTGAATCGCCTGGGGTCAAGAAAGCCAGAAACATTTGTGAATCGGAAAAAACACACTCTTTAAGAGCAATTTATGGAAAAAATTTTATTTCTACTGAAGCATGCATATTCTTGATCTGATGCCCAAAAAGAAGATGGAATCTGGAAACCAAAAAATCGGGAAAAAACTTCAACAAGATGACTAGATGTCAATATTCCTGTCGAAAAGTCATGTCCAATCACCAACAATTGTGGAAACGATCACGCCAGTATCACAGAATCGCGGCTGCGAAACGATGTTTGACGGCTGACGTCATACATACTTCCTGACAACCTGATGACAATGAACCATGAATAAACCACAAGGATCAGAAGAAAAGAATTTTAGTCGAGAAAAAAGAGAAGACGAAAAGTTTCTGACATCTACATAATCCTAACCGCAATTTATTTGAAAATTAACATTGGATAACTTGGCGAAAATTTAGAAAATGAATCACTTATTTTATTGAAAGAAAACCCACGATTATTGAGACGGATACTATATACAAGACAGGTATAAGATCAACATATTTCTGAGAAAATATATTGATCCAGTATCATACTATAGTCACTCATTTAGAAATCGAACGCTGTCGTTCTATCTCTTGCAGGATTCGAAAATACATGTTATTTCATGCGAGATTCTCAAGATCAATCAGCGATGAAACACAATAATATATGATGGTTTACTGGTTGTTCAGACATCCCCACTAAAATATGGTATGATCCTAGCAGCTAATAATTGACAGGTGAGTTTGTTATCATTGTACGAATCTGATTTTCAAATGTGTATCACTATAGAATAGTTGTTTGATTAAACTTTTTTTTTCTGTTTCAGATTCCTGAGATGCACTGCTACAGGCAAATTAGGTGAGAGACAGGGCGCATACAATGTGGTGTCAAAATATTTAGACTATATGAACTTTATACTTTATATATGATAGTGAAAGAAATCAAAGTATGTGAACCATAGTAGTGTCTGAATAATATTAAGAATGACCAAACGTGGAACGTTCACATAGAGCTCACTTGTTGGAAAATAAAAACGTAACAAGACTTCTGAGAGTTGCTCGTAAGGAGGCAACCGAATGACGGATAGAACAATTTCACAACAACAAAATATTCATTTGGATTGATTATTGAGGATTCATTATCCCCATTTTCCTTCCCCAATGTTTCTCGTGGATAGCGATCGCAGATGATTGTTGTTTCCTGTTGAATATACCAAAAATAAATCATTATTTTCATCAGATAGAGAATGCAAGTTATTCATCCATTGTTTTCATGTCCATAATATTGTTGTATTTTTGTTCTGAAATTGTTCTTGAGCGAGCAAAGAATGACGGAGGCATAACTTTCTAACGTGTGATCTCATATACTCTTTTAGGCCATCAGATATATTTCTGCTGTGGTGATAATCGAACCCACGAGTCGGCAATCCAATGTGGATACAATACTGACGCCCCCGCTACGCAGTCACTTGGCCTGTAATGAATTGTAACATCCACTTTTAGTGAATGTTACTCTTTCTACAGAATATTGATGGTATGAATTATTTACCTGACCTTCTCAAAGTAACTGATTCAACTCTGGTTTTCTGATTTGCATTCCGTTTTGTAGGTTATTTCGAGCTTCTCTGTTACAGATTTCATGGAGCTGTGAGTCTTTGGAATTCGAAGATCATCCTGTATATTATTTGAATTGAATTCTATCATGTTGTGTTGATTTGATGAAAGTTCATTATCTCAGTTCATTTTGAAAATATTCAGCTGAAATGTCAAACAAGTTGTTGAGGTTCAAAATTATAAATTCAATTCTTCTTTTTCTTGTTCCATCATCTCATGTAGCATCGACCAGTAGTTCAGCGTTCAGCCTCCAACGAGCAGGATCTCGACAGTATGACAGTAACATATCTAAGATCTAAGCAGTATTCTGGCAGCGTCGTCTTATTGATCTGTATGTATTGATTATTGATTTGAACCTTGTATCGGTTGAATCGATGCTGGCTATTTGGTAAGTATAATTTGTTTACTTTTATGACATCAACATTTGGATTTTTGATTGTCAACTAGAAAGGAGGAGGAAGAATTGAAAATCGTTCTTTTCAGCATCTGACCACCATGAAATGAACTTGTATGTGGATGTCCGCTGAATCACATTTCTGATCATCCACAACTTTCCGTGAAAAACATCTAATCAGAGGTGAATATCCAATTAGTAAGAACATTTTTCGATTGATGGAGATTATTTTTTTAATGGAATTTGTTCCATATTCAAGGAACCCAATTTGTAAACTTTTATCATCTCAAGGTTACGTTATTACAACACGTCTTCTATTTCACCTATAGATCTGCCAGATTTCTGCTTGTACTCTTACTTTTGCTCTTACTTTTATCATCACTTCACTTTTACTTTATATACTTATCATAAAAGTATTATTACTCAAATATTTGGAAGGTTAGGTAATTATTTTGCTAAATGTTTCTTGAGAACTCGAAAGAGTGAGCCCTTGTGAGGATTTCGATGAAACAATTGTCCTGGATATTAGAGCCGATTCACTATTCCTATTAACACTGGAACGTTATTGATGTTAATTCTACTCCGACTATGTTTACACTGTAACTCTGCAGTCAAGCATCTGACATGTATTCAGTTGATGCAAATGCGATTGTTGTGACTATATGAGACGACTTCGAAGGGTATATAGCGAGTACAACAGGCAAATGGAAATACATCGACTTCATCGTCGTGCACACTTTATCTCTCTATCCTATCATCTCACATAGACACTTTTGATGCAGACGAATTCGCAATCTTCATAGAAGACGACTTCCAAGCGGTTATAACCTACACAGCTTGCAGAACAAGAAACTTCGACTCCGAATATGATGACACAGTAACTCTCCAGTCTAGCATCTGACATGCATACAGTTGAAGCAGATACGATCGCAGTGACCATATAAGACGTCTTTGTAGGGTATGTAGCGGGTACATCAGGCAAATGGGAATACATCGACTTCATCGTTGTGCACACCATATCTTCCTATTTTATGATCTCACATGGACACTATCGAAGCAGACAAATTCGCAATTACCATTGAAGAAGACTTCCGAGCGGTTATACTTGACTTGACGTCATAAATTCAATGTACTGGTCGGACTAAGCATACTTATAGGTCACTTCTGACGTCTCACCAGACTTGTATACCCATAAAATCTGGCCATAATGTGATTTGCAAGCTGACAATATATATGAAAGCTCTGGTCTATCAACATTTTCTGAATTATTCACAGTGTTGCTGACATGAGGTATTGTCTGCACATTAAAAAGTATTCACTGATCGTTGAAACATTTATCATCAGTCTTTTATAATCTAAAATCAAGTACACTTTGGAATCTAGTACAATTGAGAAGTCATCATTCAATATTCCTATATCTGTGAAGGTGTATTGCATTTTATCTGGGGAATATATGATCACTTTGTCAACTCTCAATGATAGGAGAATGTTTATTTAACACCCTGTATAATTAATATGCATACCGAGTTGCATTTCAGTTGGAGTCAATATAATTTGTGACACATTTTATAAATGTTTGTGATGTAGAATCAATTCATCTTCGAATACTCTTTATAGTAAGTACCTGAATTTAAATTGTATCTGTTTGATTTGTTTTCCTATCCTCCAGCACAGACAATATCTTTCTACAGGGAGTAACTTGGGAAAGGGGTTTTTTGAACTTTATTTTCTGTAGATGGCGTCCAAATCAAATCTTATCTAGTGGAATTATCTTTCTTATTCCAAATGATATATTTTTGAAAAATTTACATGATATGGTAAGTAAATGAACCATGACCCATTTGCCCCGAATATATGAGCTGACCGATCGCACAGTATAACCTGGAATTTTTGAATTTTCAAGTTCAAGGGTTGAAGAATATATATATGTGACTTGAACGATGTTAATTTGTTGTATAGACCTCTACCAAATGACAGATTCGTAATTGGGTTTTCTCAATTCATAATTCCTTTTCACGGCGTGTAAAATATTAGAATATCTAAAAACTGAATCTGACAACTATCAACTGTCAATACTCAGGTTCGCTACTTTGGTTGTTTAGGGAATACACCAGAAGTAATGTTTACCAAAACTTAATTATCTAGTTCGCAAGAAAAATTTCAATAGTTATGACAAATTCAAGACATTCACATTTGTTATCATTGTTTCATTCTATTCGCGAAAATCACGAACCATTAGATGGCTTTATTGAACGTCAAATCAACGTCAAATTTCCAACTGAGTGTGAACAACAAAAACATTGCCGTATGCACTCATTGCAAATTGGTTATTTCCAAATCATTTTGCAAAATAGTGAATAATAAGTTGACTTCTTGAAATACGTACAAGATTTCCAGTATGGGAAAAATTACTTTTTCTGCACAGAAATTGCTATTTTGATGTGGAGAATGGTGGTATTCATCATTGATATCACACTACAATCCCACAGTTTTCAAACATATGGAATGACCGGAATGGTCCACTCAACACTTGCATGGACTGGAATGGAACCATACAAGCAATCAGCTATTACAAAAATATGGTATAGGTATGAAGAAATAATTGAATTCATCAAGAAATATCACTGGCTTTTATAAAGGAGATGGAAATCAAGTGAAGGGGTTGGAAAAGAAGATATAGTTGGAGAGACTGCTAAGAATGAACAATATCATCGATTTACATGAACAAGGATCTCCAACAATTGAGGACTTGAAGTTATTCTCAAGATCGAATCATTCGCAACCAACATTTGTACAATGATTCTAATTGTGCTTCAGGAAATGTATATTATATTATTATAAGGTAGGTACTGGTTTCTTCATTGTGAACAATAAAAGTTCATGAAATAATTCGAGTTTTTTCATCAGGAAGAAATGAGGTTTTGGAATATGCACTTCAACAAATAAATTATTTTCCAATAGAACACATATTTATGAAATTCAAAACAATGGTCGCCATATTTGTTGTTCATACTCGCAAGACTTGTACAGTTAGCCACCAGAGGCCGCACACTTCGTGATTTTCGCGAATTACCGAGAAAAGGAACACTTGAACAAATAATTCCGTAACCATTTCTCCCCTGAGATTATCCACTATCATCCTTTTGTGCCTAGAATATTACTGCCATATTAATTCTATATTGAGCATTTCTATATAATTAGGAACCATTGGAGAATAATAATTCCTAAAAACGGGTAAGCAGAACTTGGGAACAAAATAACGCAATTTGCTCGGGTAATTCCCTGATGGTCAATTCTGAGGTTAACAAAGTTATCTGGGATTCCGTTTATAATCGTTAATCGTATCAATCATTTTCCTGAGAAAGTAATAGACGTTCTGAACAAAAAGGGGGGTGGACCTACGCGACTAAAGTGAAAATGAGATTTCGCGGTAGAACGATTTATTGTGAGCTGAGGGGCATGCGATAACAATCTGTGTGCTGGGTTTTGCTCGTTTTTTCTCCTGTCGGAAGTTTTTACTGCCATTTTTTGTATCATAATCTTATTCATGGTTTCTTTATCATAATATATGATCGAGAATAAAACTAATTCCACTATGAAAGACGACAAATTTAAAATTGGAGAGAAGTATCCTTGATATCATGAATAAACAGAATGAAACAAAATTGAGAATGCCGTGTATATATAAGTTCAGGGCTATCTGTTTTTCATGAACCAGTTGGGTCTGAGATTGAAAGAGTTGAAAAAGTACTATATAAGTATGTATTCAAAAGTCACTATGAAATCTTCAGATGTTGTACAATTCAGACTGTCCTCTAGATTTTTTCATCAGTGATCATATACAGTGTGTCTCACTTCTGATAGAAGCAACAACTCACTGAGCAACGTTGAAAGCAATGTTGATGCAATGTTGAAGCTATTACTGAAATGAACGTTCAGCAATATTACGAAGGTGAACGTGACTCTAGCCAGGGTTTACCCACTAAAAACTCCACCCCGCTTGTAGGCTCGTCTGACCATGTTTCCGACGACACTTAGGCCTATGGTGGCCCATTGTATCTTATCTAGTAGTTCTTCATTGTGCCCACTCCATTATCTCTGTACCTTGAACAAGTCTGTACAAATCCTTCACTGGATGTGAGTTGAATACTTCTGGTTCGCCAACTGGTTGCCCAAAGATCTTCTGTCTTCTGCGGTCCAATGCCTCACATCGGCACAGTATATGTGCTACTGTTTCTGGTTTCTTCCACATAGTCTGCAGCTTGTTGCGCCATTGTATAGTCCCATTCTGGCGAAATGCTTTTTTACTGGCGCATGGTTAGCCATAAGTCCCGTAACAGTGTTTATCTGTGCTCTGTTCAAGTTGAGTAGGTCTATAGTTCGTTTATGACTTGGTTCCTTAATGTATTGTTTCCCATGTCTGTTTGTTGGGATATTCTCCCAGTAGCTCTTATGTTCTGCCTGAATCCAGTCTCCAACTGACATTCGTGCTGTACGTTTCGGTACTCCAAGAGTCTGTCCTGGATCTGGCTCGTTGTCCGACTCTCTTTTTGCAAGTTCGTCAGCATTCTTATTGCCAGCGATCCCCTGATGACCTGGCACCTGCAGCAATTTTACATGTTACTGTGACATCGCTGGAACGATACATTCACAAATTCACATTTGCAATATTGCTGAACATCAGTTTCAGTAATTGTTACAACCATGCATCAACATAGCTTCCAAGTTTGCTTAGTGGGTATGTATCATACGTAATTGTTGAGTTAGGATTCTGAGATTTTAAGGAGCGGGAGAAATATCAAAAATATTCACACAATGGCCAGCTAGAGTGTTCTCCAGTGATATACACTGCTCGCCATCAGTCATAGAACCACCCATATTATCGGAAAATGATATACGAAGGCGAGATAGGTTGAGAACCAATTTTTTTTTCAGAAAAATTTACAGTTTTCAACAATTGAATCTCGTCTTTCACCCCTGCATCCTACGTTTATATCGAGGTGACATTCTATAATTCGCAGGAGAAAGAAAGACTATGATGATACATCGAACGACCAATTGAGATTATAGTCAGTGGTCTTCGCTGCTCGCCAGCAGCTACGGAACTACCATCATGAGAATGCTTTCATGGAACATGAGACAAAATTGAATGTTTCAGAACTGGAAATTTCTCAGAGAAAATATGAATCGGTAATGAATAAAACGTCCTGATTCTGAATCCCAAGTGATTTTTGGTATATATCATGCCTCTTAATATCTTTTTACGAAAATTCGGGTGATTCCATGGCTATAGGCGGGCAGAATTAAATACATAGAGTATGGTATATCTTGCACTCCTGCAAATTCCAGAATCTCAACTGAACAATCACGTAAGATACAGGGGTGCTTTCATCAGAAGTGAGACACAAAGCATTCTTAATTCTTTTTCCACCTACATAATAATATATGTACCAGATTTTCGGGATCCGCAATTTTCAGTTTTTCTTGTTTCATTAAGGATATCAGTGAGCAGACTCATCATGTTCAGACATCAGTATGTCGAAGTTTGTAAACAAAATTTCAAGTTCAATCAGGTATATCTTCTATTCAAAAAAATCCAATATCGAATGTGAATATTTGCTCCACGGAATATAGATTCAGACTTTCAAGAAATATTATCAATAGACATTTGATAGAAGGTTTCAACATACTCTCTCCCAATCTATATGAGAATCATCTCAAAGCTTCATACTGAAAAAATAGTCTTAAGTAATTACCAAACGTTTAGTAAAATAGGCGCCAGTCACAACAGTCATCTGATGACACCACTACAACATCATATAATACTATACTATATCATATATCACCACAACAAAATAGTATGATCGTTATAGTTGAGTGTGATACATTTTCGTAGAGGTACTATTTGATGAATGTAGTGACTGGCGCCGATTTTACTAGACGTTTAATATTCATTACCAACTATCTGTCTGAGTGTATTATAAGTATATTCAAAAATATATCTCGAAAATAATAGTTCGTTTTATTCGATCACTTTCCACCCTTATCACTTGTAAAAAATGATATATCAAATGATAGACAATTTTACTATGAAGCGTCAGTGATGTTCATTGAAAAATATTCAGCAACAACGAGAAGAATCAATCATAGTTATCATTACAAGAAACGAATTCAATAATGTGCGACTTGAAAAACTCAAAATGAAAATTCCAGTACGATATTCTAGTTTCATTGGATCTAAAATTCATAATGAAATCCAATAAATAATGAAAATCTGAATATGATGATGGAAGAAAAACGTTGGAAGCTTGAATGGAAAATACGAAAAAAATCGACGATCTCTTTTAATCAACTCATTTTTCATATTAGTTTCCGAGTTTTTGCAATATCTTCGAAATATATTTGTGACTACACGCAGAGGAATTAGGCAGAGGAGGTCACCACAATTTCGCAGATATAAAGTTGTGGTACTTCAGAATGCGACCAAAGTACAATGCACCTCGACAATGAGTTATCGTCACCTCTTCGATAATAAACGTAGACTTTGAAAGTTTGAAATGTGGTTGACAATTTCAGACAGGAGGAAGGGAAACTGGCCAGTTTCAATCTTCTCCTGAAGATGCTAAAATAGTTAGCGAAACACGTGTCGGGGCGTTAAAAACTCGGTTTGGTTAGTAGTAAAACAGTGTAGTGTATCATCGTGCCAAAGGTTCCAGTCTTCGATATATCAACATTATAAATAATCTTTTTGAAACATTGATTTCTCTTGAGCTTTGTCAGAAAAAATAACTGTGAAATGAACTTCTTAACGTGTAGGCAACGATACATTGTTACAACAATGATATGAAGGATGTCATAAAGCCGAAGAAGAACTGAAGTGAACTGTGTGAATGGAAGGAAATAAGAGAATTGAACTTCAGAAGAAGTAAGTTCCATGATAGACAAACGAGTTTAAACATACCTTACATTCAGACTACTTATTGGTTGAGAATGAAATGACTTCACCATTTCAAATCAAAATATCACTCCTAAATGTCTCTCTCAATCACACACTTCTAATCATTAGTTCCTCGGGACCCCAATTGATCACAACTCAGAATCAGATTCACGATACACAAACCGGCTGGACCGACTCGATTCTGATAGCTGTCACGAGGTGCACGCGGGGTGTGCCAATTCGCCGTGCAAATTCTTTGTCAACGATCGTTATTTATATCAACTATGATAGTTACTTGATAACAAGTTACGGTAATATGATTAAATTTCACTCGTATGCGTTTATTATCATAGGTTCAGACATTATCGTCATTTTGAAAGAAGACCAACGAAGTCGTTGGCGCTATTTTTATACGTTACAATTCAGAGCTCTGCGGGGGCCAGATTTTTGAGGCCCGCCCCGACCCGCATGTTTATGAAATGGAACCCGACCCGCAGCAACCCGCACGGCATGAAATGTAACGCAGGCCCGCGCGGTCCGCAGTTGACAACATTATAGCCCGACCCGCGGCATGACCCTCATGTTTACTCAAACTCGGCCCGCGTAGCTCACTCGGCGCGTGACTCACTCGGTCCACGTGGCTAACTCGGCCAGCGTGGCTCACTCAGCCGGCGTAACCCACTTACGGAAAGAAACTCCAAACATATTTTGACCTGAGGAAAAAAATCCCACCCTGAATCCCTGAATTTTCACTCGATATCAATGATATGCTGATGTGTTCGAAGTGTTAATAGGCAGTGAAATTTATTGAGATCAATTAAATTAAATGAATGAATGCTTTATCTTTATGTAATTTATCTATTGGGAGATACATTCCTCTAATTGAAATATTTTCCTAAGGGAGTTACTCGACATTCGGCAATATGGGGACAATAAAAACGAATGCGATTTGTATGAATATATTGCTCTCGAGCTCTCATCAAAATAAATAAAATCAACTAAAGACTCATTATTCATGACCACAGTCACAGGCTATTGGGATTCGACTAATTTGAGGATCTTAAGAAAACCGAGTTCATTTTACAAACGCATGGGCGTCTGGATTGCTGAGAGTATCACGTCATTTCGAATGTAATATTCTGTTACTAGGAAATGAAGACTCACAACCCACAACACTTCCGTAATCCACAGGGCCCGCGGGACCGCACGGTCCGCGGAACCCGCACGGCCCGCGGAACCCTCACGGCCAGCAAAACCCGCACGGTCCGCGGAACCCGCACGGTCCGCGGAACCGCACGTCCGCGGGACCCGCACGGTCCGCATAGCTCATTTTTATGAATCGGCCTGCCCCGCACTCCTTATGAATCGGCCCGTCCCGCCCCGCACGCTACATTCTTCAGGCCCCTGGCGGCCCAACTCGCGTTGCGGATCGGGTCGGGCCTAAGCCCGCGCGGGTTGGCCCGGCACGTGCAGAGCTCTACGTTACATCAGTCAATATAACCAGAATTTGTTCAACTGACATAACAAAAAAATTCAATGAGTGCTTTCTTCTCAGTGAATTCCTTTGAATGTCACCGCCATATTTATCCAATTCAACATAATCTCTTGGTGAAATGATCGATGGGGATATTGCATCTCTAGTACTATCAAATGACAAAAATGGTGTAATGTTCTGCATTCAGAAGGGTTGAATAACAAGCAGATTAGCATTTGAAAATTGGGTTGATTGAAATACCACACTTCCAGTTTTCTCAATGCGAATTGAACTACATGATTTCACTGTTTCTTCGTTGTGGAAATAATCCACCTGAATACACTTCGTATTATTATTTTTTATGTTGTGGTTACCACGAGAAGGGATATCCTGTAATGTTTATAGATCATCGTGAGAACCAAGGGAATTGGTGTTCTCCTGAAATTTCTGGAGGTTATATGCCTCGGTTAACACCTCCTTTGGCAATGTGTCTCAGAGCCACGCTGTTCGTTGGATGACCGAGTCTTTGGAGAGAAATGTTCTACAGGTCTCCAAAGGTAACACGAAAGGGTGCGAAGCCTCAATTCGATGGTTCCATCTGGCGGGGACTGCCAAGGGAGGATCAATTGTTGATAATTCAGAAGAGCATCGTCCATGAGAATATCCATTGAATAGAGTCAGATCGCCAACTTTTTCATGGTGTTTCAGAAAAGTTTGTGAGCGAGGCATCACCCACGAGACGAATTGCCCTTTTTTGGCAGAATCCAACAGTTTCAGGGTATGTTTGGTTGCTGCACTCCAAATATGGGATTAGTTTTCAAGGACAGGTAATGATATATTGAAGAACTCTATCACCGCATATTCAGTATAGTTGAGCTATGGTTGAGAGTAGAAGCATAGAATATTTCTTTGGCAAATTCTCTTCCAGTGCCTGTTTGAGTTCGAGATTCTTGGTTATGCTGTCTGTATGGAAAATTATTTGATAAATAACTCATGATTATCAAGTGTCCAATGAACTTCGATGAAAGATATGTTTATATATAATCTAGGGTGTATAATTTTACACGATGATGTCCCAAGTGAAATAATAATCTTTTATACAGTTCAGAGATGAAACACTCTTTCAAATATGTCGTGGCTCTTGTCACGTTGGATAAAGGAGAATTAATATTCGTGGAATTCTTACGAAATATGGGTTTATAATGATATGTATAAAAATATCGAGATTTGAGGATTCATTTCTCAGGAATTAGGAATATGCAATATGTGATACCTTGGTCCGAATTATCATTCAACACAATGATCTATTCAAATCTAAATAGCTATACCTACGTATATTATAGGTTGGTAGGCATACAATAGGTGAGTAGGGGTAAAGGTACTATTAACATATATATCATGGCAAGATAAAACTATTATTCTCATTCGTACCTATACTCATCAAATATTTTTCATTTCAGATATCGGTTATTCGATATAACTATCATGGACTATTATATTCAATAATTGTTTATTTCAAAACGCCCATTTTTACCATATGAATAAGGTAACATAATTATTCATAGAAGAAATTATCACAAAATGGGTGCAGCACATTACAAACAAAAAAAAATATGCGATGAAATAGTGCTAGAGCTGGCTGAAAATTTGAACCGTAATCTGATAATAACATGAAAAATGCTCCAATGGAAAATGAAATATTTTATTTTATGGCTCGACACCTGTGCCAATCGATATTTTATGGAAAAATGGCGCTAGCTGTGTGCGATGATAATCGCAAAATTCTACAATTAGAAGATGAGATGATAATTATGCCATTCGATACCAATTGGATAATAGATCTCAGCACCCTATCTGTACCACCTCTTAAATTTTGCTGCTGTTATTTTCAAAATGATTTCGGAACTGAGGAAAAAGCACTCATTAAATTTTCTTGTTATGTCTGATTTAATGACTGTAATTCAATTTCTAATCTTATTCACTCAAGTTACGTATGAAAATAGCACCAAGGAATAATTACCATAACTAGAGACGTTTTATTTGGAGTACTTCAATTAACTTCATTGGACTTCTTGTGATGACTATCAATGTCTAAACGTATGATAATTAACGCAGACGAGTGAATTTCAATCATATCACCATTACTTGTTATCGAATTACCATCATATCAAAATTTAATGACGATCGTTGACGAATGTCCTCGAGTACATACGAACAAGAATTTTTCCGACATATTGACACACCCCCTCGTCAGTTATCAGACTTAGTTCGGCCTAGTCGGTCGGTAAACTCGTGCTTCGTGCATTTCCTTTGTTAAATACGGTTGATAGTTATGATTTTGAGTTGTGATCGAGTGAGGTTTTGAAAAACTGATGGTTAGAAGTGTGCAAAAACTGGGATTGACCGAGACATTTAGGAGTCATATTTTGATTTGAAATGTTGGAGTTATTCAATTTTCAACCACTTTTCTCAACGTGAGGCATATTCAATTTTTTTGTTCATTATTAAACTTGTTTTTTGTTCAAATTCAATTTTCTTATTCCTACCATGTACAGAGTTTAGTTCAGGGCAGTTCTTCTCCATCTTCATGACAGCATTTATATTTTTGTTGCACCAATTTATCTTTGCCTTTACGCTAGGTATAGGTGAGATCGATAATCAAATAATTCTTCATCAAATGATTACATAAAATGAATAAAAAAAAAGCTTCCGGCACAAAAACCTCTGTATTGGATGATTAATTACTCTAGTTGATTCAAGTTGATAATCGAATATTTTTTCACCAAATCATTGTCCAGAATAGAAAAAATCTATCTGGCACATTCAATTTCCGAAGCTTAAATTCAGTAGAAAGTTCATCATGAGGAGAAAAATGATAGAAAATGAATATAATGAAATAGTGAAATTTTTCAAACATTAATGTTCAATTGAAAGTTCTTTAATGGGTGAAAAATAGTGTATTCTCAACATATTATTTTTTCTACTTCGTTTCCAAGAGTATTTCGAAAGACTTTCATGTGGATGTAATTCTCACTGACAGAGCTCCAAAAATGGAAAGTGCTTAATATATTTTTTTTATTCTGGAATATTATCTGGAAAAAAATATTCGATTATCAACTTGAAATAACAAGAGTAATTAATTATTTCGATACAGAGGTTCAATGCCTGTTATAGGTTCCAGATAATAACAGCGATTATACTCTTAAATTATAGTAATACACATTGATGAATGACCGTAATTCGTTCACGGTGTAGCCTTCATGTCATGCTTCATTAAATTATCTAGTAACTGTTATCGGCTCGTCATAGCGAAATGAATTGAATAGCCTTTATAGGACAGCTAGGCTGTCCCCTATTTATTTCAATTTTTTTATGAAGGTTTTTCAATTTCCAATAACCGCTATTCGATTTTTTTCTCAGTGCAGCTAGTTGGAAAAAATGTAGTGGAAATTGTATGATATAATCATTTTAGATATTCGATAATGTTCCGCGATTGTCAACAGATAATAAACGGTGGACCGATGTTTTACATATTCAATTAGCAGAACATATCTCTACTGAACGCAGACAATAACGTTGCTTCCTGTTCAGTTGATATAGATATATTATGGTTTTACGCTCACAAAATCCGATCGAGGAAGCGGTAAATTAAAGATCAATCGATGAACATATTCTGCGACTCATTTCTTCAAGTTCTGCCAGAGATAAGAGTCAATAGAAAGAAACGAAAACAATTTGTAGATACTATTCACATATTCATAATGAAAGTGATGGGGTCAGATTATTTCTTGAAAATTCCGAAGATAGAGGAAATCTCTTATTCTTTGAAATACCTATATCATTCTTCAACGAATATTTTTTTGAAGAAGAGCAAAAGAATTTTATATCTAATTACATTTTGAGACGAAGCATCTGGAATGTTCTTCCTGTGAAAATATGATGATTTTTGTACGAAGAGACTGAATCTCAGAAGTTTGAAGTAATGGATATCAACAAGAAGATAGCCAGAATTCTCGGAGGAAAATGAAATATTGAATGAATACAAGAAGTTCAAAGTCATGTTCACGAATATTCATCAAATAAACAACAATGGTAGATAACGAAAGAGGAATACCTTATTTCCTTGCTGATGCCTAGCAGAACATTGAATTACAACCTCCAGAAATCTATGCATCTATACGTATAAACGAATGCTTGTGCAAGTGCTTTTTTTCCATAATGCCGATTGATTTCGATTCAGAGAATGTATGTGAATTCGCTCTGCACATGATTTTCATGTATACGGAATCTGTCAAAACCAGGTGAATATTCCAAAATATATTTTATCATATAGGCCTTCACCCATACAAAATGGAAATTGAAGTTGAAAAATTTTGAAATAAATTCATCGTGGAATTATCGACTCGATCAATTTCGGAAGACCAAAAATTCGTTTGTATAAAAAGTCAGCCTTATAACCATATAATATATCATTCACCTATGTACTCCAAATGCTCCTCCCCACCTACATCACAGCTATTAGTAGTGCGATTTTTACCAAATTCGGACTGATAAAAATAATTGAATAACCATCAATAGGATCAGTAGGTATTTCAGAGTCAAGCATCATTATCGACAGTGCCGTGCGTATTTATTGGAATGAAAAGGGATATATTTTCTATGAAATCTTTTCACAACATTACAAGAGAGAGCAAACATCTTTGCAGAGATATTTGCAGCAAACTCCACCTAAAATTTCCATGGAACAGTGCCGCCAGATATTCCACCAGTTGAAAGTCGAATTCTCGAAATCGAATAATGACAACAGTCCTGATGGAATTCCACCCAGTATTCTTAAAAAGTATGCACCAGAAATGACACCAATCCTCCGCAAGAAGAGGTTCTCGTTCAAGTCCGGTGTTTTTCCATCCGGTTGGAAAATAGCAGTGTCCAACCAATCCTCAAAAAATGCCACATGAGCTTGCCCAACAAGTATAGGATAATTGCGCTATTATCAGTGATCTCATAAGTGATAATGGAAGCCATCAATATTGAATTCATCGAATATCTGGTGAGTTTGGAAATCATTAATGATAGACAATATGACTTTCGCCACTGAAGATCTACTGGAGATCTACTTGCCTACGTCACCCATATATGGCAAGCTCTATCTATAGGAAAAACATAGAGAATCTCTAGTTGTGACGTTAGATATATCAGAGGGGTTCGACCATGTTTGGCGCCGAGAACTCCTCCACAAACTAACATTATATGGCTTGAAAACTCAGCTATGTCATCTTTTATCGAGTTGTCTTTCAGATAGATCGTGCCATATGGTGGTGGACGCAGTATCGTCAGATACCATTGCCATCAATTCCACCGTTTCACAAGGATCAATTATGGCGGCAACATTGTTCCTACTTCATTCATAAATGATCACTTTGAAGTTACCACTTGCCCAATTCGCAACTTTGCAGACGATAGTACTGTAGCGAACTTATGCAATTTTGAATAATGATGTTTGAACAATAAACTAGATTTTTATGTTGGCTTACAAGGCACAGCAGCTTTTCGTCTGGCGAGCAATGGTAGTGGATTCAGATTGTTGAGTGACAAAGGGCGCCACTTGATTTGATTTAAATTAACCAAGAAAGTAAGATGATATAATAATCCAACTAATTACCTGAAAGAGAAATCTGAGAAAAAACACTGTGTGAACTCAATATAATTTAATGTATGATTCTAGAAATATTCTGACAACACCTTTTTCACAATGGTGTAAATTGACTGGTAGTATCCAGACTATCTCTTAACAAAATGGTACACTTGGATGGTGCAAAAATACCCTAACTTCCTAAAATTCCCCCTATAGTACTATATTGGGATATACACTCATGAAAAATAGTTTTATACTTTGATATTATTTAAATGTGAAAGTAGCAATATCAGATGAATACCTCATGTACAAAAACAATTAAACAAATTATGAATTATGGGGTAATAACTTCACTTAAAAAAAAAATTGGGGCAATGAAAATTTCTGGTGGTGTTTCTTACTCAACCATCTACAAGACGACCATCATTGAAGGACTATTCCCATCATTGAAGACTATTCAGGAGCCAGAAGACAGGCTAGGGTTGAGCCAGAAGACAGGCTAGGGTTGAGCCAGAAGACAGGCTAGGGTTGAGCCTGCGTGGAAAACAGCCTGCATTGAAGACAGCCCAGGTGGAAGACAGCCTACAACCTTCAACTGTGCTGGTGTCGCTGCTCCCAGCCCAGCAGTTGATTGAGACACAGCAGCTGATGAAAGTTCAGCTCCAGGTTGGTCAATGTAGCACCGGAGACTTCTCACACAGAGTAGACCTGGCAGATGTGGCCATGTGAGTTGCCTTCCAGGGCCCCTTCGTGGTGAACTCGTTGACTCGACGTCCCGGATTGCATTCCCCTCAGGCTTCGAAGTGAAGACTAGTCGGCTTAGGGCTCCACTAAATCTAGATTTGGCATCTAACAGCCGGTCCCAATGCCAAGACAAAATGGCCTCGTGGGTGACTTGGATTAGGTATCCCAAGGAGGCCCACAAATCTAATAGAATAGATCCCCAAATTATTGACGACCTCAGCAAATAGAAAATAACAAACTCTAGAACCAACTGGTTATTTCCAACTTACCCCTAGCAGGAAAGGCCTCACTTTTCCAAATGATGCACAGAAAATGTTTCTCTTCCATCTTGCAGCCTACAAGTAAAATTGGTAAGGACGGAAACGCCGTCTACTAATTTTGGAAGGGGTATTTCCTATTGAAATTTCTGGGTTTTTCGTCCCCAAAAATTATGTTAAAAAAACAGGACTAACACACAGCGCAGCCCTACATTGTCACATTGACGCTGAGCGTCATACACGTGACCTCCTTCCAACACTGGGATTGGCTCAAAATGAAACAGAAGCGGCGAAATCACGATTAAATCCGACCTTTCCGACTTCACCCGAAACCATAAAATAACAGAATCATCACAGAATATGAAAATGAGGACACGACTTGACATCCACACAGAACCACAGAATTACGGTCAGCCTCCGGATGAGTGTCTAGCGCCAGTGATGAGAACAGTATGCTGGCTGCTGCTCTGTGATTGGACGTTCTGTCCTCTCACAACGTCGAGTGCTAGGTGGTCTGTGTGATGACTCTTGACACTATCATCCTTGCTGACATTATGTCAAACGATTTGTCAAAATAAAATTCCAATTGCTGCGAAACAATTACAAACCAATTCAAAATTGTTTCATTTTCGAAGCTGACAAAAACGACGATCCTCCTGGTAATGGAACCAAGATTCCTACCAGGAATATCTGCATAGGCTCATCTAGAAGTACCAGAAGTCCTAGACCTGCTACTTCATCCTAGATAATGCAAAATCCACCAGCACAACAGAAGATAGAATGGAGATGGAAATCTAAACACTTCCTAACAGGTGAGTAGGTACCTAAAGAGTTTTATATTCAAATTTCAATGTTTACTTTTATTTCCAGGTCTGGTCCACAATGAGAAGTCAATCTCCAAGAATCTCTACCCTAATTTTATGTGTTATGTAGATACCTATGATGAATAAAGGAAATTACTTACACAGTGAGTGTCTCACCACTCTCTGAATCTTTGAACACTAGAATGGAACTGAAAATTCGAGGTGAAAGTTAATTTTCACGTTACACACACCCCCCTACTGAAAAAAGAAAAATTCTGCCAAAGAATTTTTTTCGCCTAAATACTACTCATGAAGGGTTGTCGAGTTCATTTTTATCCATAGAGAATTCATTTTCATATATTTACAACTTAAACTAGGCGCGCCTTATACTACCTTACTCCTAAACCTTAAGTGTTGCTAAACCCTTAACTAGCCTTAATCATTACTATAAACAACTTGGGTACTTCAAATCTGCTTTAAGCACTTGCTGATTGGCAATCATATTTAATCTGATGCTATAGATCCTGTCTCTTCTTCAACAGAGAGATCGGACATCGACCCATGATAGGGCTTTAAATCTTGTATATGCCAAACTCCGGCATTAGAGCCATCTTCATTTTTGAGGACATATACTAACTTAGACTTTTTCTTTGCTACTGTGCAAAGTACAAATCGCGGTGCTAGTTTCTGAGCAAAGTTATTGCCTGCATTAGACAAAACAAAATTTTTCTTCCATACTTTGTCTCCAACAAAAAAATCCTTATCACGTCTACGTAAGTTGTAATACTTAGCGTTTTTCTGATGTGCAACATGAATTTTATTCTGAACTTCTTCATAAATTTCTGACATTTTTCCTAAGTTTTGAATCCAATATTCTCGATTAACTAAATTGATATCCACATTACCCTTCCCATAATACTGACCATTACCTGGTACTTCTCTCCCAAAATTCAAAAAAGCCGGACTATACCCTGTCACTTCGTGAATACTAGTTCTTAAAGCATACCCTATTTTTGCTAATTCCTTGTCCCATAACTTATGATTCTTATCAATATAGCTGCGAATAGCCGTGCAGATGGTTCTATTTGTTCTTTCAACATAGTTAGCTTGCGGATGATAGTAGGCAGTATGAAAAATATTCGAGTCATAGCTCTTAACAAGTTCTTTCATTGACTTACTGATCAACTGCCTGCCATTATCGCAGATGATATGCTGTGGAACACCATAGACCAAAAAAAAATTCATTTTCCAAAAACTTGTTGATACTAACAGAGGTAGCTTTTCTAAGAGGACATAAAACGGGGTACTTGGTAAGCCAATCACTTACAACCAAAATATATTGATACCCACTTGAAGTTCGTGGTAAAGGACCCATAAGGTCAAGTGCTATCACTTGCCACGGAAACCTAACTTTCTTTTCGGCACCCATTAGTCCAAACTTTGCGTATTTCGGTGACTTTTGCGCAGAACAAACTTTGCAAGATTTTATATATCGTAAAATGTCATGTCTCATTTTAGGCCAATAGTAAGTCAGTTGAATTCGAGATATAGTTTTATGATAACCCATGCGGGAGGAAGTAGGAACATCATGACATAGACGGATAGTTTCAACACGTTGGCTCTTGGGGACTAATAGTTTCCAATCAGAAATATTTGAATTAACGCGACTCTTGGAAGGTGCTAATTTGTAGATGAAATTGTTCTTTACGGACCACTGTGGATAATCCTCAGGTCTTTCCAAAATTTTCTTTCGCAAATTTACATAAAATGGCTCTAAGTTGTCTAGATTAATATTTAGGCTGATGCACTCGTTTTCCTCCTCTAGTACACAATTATATTCAGTTACTTCCTCAGGTGACTCTACCGGGCTTCTTGATAAAGCATCAGGTACGATATTCAATTTTCCAGCCTTATGCTGTATAGAAAAATCAAACTGACTCAAACGAACGCTCCACCTGGCTATACGGCCTATGGGCTCTTTGATTTTGAACATCCATTTTAATGAGGCGTGGTCAGTAACTAAAGTGAAATGCACCCCCTCAATGTACCCTCGAAACTTTTCACAAGCAAATATACATGCTAGACATTCTTTTTCAGTCACTGTGTAGTTGCGCTCATTTCTTGATAGACTTCGTGAAGCAAATGCTATCACTCTCTCTTGATTATCTTGAATTTGCGTGAGAACACAACCTAGTCCTGAGTCAGATGCGTCGCATTGTATGGTGAAAGGAAGTGAAAAATTTGGACTTGACAAAATTGGTGCGGATACCAGCGCTTGCTTAATGTCTTTAAATGCTTTTTCTGCCTTATCTGACCAGTTGATTCTCTGACCTTTTTTCTTGTTCTTCAATAAATCATTAATTGGAGTCATAAGAGTAGAAAAATGAGGAATAAACCTTCGGTACCAACCGCACATACCAGTGAATCGTTTAATTTCTGTTGTGTTACGAGGCTGTGGAAATTCAACCATGGCTTTCACCTTGTTAGGATCAGTTCGTAAGCCTAACTTGTCAATGATGAATCCCAAATATTTCAAAGATTCCCTAAAGAATTCGCATTTTTCAAAATTAACCGTCAATTTCGCGTCCTTCAGACGCTTGGCCACTTCCCGGAGTAAATTTATATGTTCCTCGAATGTTGAACTTACAATAATTAAATCGTCTAAATACACAAAAATATTTGGCTCCAGCTCTGGACCAAAAATTGCGTCCATAAGGCGCTGCTGAAACTGGGCTGCATTTGCCAAGCCGAACGGCATAACTTCAAATTGAAATAGTCCTCGAGAGGGAACTGAAAATGCGGTTTTTTCTTTGGAACTTTCATCTAGAGGAATTTGCCAGAATGCGCTACGTAAATCAACAGATGACATATATCTTGAGTGACCTAGCATAGACAAAATTCTATCAACTACTGGTAAAGGGTAACTATCTTTTTTTGTGACTGAATTTAACTTTCTTCCATCGAAACAAAATCTAAAATTTCCATCCGACTTCTTAACAAGGAGTACAGGTGAGGACCAATTACTTTTTGAAGGCTTAACTACGCCCAAGGATAACATCTTGTCCAATTCCTTATTTAAATGTCCCTGCATATAAGGTGACATCACGTATTGACGCTGTTTGACTGCTGGTGCGTCTCCTGTCTCAATATGATAGATCATTTTATCTGTCCTACCTAGTGCCTTGTTCTTGCCAAGATCTCGAAATAATGAAATAATGCTATCAGCTGTTGCCGATTCATCTTCTGATAAAGTACTTAAGGAAAAAATCAAAGTTTCTGAAATTTCAGTGATATTCTGAGATGATATACAATTAATATTGCTTACTGATTCTGAACTAATTTCCCAATTGTTCTCTTTAAAGTTAATTCTTAATTCAAATTTCTTACAAAAGTCACTACCCAAGATGAAACTGTAGTTTAACGATGGTACTATAAGGAACTGAATTATTTTACAAGTTGTATTTATACATATAGGCAGATCAACCGAACCTATTACTGTTTGTCTGACACCATCAGCAGTGCAAACCGAACGAATTGACTTATTAATCTTTAAACAAAATGACTCAATCAGGTGTATTCCTTCACTACCTATAATGGAGTTATTAGCACCAGAATCTAAAAGAGCAGTTATCTCTTGATCAAATATGTTAACTGATATAAATGGTCTATTGTCTTGTTCCTTCTGAACAAAGACAGGAGCAGCTGAAATTTCAGAATTTAAATTACTTAAAAATGTTTTACAAAATTTAATTACGTCGGATTGTTCAACAGTAGGGTATATCCTTGAAACTATGGCCTGCTTAAAAGGAGGTGAATGTCGGCCAGAAAAAAAATATTCTACCTCCGGGGTACATTTCCCGAACATTTTTCGCAATTATTTTTTACTATTCCAGGCTCACCACAACCATGACAAAAAACATTCCTTTTCAAAGTGCAATTATAAAAGGTATGGTTTGCCAACTTGCAATTCCAACAGATAACTGGTTTTTTTGAATTCTGATCAGCACTACTGGTAGCATTATTCAAAGCCCTAACTTCAGACCTATTATTTGTCCTAGAAACATTACTAGAAGAATTACTTGACTGTGCATTACTTGACTGTGCATTACTTGAACGTGCATTACTAGTTCTATTAAACCTCTGCCTATTGGAATTCCTGAAATTATGATTCCTACTCGAAGTGCTTGGTGTGCTGCTAGTTCCAGCCCCATCATTAATAGCCAGTTCATACTCAAGGGTACTAACATGAGATTTCCTTGAAAAAGATTTGTCTTTATTTTCCCTGTAAACTTCTTCCAAAATTTTAACATCCTTGATTAAATCGTCTACTGAATTATAACTGTTGAGTGCAAGCCGGTCAACAAATTCATTTCTTAAATTT
The DNA here is from genome assembly GCA_918026855.4 of Phaedon cochleariae. NCBI lineage: Eukaryota > Metazoa > Arthropoda > Insecta > Coleoptera > Chrysomelidae > Phaedon > Phaedon cochleariae. The sequence continues at coordinate 24,569,292 of OU896709.1, forward strand.
TTTTTGATCCATTTTATTCTGGTTACGACTGCAGGAGGAGAACTAAGGCGGTTAAAGAGTTGTTCCATGACAGCTACAAATATGACTATTGATTCATCGTCGTTCTGTTTTCGATGTTTAATTGAATCCCATAACTCCTCATCATAATCCTTGTTAAGGAAGTCCTGTTCTAACCTGCTTGTCAACGCGTCCCAATCCCTAACACTTCCTGAATCTTTAATGTGCCTTAACCAAAGAAGAGCTTTCTCTGAAAATAAATCTACTGCTGATTCAAATAACTGGCTTTTTGAAACATGCCTAGCTTCTGCTAGCTCATGGACTCTCTCTAGGAATGACTTTACACTGTAGGTTTTCTTAGTACCATCAAACTTTACATCCCACTTGTATAAAGAAACAGGCTTGAATGATGGGGATGAAACTTGGGCTTGACCTATGGCATTCATAGAAGACTGAGACAAATCTATTACTGGTTCAGGAGGCGCTCCTTCAGGCTCAACACGGTCTTCAAGTTCAGATTCCAAAAGAATACAAGTTGCATAAGATTCCTGTTTAAATTTCTCTTCTTCCCTAACACCAGTGGACACATCCAGACGTTGAATACGAGCTCTAACATGATTAAGACGAGAACGTAGCCTTTGGTATACAGAGTCACTAGTTGAGCCTTCAAAATCTATAATAATATTCTTAATACTGTCCAGCGATGCTTGAATTTCCACAGACTCATTTTGAAAGGGAACTACAGGGTTGTTTAAAGCAATTGGAGTAGGGTTGCGTTTAGACATAGCTTTTGCCAGAATTTTTCTTTTGTCGTTCATGTCACGATCAGTCACAACTCCTCGAATTCTCAATTCATAATTCAGTTCATTGATTAATAAATGTTTTGCTTTAATGCCTTCCATTTTGAAGCAAAGGTTGAATTTAAAAGTTTCAAGTAAATATTACCAGCAAATAATTGTTAAAGGCGTATTCAAATTTTGAAAAAATATACTGGATTTTCAAGGTACCCTACCTATGACACAATATTCAGATTTCTAGTATCTGAGTATAATATAGAGAAAAATTTGAAGTATCAAATCATTAAATTTTTGAAGTTCAAAATCTCACTTTTGTTGCACCACCCTGTATGCAAAATTCAAAAATTTCAAGATATATAATTATAATTGTTGAAGTACAAAATCTTGATTTAAATGCATCACCTTGTATGCAAAATTCAAAAAATTCAAATTTATCAAATGAGAAATTTTTCAAAGTATAAATTCTCAATTTAAATGCACCACCCTGTAGGCAAAATTCAAAAAATTCAAATTCATCAAATGAGAAATTTTTCAAAGTATAAATTCTCAATTTAAATGCATCACCCTGTATGCAAAATTCAATAATGGCAACTCAAAATAACATCCTGACTAACATCAGAAATTTCCAAAATCAAACTATATAATTTGCACAAGGTGTCCACCCTGTATCTAGAACACAAAAATTAAGCAAGTAAAACTTTGTTGCTAAAGTCAAGATTTTGATTCAAATCTTATAAAACCAAAGAAAATGAACCACCAATACCTTTGGTATACCTAAAAAAATAAACCCAACTATTTGGAAAACCTTGCTCAGGTTTTATGCAAATCCCAAAAAAATTAGTTGCCCTATCTTCAGTTCACCCTGTATACGGTTGAAAAAAAATGATAATGAAGCCTATCAATTTGAATTTTAAAGTGAAATTATTATGGAAGAGAGTAAGTACAATCAAGTTCAATCAAATTGAGTTCACAAAGTGTTGATATGAATTGCAGGTAATATAATGAAAATGATGAAAAAAATTAGTACACTCAACAAAGAAGCTCAGGCCCCACGTTGGGCGCCAAATTCTTGTAGCGAACTTATGCAATTTTGAATAATGATGTTTGAACAATAAACTAGATTTTTATGTTGGCTTACAAGGCACAGCAGCTTTTCGTCTGGCGAGCAATGGTAGTGGATTCAGATTGTTGAGTGACAAAGGGCGCCACTTGATTTGATTTAAATTAACCAAGAAAGTAAGATGATATAATAATCCAACTAATTACCTGAAAGAGAAATCTGAGAAAAAACACTGTGTGAACTCAATATAATTTAATGTATGATTCTAGAAATATTCTGACAACACCTTTTTCACAATGGTGTAAATTGACTGGTAGTATCCAGACTATCTCTTAACAAAATGGTACACTTGGATGGTGCAAAAATACCCTAACTTCCTAAAATTCCCCCTATAGTACTATATTGGGATATACACTCATGAAAAATAGTTTTATACTTTGATATTATTTAAATGTGAAAGTAGCAATATCAGATGAATACCTCATGTACAAAAACAATTAAACAAATTATGAATTATGGGGTAATAACTTCACTTAAAAAAAAAATTGGGGCAATGAAAATTTCTGGTGGTGTTTCTTACTCAACCATCTACAAGACGACCATCATTGAAGGACTATTCCCATCATTGAAGACTATTCAGGAGCCAGAAGACAGGCTAGGGTTGAGCCAGAAGACAGGCTAGGGTTGAGCCAGAAGACAGGCTAGGGTTGAGCCTGCGTGGAAAACAGCCTGCATTGAAGACAGCCCAGGTGGAAGACAGCCTACAACCTTCAACTGTGCTGGTGTCGCTGCTCCCAGCCCAGCAGTTGATTGAGACACAGCAGCTGATGAAAGTTCAGCTCCAGGTTGGTCAATGTAGCACCGGAGACTTCTCACACAGAGTAGACCTGGCAGATGTGGCCATGTGAGTTGCCTTCCAGGGCCCCTTCGTGGTGAACTCGTTGACTCGACGTCCCGGATTGCATTCCCCTCAGGCTTCGAAGTGAAGACTAGTCGGCTTAGGGCTCCACTAAATCTAGATTTGGCATCTAACAGCCGGTCCCAATGCCAAGACAAAATGGCCTCGTGGGTGACTTGGATTAGGTATCCCAAGGAGGCCCACAAATCTAATAGAATAGATCCCCAAATTATTGACGACCTCAGCAAATAGAAAATAACAAACTCTAGAACCAACTGGTTATTTCCAACTTACCCCTAGCAGGAAAGGCCTCACTTTTCCAAATGATGCACAGAAAATGTTTCTCTTCCATCTTGCAGCCTACAAGTAAAATTGGTAAGGACGGAAACGCCGTCTACTAATTTTGGAAGGGGTATTTCCTATTGAAATTTCTGGGTTTTTCGTCCCCAAAAATTATGTTAAAAAAACAGGACTAACACACAGCGCAGCCCTACATTGTCACATTGACGCTGAGCGTCATACACGTGACCTCCTTCCAACACTGGGATTGGCTCAAAATGAAACAGAAGCGGCGAAATCACGATTAAATCCGACCTTTCCGACTTTACCCGAAACCATAAAATAACAGAATCATCACAGAATATGAAAATGAGGACACGACTTGACATCCACACAGAACCACAGAATTACGGTCAGCCTCCGGATGAGTGTCTAGCGCCAGTGATGAGAACAGTATGCTGGCTGCTGCTCTGTGATTGGACGTTCTGTCCTCTCACAACGTTGAGTGCTAGGTGGTCTGTGTGATGACTCTTGACACTATCATCCTTGCTGACATTATGTCAAACGATTTGTCAAAATAAAATTCCAATTGCTGCGAAACAATTACAAACCAATTCAAAATTGTTTCATTTTCGAAGCTGACAAAAACGACGATCCTCCTGGTAATGGAACCAAGATTCCTACCAGGAATATCTGCATAGGCTCATCTAGAAGTACCAGAAGTCCTAGACCTGCTACTTCATCCTAGATAATGCAAAATCCACCAGCACAACAGAAGATAGAATGGAGATGGAAATCTAAACACTTCCTAACAGGTGAGTAGGTACCTAAAGAGTTTTATATTCAAATTTCAATGTTTACTTTTATTTCCAGGTCTGGTCCACAATGAGAAGTCAATCTCCAAGAATCTCTACCCTAATTTTATGTGTTATGTAGATACCTATGATGAATAAAGGAAATTACTTACACAGTGAGTGTCTCACCACTCTCTGAATCTCTGAACACTAGAATGGAACTGAAAATTCGAGGTGAAAGTTAATTTTCACGTTACAGTACTCTCCATATTGCATTCTCCTCTAGAATTTCAGTTCATTAAAGGGGAACCAAGAACTAACGACGAAAGCTGTTAATGTCAATCCTGCTAAAATTTCTGCCTGAGGAATCAATAACCTAGTTGAATTCAACGCCATCAGATCTTGAGCATGTATTTCCTCTAGAAAGGAGGAACTGAGTATGCCAGATATTATAATATCTGTTACCACTATTCCTACCAATACCACTATATCGATGCTTGAAAAATTGAATCCAAATCATCACGAAATCTTCATCGCAAAAACTCTGATTTTTATTCCGTGCGAAAATCTTATTTACAGCTCAACAGCTTTTCATGATATATAATGCACAGATACTGCCAGTTTCAGAATACTTTCCTCACATTTAATTCCATTCAGAAGAGAGCCATTGGCCTGGTGAGGGATGCCATACTCACCAACTTTTTGACCCCATTAGCACACCGTAGAAAAATCAGCGACCCTTCACTCTTCTATAGGTCTGTGGGTTATACAAGTATCGTGCTGCATTTGTTTATTAAAAAAAAATATATATAAATATAGTCTGCGAAACACAAATTTTAATTTATGGCGTGTGTATCAACTACATGCTTAGACTAGAGGCACATACCTGAAAAAATGTTTCTAGAATTGTTCTGAATTTTTCTATCCGTCATTCGGTTGCCCGCTTACGAGAAATCCTCAGAAGTCTCCGGAAGTCTTGTGCGAGCAAGGAATGACCGGGGCATTACTTTTCAACGTGTGATCTCAAACACTTTCTTGGGCCATTAGAAAAATTTCTGCAGTCGATGGAAATCGAACCTACGACCGGCAAGCGAATGCGAACTAGAATATAGACACTCTGTCCGCACGGCTACCTGGCCCCCTTGATCTACTACAATAGATGAATGATATATTATGAAACAATGAGAAAAAAAAAACTGCATGAGACCACAAATGAGTATAATTTCATCATTATATTTATAATCGAAGGTTGCAGTGGTTTCAGAGTACATGAGATTTTAATTATTTTCGTTGAGGTTGAAATGGTATGGTTGTGAGGAGTAATTACAATGGACTTATATCACAAAAAATTTTTATTCCATAATTCGATAGAGCTCACCCAAACTAGCTCACCACCGCAAACCGTTTATCGCTGTGAGCTCCCTACGTTTTATAAAAAATTATTGAAATCCCCGATTTTTCGGACCTCTGAAAACGACGCGATGATGTGACGTCAAAACTCTAATACTGAAACAGGACTATTCCAGACAGAGATAAATGATACATGATTTCTGGCAGAGTAAATCAGCGCGAGATTACAGTTGAAAGAATTGATATATCAGTTGCCTCAGACTCCGTCCGGCGTTTGGTATTTTTTTTTAACTATGGCGAGATGAGGTTTCTACGTCATGAGAGGGTCCGTTTTCATATGGTACTATTATTTATGTCCAAAAGTTGAACGTTTCAGTAAATTTTTCGATCGAATTATGTCGTCAATCATTATTTATGTATGAAAGGATCATTATAAACATGGTTTGACTCAAAAGTTCTACCAAGGTGTACACGCCCATTAATAATACTGGTGAGTTTTCCAAAAATCGTTTAGATAAATATTGAAAAGCGTCGGTCCCAGAACTGTTCCTTGCGGTATCCTATATTCTATTGTTTTTACCAAACTAGCATGCTCTTCAATCTTAACGAATTGTGTACGACCAGAAAGATAATTTTTGAATAATTTGAATGATGTGCCCCTGAACTCTCCACTCTCACACTCTCCAGAGTCTTCAACAATAATTCATGACTGACAGAATCGACTGCTTTCTTTAGGTCTATGAAAATGCAGAGCGCTGGCTCATTCTCATCAATTGCTTTGCTTATTTTCAAAGTCAAGTGAGCAATGGCATCTTGTGTTGATACGTTTTCTCTGAATCCGAACTGTTTGTTGAAAATTATTTTATATTTGTCAGTATATCTGACAATTCTTTGTTTCAATTGTCTTTCAAATACTTTCGATAGATTCGAGATCAAGGAAATTGGTCTATAGTTCGAGATGTCCCTTTTGTCTCCGCTTTTGAAGATTGGTTTCACAACAGCCGACTTGAATATTCCAGGAAATATTCCAGTTGACATCGATGAATTAAAGAGCCATGTTGAGGGTCTACTTATTTGATGAGCTATCAGTTTGGGTAGTTCAGCTCTCAAGCCATCTTTTCCAGGTGATTTTTTGTTTTTAAATGTAATTATAGTATCGGTCACTTCTTTGTTATCTGTTTCTGCCAAAAAGAATGAATTGGGTACGTTCATTAGATTTTGTTGATTTTTGTGGCTCGATATTTTCCAGTGCTTAAGGATGAGTCATTGAATATATTAGCCATTTCCCATCTGTTCTTCGTTAATGTCCTGGTTTTGTTCTGTACCTCGGTTACCTCAACATGTTTATTTTCATTTTCGTTTGCTAGTTCATTTATACATTTCCATAGGCCTGTCGTATTCTGTCCATTTTCGGATATTCTATTTTGATAAAAGTTTCTTTTTGATTTCTCTATAAGTTTATTTAGTTTATATCTATACTTTTTGTAGCCTTCGATATTTTCTGGGGTGGGTTGATGTTTAATGGCTCGAAACAATTTATATTTTCTATTTATTGATTTGATTATTCCATCAGTTATCCATTCATTACGTTTTATATCCGATCGTTTCACCTTAACATTCGTTGTACAGGAATGAATACTTCGATTTATAATATTCAAGAACTTTTCTGCTGCAGAGTTTGGATTTTGACAAGCGAAAACATTTTCTCATCTCTGCTGTTTCAGTGTATCGGGTTGAGCTTTATTTAGATATTGTTCGAAGTGCCTTGGGTTGTCATTTTGTTTTATTTCAGGTGGTAAAATGGTCTGCGATGAACGTTTCAAATACTCTGAGGGTATATATATGTTCGTTTTTTGCATGTTTGACGAATATATGATCAATGCATGTTTTTGAGTAATTATTTACCCTAATGGCAGTGTTGATTGCTGATGATAAGCCATACCCTTTCATTATATTCAAGTAATCTTGCACAAGTTCATCGGACCTCAAGATATTCATATTCATATCGCCTATACAGATTTGGACAGGTTTGCGAATATTCATTTGAGTTTTCATTGAATGTTTTAATGCAAGTTGAAGGTGACCGAGAAATTACTATCAATGAAATGGTTTTGTTGTTAAACTCCGATTGGATCTCCAAAATCATAATATCTCCCAAGGGTACGATTCAACATTGATAATTGATTGTATCTCTGATGTGAATTACTAGTCCATCATTTTGATTTAGTTTCCCCTCATTATATACCAAGTTATAATTTTTCAGTTGATAAACATTTATATCTAATATTTTACAGGTTTCGGACGATCATATCGTTACCGCAAGTTAGTCTAGGTTTTTACAAATGCTTCTGATATTTGTTTGCATTACTATGAAACCATTGTTTCCATTTTGTGTTATTAGACTACTTAATTCTGAATGACTCTTCACGATTTCAGTTTCAGTCTCTTGTATTACAAAATTTCTAACATACTCATCCATACTGATACCTAATATAATTATGATATAATATGAGACGAATTTTCACAACGACTTTGATTGTTCATTTCTTCTTAAAAATGTTCTTGGACTTTGCTGTAGTTTGCTGAACCGGCGGTGTACTTACAGATTTTTAATTCCCAATTGATTCCTCAGAAGTATGTCTTAAAATAGGCCTAATTACCTGTAGTTGCTCTTCTTCTCGTCTCTTATCTTCCAGGGATTTGTGAGACTCGGGAATCTGTGGGTTTTCTGTGTCGGTTCGGTTTCTTTCCATTTAGTAGACTGAAATATTTGGATTGGGACGTATTTCTATAACAAAACTTCCCATCATTTCCATAAAGGTTCTTACGTGCACTATTCTTCGATCTCTCGAATGCCTTCGATTCAATCGATACTTATATTACAATCGATAAACTGGAAGAATAAGGTTCTCGGGATAGATTTCTCTCATTGCCCGCTTCTAACCTTCAAGAAAAAATAATATTGTTCACAATGAGAGATCCCTTCCATATGACAAGGACTCTGGAGTACTTCGAGAATCAATTGAAGATCCGTTATTTCCTCAGTATACATGAATGCTCTACCAAAATACGTCAGAACGAAACATTTGGTTGAATATGTTGATGATACCATTTTGGCAACTGATGCGAAATGACCGGAAGAGCTGATCAGAAGAATGAATATTTTGCCAACAGAATCGAACACGTGGTGGGTTAATGATTTGAATCTTTCTTAGAATGAACACTGGTTTTGAGTGTATTTGTCGCCAACAATATGAATTAGAAAACTGATATGTATAACATTTGCATAAAATTGAATAGAGATCAGATTTTTATTATGCAATTGGAGGATATAACTTCGACAAGTCAGTCAATAAGTTCTTACTACGCTATTGTCCTCTCGCATAATTTCGTCAATATCATTTTATGAGGTAGTAGAAGAGACGCATCTACTGGTTCATCGAATATCATCTCTCAAGAGGGCTGAAATATTTTGGAAAATATCGACGCTCACTCAATAACTTCGCTCAGTTTGAATCGCGGCACATTTGGATATTCGCAGAGGGGACATTATAAGCACTCGCTTGCTATCACATGACGAAAAGTTTGTCCGAAATAATGGCACGAAAGAAAACGGAGTGTTTTGTATTCGACTTGGATTGAGGGGTGCCTTCACCTTATCATTCTGCTCAGAATAGTAATTGGAACACAGAAGCTTTTCGATAAAATAAGAACTCTGTGTTTGCCTCTATGTCATTCATTTGATCAACTCGCTGTATCGAAAGGGAGCGTTTGCTTCCTGATTTGAGAACACAAACCTGTTAATTCACTTTCACGGGAGGAGAAAATATTACTCTTCCTGGTAGAAATGAGATGTGTGCTACCCAAGTACTAATCAGTGTCTGCATCACCACTATGAAAAAAATAAAAATTCCGTTTTTGAACTCCAATTATCTCAGGCACCCCCTTATATTTCCAACTACTCAATCGAAACTCTTAAAATATAATACAATTTCCAATTACACGATAAACAGATTAAATGTCACAAAAGTGTTGATGTCAAATTGTCGTTCAGATCCATGTCTGTTATCTTAGATCATGTATCACAAGACTCGAGAGATAGACCGCCTGAACCACAATGAGGGCTAACATCATTTTTTGTTCATCGAAACGCGCCACTGAAACTTCAGGTCAGGGTTAGTGAAAATGATCAATATACTTCTGCCTCTCGTGTCATTTGACATGTTCCCAAATATCTTCTCCTCCGTCAATGTGAGAATTGGTCGTAAACTTTTACATTGAGAGTAAAAATACTTAAGTCAGATCCAGTATTTCGATAAGTTGAGGTTTTCTATTTGTTCGAATATTGTACATCGTCTTTATCGGATATTTCTGGGATTTCTGACTTTGACACTGCTGAGAGTGAAAATGTCAGCCCTCATTTTGAGAACGACGCTCTCGAATATATGCGTTCGTGCCAGATCGCCAACTTTTCTATGGTGTTCCAAAAAAGTGAGTGAGTTTGTGAGCGAGGCATCACCCACGAGACGAATCGCCCTTTTTTAACAGAACTAGTGGATTCTGGACAGGAAATTTTTGGGTGCTGCACTCCGAATATGGAAAATTTTTGTTCAGGACAGGTCGGATCTGTGCCTTAAAGATCATAGGCAGCTGACTGGAAGTGGGATAGGTCCTGGCCCGAAACAAAAGAGCAAGTTTTTGAGATGCACTTTTAGCAGTTATCTCACGTGATTTTTCCAAGAAATGTTATTGCTGATAGTAATACCTAGCATCGAAATGATTGTCTGAGAAGCAAAGATCGGCTTTTTCAGAGTAAAGGCGTGCTTGTGTTTTGTTCGCATTGAATTCAACCGAGTTATTGGATCCCCATTCGAGAATTGTTGCCAGGTCCATATTTATGTTGTCAACACTTCCCACTCGTTCATTTCTGATTCGCCTGGCTGGCATTGGAGCCCTGGAAGAGGGATGGAGGGTTCTATCATCCGCGAAGCTGTGTACTGGACATGAAGTTGAGCAGTTTTTACTGAACCAGGCCTTATCGAAAGATGTTCTCTTTGCAGTATTCAGTATGTTGGTTCGCATCCCCAACTTGAGAAAAAGATCTAGTGTATTGTTCGATTAGTTGTTCCATACTATTGGTGATGGCGAAGGCCTCAGTTAGACGACCTGCATCATCAGCTTTGTTAGAGAATTTGAGCCAGGCTGCATTGTTTTCATTGAAGTCTTTCATGATTATGATTTCAACTGTTGGATGGTTCTTCTGAATGAAGTCCAGTTTGAGTGATTAAAACTCAATAGGTTGTTATATCCATTATCATCAGGCAATAGGTGAAGGCAGCAGATGAATTTAGTCAGTTAAGTATCGGCTAGCTTGAACCATATCACCTCGAAGTCTTTCGGTTCCAAACTCTCTACACGTTGGCTTGAAAGGTTAGCCTAAGCGCAGAGGCAGACTCCACCTTTGACCGTGAATCGAGAATGGAGTTCGTAGCCAGGACAGAGCATGTGGACCTCGTTGTTGGACGAGTTCACTTGAATTTCTGTTAGTGCCAAAATATCTGTTTTTTTCGTTTGTAGATGATGGTGGACGTCATTGATGTTTTTGTAGAGTTTGCGAATGTTGCAAAAACTAATATTCAGAGATGAGTCCCCTCGAGTACCTCCTGCCCGGAAGGGAGGAGAAATTGGGAGGAAGGGTGAGGGGAAACCGGGAATTATCGACCGAACACTCGAGCATGAAGTGATCCATTTCACAGTACATGAAGTTGATATGGTGATATTTCACCAAGCGATAATACCATCTACCACCTGAAGTTATCCTTTCAGTCGCCTTTACGACAGTCAGGATTTACCATGGGGAATTATTCTGAGAAGCCCCCATATGGCTCAGAATTTGCATGATGGACTCATTATATGTGAATCAAACCGAGTGATTGACAAGTTTCCCAAGGAAATCAGTTCTCGATTCGAAATAACCATCTGCTGTCCAGATCACCACGTTGAAATAGAAATTGAACGATTTCGAATCCAGAGAGGACTCTTCATCAGTACGAAGAAATACATTGGCCGAATCTTGGAGAAGTTCGAAATGCAGAACCGCAATTTCATTTCAGTTTACTGCTGATCCGAATGTTGTTCGCATGATCAACTAGCTAATATCGTCACGAAACCACTGCCAAGGAAGAAATTCGTTAAGATCAGAAGCCTCCTGTCATTCTCATCAAGACAGTGAACAAAGACTGGGAGTGTTCTATGTTGTTTGATAATATAAAATATAGGAGTTTATTCTGGTATCCACTCCAGAGTTATTCCTGAGAATACTACTGAATTTACAGAAATATCCTCTTATGTGTGTTTAATGACCGTTGCTACGCGTCGGGTATCAAACTTCACACGCCGGAGGAGATGAATACCTTTGCTCCCTTGATATATGAATAGCTAATAGGAATATAAACAGGACGAAATCATAGACAGTATTCACAAACAGGTATATTGAATAGGTGAAGTTGTGAGGTATTTATGTCCATTGAATAGTGCAAAGAGTTAATATATAAAATAATATTTTTGAACATATACTGAATTAGATGCTGAAACAGAGTGTTTCTTGAATTTGTCCACGAATGTAGTTGAAGAGCAGGAAAAAATTCCAATCTGTATTGTTTGAAATGAAGGTTTGAATCTTCAGGCTTATATGTACTGATTTGTTCCTGGTATGGATGGATGGAACAAGTCATAATGGAGAGTTTGATATTGTGGAATGCAAAATATATGCTACCATTTATCATTCTGAAAGAAACTCTGATATTGGCGATAGTCCTTCTGTCAGCAAGAATAATCAAATTTTTCAATCCATGAAGTGATTTAGTGAATAGTTTTTGTTGATAAAATCGATGCACTTCTTCGGAATACTATTCGTTTTGTGTATATTATATATTATATATTACAGCCTCTCATCAGTAATGATTCGATGGTTTGCGAGCTACTTGAGTGATCGTGAGCAATGTGTAAAAGTAGGTATAGAACTATCCATGGAAAGAAAAATCACTTGTGGTGTGTTATAGAAATAGTTACTATGTTATTAATTAGTTATTTGATAGTTCAGAGTTATGTCACAATGTATAAGATAAGATGACGCAAGCAGTCAGACACTTGTTGAGGGACAACAGGCAGAATAAATAAAAACCTTGTTGAGTTCCAAATGTGTGTGCTATAAGATAGTGTCAGGTGTAGAAGAGATAAAACAATAGTCAATAAAGCGAAAGAATAAAAAGCAGCAAAAGCATAAGAAGCAGCAGAAGCATAAGAAGCAGCAACAAGCATGGAGGAGAAGTTGAAGCAGTTAGAAGAAAAACTCAAAAGTTATGAACTAGGGCATTTACGAGTAGAAAGCACCAATTTGAATATACCATTGCCGAAGCCAATATCAATAAGCGTTGGTGACGTGACAGAAAATTTCAAGTTTTTTCAAAGATCGTGGGAAAATTACCTCATTGCTAGCGGTCTAGGGAAGAAACCTGAAGAAGAAAAGATAGCAGTTTTATTGACAGCAATAGGAGAGGAAATATTCAAAAGATATCCAAACTTTTCAATCACCGATGCGGAAAAGCAAGAATGTAACAGTTTGTTGAAAGCCATAGGGAGAAATTTGAGCCCAGAAGTGAATAAGCGTTATGAAAGATCAGTATCCAATTTAACACATCAAGAAGAGCATGAAAACTATTCGGATTACTTCAATAGGTTACGAAGCTTGATTAAAAAATGTCAATATGGTCAGCTGGAGGACGATTTATTATTGGATAAAATAATATGTTCCATAAAAGATATTAAACTACGAGAAGTTCTTTGGCTTGACACAAATATTACTTTAGAACAAGCCATTGATAAATGCAAAGCGAAGGAGCATTCTGACCAACCACAGGATCAGGTAAGCATCTTGCGGTCTTATCATAATAGTATTTTGACGTTGCTCTTCTATTCTTTCTTTGACGTTTTTTGGTATTTTTGGTTTGAGTTTATCTTCCTTAATTGGTATTGTACACCTCAGTCTTCTACAGAATAGTCGTTGTGCGGGGCTATATTGAATTTTGTTTGGTGTGTTTCTATGAATCAGCAGTATTTCGTAAAAGTCATTACCACTTTCCATGCTTTTCAAGATTAGGTTTTTAGCGACTTTAACTGCTGATTCGGCTTTGCCGTTTCCTTGTTGGTGATTTGGACTTGATGTGAAATGTTCAAAGTTCCATTCCTTCTTGAATTTGTCAAATGCTGCATTAACGAAGTTAGTTCCATTATCACATATAACTTTCTTAGGAATTCCATATCTACTAAAAGTTCTTTTACAACAAATTATGGTTGACAGAGAAGACATATCCTTCAACTCTTCAATTTCAAAAAAATCCGAAAAATGATCAATGATGATGAAGAAATCTTCGGGTTCGATCACGGATTCTCATTTCGAATACGTCCATACTAACCACCTCGAAAAGTTCATCTGGAATTTCTTGTATCACCATAGGAGGATGATTCTGATTTCTAGATAATGTAGAACAAATTTCACATTGTTTTATTCTCTCTTTGATTTGTGATGTTATTGAAGGCCAAAAAACTCTATCTTTAACCAAATTTATGGTGTACTCAATTCCTTGATGACCAAGGTGTAATTTGTTCAAGATTGATGTTCTCATTTTAGTTGGTATAACAATTCTGTCTCTTTTGAAAATCAAACCATCTTGGGTGTGTAGCTCTTCTTTGAATTTCGAGTACGGTTTGATTGTATCAGGGATATTTTTGTTGTTTGTTGGCCACCCATTCTGAATCATGTTATATAGTTCGAGCATATTCCTATCATTTCTCATTTCATTTTTAATTTCGTTAATTGTTGTATCCGACACTAATTTATTTTTCAATGCATTCACTGCTTTTATTTCTTTCATTTCCAGAATTATTTCGTATATCTTATATTCTTTCTCATTGTTCTGTTCGGATGGTAGTCGAGATAATAGATCAGCTATGAACATCCTATTACCATTTCTATATTCGAGAATAAAATTGTAGTCTTGCAATTTCTTATAGATGTTTGTCAGTGGTTGATGATCCGTTTCTATAATGATATCTTTTTTTCCACAGATGTATTGATGGAACTTTTTGCATGCAAATAATATTGCCAACATTATAAAAAATGGACACAGGGGGAAATCCGCGAAGAAATTGCTCCAAGATCATTTATAATAAAGACAGAGTCAGGAGAGCTCAGAAAAAATCTAGTGGACATTAAACCACGGTATTCGGAAACAAGAACGAGGACTGATGAGCACTTCCTGCCAGATAATCAACACGAAAATGAGGGAAAAGATATGGAAGATGAAGAAACCTTGGACAATAGAAGACCGAAAAGAGAAATCAAAGTGCCGGCGAAATATGCTGATTATCAAATGTCTTCAAAATAACTTTCATTCAACACAAAAGAGGAGATGTTATAGAAATAGTTACTATGTTATTAATTAGTTATTTGATAGTTCAGAGTTATGTCACACTGTATAAGATAGGATGACGCAAGCAGTCAGACACTTGTCAAGAGAGGGACAACAGGCAAAATAAATAAAAACCTTGTTGAGTTCCAAATGTGTGTGCTATAACATGGTGTACCACAAGGCAGTATACTGGGTCCGCTCTCATTCACTATATTTACATCTGATCTAGTCAAATCATTACTACCTACTCGTTCTGCGCATATGTATGCGGATGCCGTTCAAATACATGGATATTGTGATCCATCAGAAGAAGACTATTTTATATGCGAATTGAATCATAATCTCCAACTGATAAGTGATTACTCTGAAACTCATGGACTAACTATCAATCGATCTGAAACAATTGCTTTGTGCCTTAGCATCAAGATTATGGAGGCCAGAGCAAAATGGACACGAATCTGTAAGATAATGTTGAACGATACTATTCTCATTCTGAGCTCTGATGCGAAAAATCTCGGTATTGTTATTGATGAAACATTAACCTTCGAGAAACATGTCCTAAGAAAACTGAAAGTATGCTATTTCGAGTACAAATTATTGTGGAGATATTAATACATGCTCTCGCAGGAAACAAAATGAAATCTTGTCAATATACTATCCATCTGACTGCTCGATTATGGTTCGAGTGTTTACTATTATTTTCCGAATGATTGTTTCGAACAAGAGCTGAAAATATTGCGAAATAATTGCTTGAGATATTCAAACAATAATATAAAACGACGTGATCACATAACTCCTTACTATGTAAGCATGAACATCTTGGAAATTGAACTAAGGTTTGCACTTTTATATGGCTCAATCGTTTACAATGTTCACAGAAATAGAATACCTGGTTATTCGTATGACTTATTGAT
This sequence comes from Phaedon cochleariae, assembly GCA_918026855.4. Taxonomy (NCBI): domain Eukaryota; kingdom Metazoa; phylum Arthropoda; class Insecta; order Coleoptera; family Chrysomelidae; genus Phaedon; species Phaedon cochleariae. Next base: position 24,584,851 of record OU896709.1, read on the forward strand.
CAGAAGGCCAGAAACTGCTGTCAATCTAAGGAATACTGATAATATGATAGTTTCAAGGCACAAAACATCCAAATTTCATAAATGTTATTCATATATTGCTCCATTCATGTACTACTCACTCAAAGGATACTCCATTCTAGACTCGTTGAATGAATTTAAAACAGGGTATCCTGAGGATCTATACACAGCTCTTATTTAGGAGGTATAATTACTGATCACATTTTATTATTGCCGAGTGATCTCACTCATTTTACAGTGTTCATTATTGTTGATTATGTTAATCAGTCATTATTTATATATTATGTCGTAATGTAGTATGTATTTCATATATCGATATTCACTTTATATTCATTCATTATGTTATGTTTTATTGACATTTTTCAGGCAGAATTGAAAAATGGCTTTGTCAATATTCTGTCCTTTCGGAGTAGTATGAATATACATTGTGTCGCGATGAATGTTTCATATATATTGGGTATATCACTTCAATGAACATTATTATTATCATTATTATTATAATAATATTATAGTGTAGGAATTACAAATGGTTGAGACGAAGTTTATAGCTGACTGTGAGCATATGACATGAAAAGAGTACGCAAGGTTTTGTAATTTTCGGAATGATAAGTTGTCGAATTGAAGTATGGTTCGATTCTGAGCTACAGATTGATGAAGTGCATTAGGTTGATATGCGAACACGATATTGATACTGCTATTTTTTTTAATAATAGGTCTACACCCTCAGGTACACAATTTGACAATCGGAGGATCTTTATATTCGCCCTTATCAAGGTCCCTACTATATATTGACATAATACTTGAATTTTCATTCATGAAGAGAGGAGAAGAGGATATTCCAAGAATCTAGAGGAATTATTGTTGAAATATTCTCGTTGAAATTCGTTGCATCGTTCTATTGGAAATGTACCTCAAAGCACAAAAACACACACATTGTATTCAGTTATTCACGAATAAGTGACTTGAAGATACACATCACAATGACTCGATGATCGATTCAACGACTATAACAAAAGATTCATTTGACTATTATTAAATTATTCAATTCAGGTACATTACTGGAACCAAATGAAAGCATGAAACGCCAATATTCAGATTCCATTACAAATTAGAATAAATATTCTTTGGAATCGTCTTTTCCCAAACCAATATGCGTTACAAAGGTATAGGATGCCATGGACGATTGACGGTATTTGAACAAAAATCTATGTGACTCTTTTGTCATCAGGAAAAATTTAATTATTACATTGTGTACCTGACCTGAGAGTTTTGATCGAGTACGTGGAAAATACGTGGTAATGTATGAGGTCATTGGAATTCACAATAGTTATTTGTTTTCCTAGACAGAAAAGTAGTCAATCAACATTTGCTGCCGTGTGGAACATAGAACTTCTTCTCCAAATGATATATAACCAATTTTGTGTGATTTTTTATTGAAAACTCCATCATTTTGGGTTCTACCAATGTCAGTGTTCACTAATTTCATTAAAATTTCTTGAAACGTTGCATAGCAACAAACTTTTTCAGCCTAGGCAGTGAAAGTACACTTCTTCTGCCTGTTAAGCGGCAGGAAAAAGCCACTATCCCTGCCGCTTGGAGAAAAATGTATTTTCATTTGTTCTATAATAGTAATGAAGAAACTAAATACTGAAATTGCGCTGATCATATAGGTATATTCCCGACAAGGAACTATACAGAAGCTGATACAATTTACTTCTTATGGAAGGTAATATTTATTTCTTCGTGAAGGTAGATTGACAACTTCGTTTCGCCAAATGAAAGAGCATACTTCCGATTCGGCGAACAGATCAGAATTTCTGTTCATATTACGTTCGAGATAATTGGAAAACTCGTTAGAAATTTTTGCTAGATATCTCGTTCTGGATAACTTGAATAAATATTTCGAAGTGATGATATAACATCTCTGCGATTTCATTTGAAGAGCTTTAGAAGTGATTCTCCGTATGACAACTCATAGTGTCCAGGACTTGACAATAGGATTTTTCATTATAATCATCGCAAGATGATGAGTTCTCAGGAATTTCGTGAATATTTTCGTGATACCTAACAAGCCGTTTTCTCTTGATTTATTGTTTTTTTCTCAGTGCCTTCAATTTCTGCCATTTCGTAAATTCAATGAAAAAGCCAGTTCTATGAGGATCCGTTCGAGGAGGTGTCACCTTTAGCGCTCATCTGTTATTGATCAATATATATATATACAGTGTCATTCATAAAGTCGGCATCATATGGGAAAAACTTTTATTAATCATCATCAAAATGATGTTATGTTTGCATCAAACATAACAGAATTTTGAAGCGGAAATTATCATTTTCTGAAGAAAATTATATTTTTGTCGATTATCAGTGATAATTAGTAATTGGAAGTTTGTAGCATGATGAAGCTACTGGTATGAAGTAGTTTCATCGAATTTACAATTTTTTTAATATAACAGAAATTTCGAAAATTTTTAAAAAATATCGAAGCCTAAAAAATGTAATAGAAAGATAAAGTTCGAGTCAAATATGTGAAATTCGAATAGAAACAACCTTTCTAAGTGAAGTTTTTCGATATTTGAACAAATATGCCTACTTTCAGCGAATAATTTGACAAAATGTCACTTTTGAAATGTAGCGAAAGTCACGTGACCCCAATTGAGTAGGCCATTTTTCATCTTTTTTGAAGCAAAACCTAAATTCGAACTCGAATTCCAAAATAAGTCATTAATAAAAGTTTTTCCCATATGATGCCGACTTTATGAATGACACTGTATATATATATATTGATCAATAACAGATGAGCGCTAAAGGTGACACCTCCTCGAACGGATCCTCATAGAACTGGCTCTTTCATTGAATTTACGAAATGGCAGAAATTGAAGGCACTGAGAAAAAAACAATAAATCAAGAGAAAACGGCTTGTTAGGTATCACGAAAATATTCACGAAATTCCTGAGAACTCATCATCTTGCGATGATTATAATGAAAAATCCTATTGTCAAGTCCTGGACACTATGAGTTGTCATACGGAGAATCACTTCTAAAGCTCTTCAAATGAAATCGCAGAGATGTTATATCATCACTTCGAAATATTTATTCAAGTTATCCAGAACGAGATATCTAGCAAAAATTTCTAACGAGTTTTCCAATTATCTCGAACGTAATATGAACAGAAATTCTGATCTGTTCGCCGAATCGGAAGTATGCTCTTTCATTTGGCGAAACGAAGTTGTCAATCTACCTTCACGAAGAAATAAATATTACCTTCCATAAGAAGTAAATTGTATCAGCTTCTGTATAGTTCCTTGTCGGGAATATACCTATATGATCAGCGCAATTTCAGTATTTAGTTTCTTCATTACTATTATAGAACAAATGAAAATACATTTTTCTCCAAGCGGCAGGGATAGTGGCTTTTTCCTGCCGCTTAACAGGCAGAAGAAGTGTACTTTCACTGCCTAGGCTGAAAAAGTTTGTTGCTATGCAACGTTTCAAGAAATTTTAATGAAATTAGTGAACACTGACATTGGTAGAACCCAAAATGATGGAGTTTTCAATAAAAAATCACACAAAATTGGTTATATATCATTTGGAGAAGAAGTTCTATGTTCCACACGGCAGCAAATGTTGATTGACTACTTTTCTGTCTAGGAAAACAAATAACTATTGTGAATTCCAATGACCTCATACATTACCACGTATTTTCCACGTACTCGATCAAAACTCTCAGGTCAGGTACACAATGTAATAATTAAATTTTTCCTGATGACAAAAGAGTCACATAGATTTTTGTTCAAATACCGTCAATCGTCCATGGCATCCTATACCTTTGTAACGCATATTGGTTTGGGAAAAGACGATTCCAAAGAATATTTATTCTAATTTGTAATGGAATCTGAATATTGGCGTTTCATGCTTTCATTTGGTTCCAGTAATGTACCTGAATTGAATAATTTAATAATAGTCAAATGAATCTTTTGTTATAGTCGTTGAATCGATCATCGAGTCATTGTGATGTGTATCTTCAAGTCACTTATTCGTGAATAACTGAATACAATGTGTGTGTTTTTGTGCTTTGAGGTACATTTCCAATAGAACGATGCAACGAATTTCAACGAGAATATTTCAACAATAATTCCTCTAGATTCTTGGAATATCCTCTTCTCCTCTCTTCATGAATGAAAATTCAAGTATTATGTCAATATATAGTAGGGACCTTGATAAGGGCGAATATAAAGATCCTCCGATTGTCAAATTGTGTACCTGAGGGTGTAGACCTATTATTAAAAAAAATAGCAGTATCAATATCGTGTTCGCATATCAACCTAATGCACTTCATCAATCTGTAGCTCAGAATCGAACCATACTTCAATTCGACAACTTATCATTCCGAAAATTACAAAACCTTGCGTACTCTTTTCATGTCATATGCTCACAGTCAGCTATAAACTTCGTCTCAACCATTTGTAATTCCTACACTATAATATTATTATAATAATAATGATAATAATAATGTTCATTGAAGTGATATACCCAATATATATGAAACATTCATCGCGACACAATGTATATTCATACTACTCCGAAAGGACAGAATATTGACAAAGCCATTTTTCAATTCTGCCTGAAAAATGTCAATAAAACATAACATAATGAATGAATATAAAGTGAATATCGATATATGAAATACATACTACATTACGACATAATATATAAATAATGACTGATTAACATAATCAACAATAATGAACACTGTAAAATGAGTGAGATCACTCGGCAATAATAAAATGTGATCAGTAATTATACCTCCTAAATAAGAGCTGTGTATAGATCCTCAGGATACCCTGTTTTAAATTCATTCAACGAGTCTAGAATGGAGTATCCTTTGAGTGAGTAGTACATGAATGGAGCAATATATGAATAACATTTATGAAATTTGGATGTTTTGTGCCTTCAAACTATCATATTATCAGTATTCCTTAGATTGACAGCAGTTTCTGGCCTTCTGATCAATAAGTCATACGAATAACCAGGTATTCTATTTCTGTGAACATTGTAAACGATTGAGCCATATAAAAGTGCAAACCTTTCATATTTGACTCGAACTTTATCTTTCTATTACATTTTTTAGGCTTCGATATTTTTTAAAAATTTTCGAAATTTCTGTTATATTAAAAAAATTTTAAATTCGATGAAACTACTTCATACCAGTAGCTTCATCATGCTACAAACTTCCAATTACTAATTATCACTGATAATCGACAAAAATATAATTTTCTTCAGAAAATGATAATTTCCGCTTCAAAATTCTGTTATGTTTGATGCAAACATAACATCAAAATGATGTTATGTTTGAGTCAAGCATTTAGAAACGAAATTCATTTGAATTAATTTTTTCAGTACTGAGAAGATCAGTTTAAATGGATTTCGTTTCTAAATGCTTGACGATATATCAACTTTGCATCAAACATAACAGAATTTGGAAGCGGGTATTATCATTTTCTGAAGAAAATCATATTTCTGTCCATAATCAGTGATAATAAGTAATTGAGAGTAAGTAGCATGAAGAAGCTACTGGTATGAAGTGGTTTCGTGGAATTAACAATTCTTCAAATATTACAGAAATTTCTCAAAATTAAAAAAAAAATCAAAATCTAAAAATAGAAAGATCAAATTTGAGAAGCATGTGTGAAATTGAAATAGAAACAACTTTTTCAGGTAAACTTTTTCGAACAAAAAAGTCTACTTTCAGCGATTAATTTGAAAAAATGTCACTTCTGACATGTAGCGAAAGTCACGTGACCCCAATTGAGTAGGCCATTTTTCATCTTTTTCGAAGCAAAACTCAACGTCCAACTCGAATTCCAAAAAGAGTCATTAACCCATTATTGCCCGAATTATCTCCATCTCGAATTTCAACAAATTTCAATGAAATTTTGGGTAGAAATGATGTTTTCGAAGACATGATACTTCCACTTTTTTTCTTTCTTTTTTTTGCATGTTTTTGTTGTGTTCCAATGATGGAACCTTGGGCACGATTATCTCCAGGTAAATAATCGGGAAGTAAATGAAATATTGATCAAGAACATATTTTATATAAAAAATATATGATTGTATTGAACGTTAATACATTGAATGATCAGTCAGAAAATATATTGATCAATACTTTGTGTGAAAATATTCGAAACAGTGTTCATGACAGTTAACTCTACACTTCCTACAGCATTTCGTGGTATTTTTCTTGCATACTGCACATCTATTCTGCTTTTCTGCTGCAACAATATAATGTTCCGTTCGATCATATCTCACTTGATTTGGCACACGAGAGGCAATAGCTTTATGTGTAACTGGACGACCTCCACCAATACCAGGTTTTCCATATTTCTGTAGGTAAGTCTGAACGATTGTACGTCGAAACTTCAGTTGATCCATTTTCTTGCCGTTAACTTTTCTGTATAATTGCCAAGCATTCTGGATACTAACATCCACACAATGAGCAAATATAGACCACCACCACTTTTTTGATCTTATCGATATCCTGTAATTTTCTACATTCTGATCCAATCTATCTACACCTCCCATATACATATTATATTGAGACACAACGAATGGTCGAGTAACTGGAACCTTCTTCTTTTCAGAAGCTATCCATCTGTCTACATGACCTTCAGGGCCAGTTGAATCGCATGTACTAACAGTCAATACGATTCTATTGTCGTGCCAACTTGTAATGGTGACATTATTCCTCACATCAGTGCAAAAATCATAATATCCTCTGGGCTGCTTTTCTACATGTCGTGATGTTGCTATTGCAGAACATTTCTCGATTCGATTCTATTTTATCGTACCGGTGTATACGATACCTTGTTCTTGTAAGCGATTGATCAATTTCAGTGATGAGAAAAAGCGATCACCATAAATCTTGAATGGTACATCCTTTGGCAAAACTTTCAATAGGTCAACTACAACCATTCCACCAACTCCTTATTCATTTTTCCTAGGCATCTGCTGTCTTTTCCTCTTCTTCACAATATTTTGGGAAGATCCTGCAACCGTATCAGGGTTGGCACACCTGTGATAGCTTTTTTCAGTTTTCCTTGATAAGGTTCAAATTTCATGAGATAACCAAGTGGTTCACACAGGCACCACATTTCATAACCATATCTTATTGGTTTGCCTTTCAGGAACTGTTTAGCACCATGTCTTCCGAAATATGGCACCATACTTTCGTCAATGCTCAACTTCTCCAGTAGTTCTGAATGTTCGATGAACCTTTCATTCATCATATCAATTAAAGGCCTCATTTTTCCAAATTTATCATCTTCTGGTAAATTGTCATTGTCGGAGAAGTGAAGATATCTCTTTATTGTTTCAAACCTATTTCTTCTCATTGCATTTACAACAGCTTCGTTGCATGCCTCCGTGTCAATTTCCCACCACATTCTCCAGCGAGGAACTGAACAATATCCAGATAAAAGAAGTATAGCTATGAAGCAGCGTATTTCTTAGATTTCAACATAAAAACTTGGTTCTTTTTTCTTTTCATATAAGTTAGTCATGTCCGTTAGAAAGTTGAAAACTGCTTCATCGAAAAAAAGTTCGAAACATTCCACAGGGTCTTTTGGAATCCGAGACATTTCCCTAGGGCTAACAAATGGGGGGAAGTTACAGGTTAGGTCTACTGAGTTCTGCCAATTTTTTGTGTACGTTTTTGGCAATCTTTTCTGCAGTTCTGATAATGATATATTATCTTCGCTATCGTCATCACTTTCCTTAGAACCATTTATATTCTCTACAACCTCATTGTCATCGAATTCTAATTCTTGTTCACTATCATTATCACTATCTTCATCAATAGTGAACGTTTCTCCTTTATTTGTAATCTTTGCTACGGCCTGTGCTTGTAGTTGACGACCACTCAGCTTGTTTATGTCATTGCAAATTTTTTTCATCACCACTGTCTTCGGCACTCTCAGCACCATTATCTGGAGGTGTTATAAAAATATCCCCTTTCCAAAATTTCTCATCCTCCACAAGTTGGATGAGCTCTTCTGTTGTATAAAGTCTAAAAAAAGAAGACAATAATCATGGACCCATCCTTGCCCAAAGTTCCGAAATTGGAACACTTCATAAAACACCATGTAATTGACATTATACTGAATATATCTATGTCCATCGCAGTGAGATTTGTTCACGATATAACAAATGGTAAATCAATGTACCACTGGACACAACATAAAACCAATATGAGAACAATAGTTCACTTACTTGTTGTACGCCATTGAGGTGTTGCTCACTTTTACGGAACACAAGCGAAATATGCCGCACAGGGTTTTCGTATGTACTACAAATGGTGATTATTCCTTGCTGTAGTGTCTAATATAAACATCAGAACGATGGAACAGACATCTGGATGACGTGAGACCAGTGGAGGGGGTAAAAATCGCACGTTCCACTATCGGAACAATGGGATATAATGGGTTAATAAATGTTTTTTCCATATGATGCCGACTTTATGAATGACACTGTATATAATCGAAAAAGTGATCGGGCATGTACAAGGAGAAACAAGCAATTTGAAGAATGAAGTGACTAATGCAATTCCATTCGAATCTACCCCTCCTCCATTGCTCCATCAGTGCTTATACATTGTACTCATGGAACCATCGAAACTGATCAGGACATTCAGTTCTGTACAAGTCGTGCAATAATACACTCATCTGATGTCATTCTCTAGAGAATCTATTTTGAAAAAATCTCTCAGTTGGTTTGATCAACCCTTCTAACCAACTTCAGATTGAGGAATCTGCGGCATCAAAATTTGCGAAAAAAAACTTTTATCACTACTTCTTCCACCTCTCTGTTTGTTTGGAAAATGAAACATAGGCAGAGATAACAAAGCGCCATCAAGATAGATCAGAGAATCTCGCATAAAATGAAAACATCCGGGCGTTAGGGATGATCGTTAAAAGTGATAAACCGACCGTTCCGCCCTATCTAGCAACGCTTATACCTGTGACAGGATCATGTGAGAGTCTCGTGAACTATTTAAGGGCTGTTTGGATTCCATACGAGCCAGCAGAAAGACATCTGCGAGTAAATGTTGTACCAAATCTGCGCCCAGGGCTCAACCACTAAGCTTTCCTTGGAGAGCATGTACTGTGGGGACATAAATATATTGAATCTGATAGGGCTTATGATGAATGAGATGGTTTTTCAGATACCTGTTATTTATCAATGATATATGCAATATACCTTTGATGAAAATTTTACTGATACTCCAATCGTTTGAGGAACAGGAATGGTCAACTTCGGGATGAAATATAATGAGCTGCGAACTCTTATACACCTTCATTTTGATGTCCTTGAAGTTGTCTCAGGAATTTGGTGAAATTAGGTACCTGCTTTCAGGGTTGATGGAAGTTGAAGGTCACAGAATTCGGTTTCTATAGCCCCAATAATATTGTAGCATATTCATTCTCACTACTGTATATTTAATCTAATTGTCTTAGTATTGAGAGCTCCCATACTATTCTTTGCACGACCAGGCGTGAAGTAGCATTCCATCGCCCGGTTTTGCGATGTGCAGTGGCACTTTACCGCCCGCCGACTACTTTCATTGTCATCAAGTTCCAGTTCCTTATCTGATATAACAGTTCTCTTGCTATTTCTGACATGCAAAATGATGTGATCGAGATCAAAATATGTTATCTGAGATGACATTGATTGACAGCAAATATAAAGTCTACTCCATAATCAAAGAATCCACTGAATCAATATGGCAACGTCGATGCCATCAATGATATTCCTCACTGCAGCCATGAAGTGATATTAACAATGAAGAATCGGATATACCGGTCATGCATCAAATATTCTAAGTATTCCGGGCGAAACATGCTTTCATGTATGTGGTGTAGCCCTCGCGGTCACTCGTTCTTCTACTTACACGCTGCGGTCGAAAAACGCCTACTTTACGCCCTTGATACAAAAATAACTATTCTACTGCTGAGCACACATCTGACATGATATTAAGTTGCAGTGTCATATTGTACAGTCTTCAATAACATGAATCGAACTGAATCTATACTTCAAATGATTAAATAATTCTCGAACCTGATATGTAGATACACACCTCATATTTTATACTGTGCATATATACCATTGTATTCCAATCGAGATGTTGATATCTCGTGCTATATTTGTTTTGTTGTAGTGGACCAATTGAAAGGATGATTCAGATGGTTTCTCCATCAGTTGTTCCGCTTTACGTCAACAAGCGGTACGCCGGAATGACTTAGCCGAGTATTCATGAAATAAATGGACCCAAAGTGTGACGTCATCCCAGTGATCAACCCAGATTGGTTCGAATAGACATCTGGAAAGAATCAGAAGTCTCTAGAGGAAGTATCAAAAAATCATTCATTCAGGACATCCTAATTCTCCACTAATTTGAGAAGCAGAAACTGTCAATTTATCATCGACGTTACTGTCAATTAGTTCTCGAGGTTACTGGAATGTTGAAAGGAAGAGTGAAACCATTTTCCGGTTAGTAGACTCGAGCTCACTTGAAGGAAATCTTTCTTGTACCACCTATAGGGCTCTGGATCACATCAGAATATCCTAGAATTTCCTGATTATCCATGATAATTGCTGGACTCTGTAGATATTTTCCTGGATTTGTTTCAGAAGGCAGAATCTCAGAGGTTCGTCACCTAGGCAAACACGTGCATACCTTCATTCTCAGGAAGGACATTTCAGTTCCCAACATTTCATAGAGGGTGAGTCTCGAATTTATGTACACGTCTCCCCTCTCAGTAGTGGGGAAATTCAGAACCTTATGGTTATGAAATACTTCAGTGTTTTACTAGGAGTTCTCATTCTACCGAGTGTAATTTCACCAGGAGTCGTTGCACTTCAAGGATCAGTTAACTTGATGAGCCATCTGCGGCTAAAAATCTGAAATCTGGATATCGAACCCTGCTTGTTTGATGCAGTTTGGATTTCTGATGACTTAAATGCATTTCGGAAGTGGAAATGCAACACCTCCAATTCATCAAATGGCATCGATGGCTGTAAAGTCAGCACCCTGCTCTCCGCCAATCATCATCTCAGCATCTAGATCTAGTGACATTGGAGCCATTTACTAGTCGATGGAGAATAACATGTGGAGGACACACAGTTTACAGGTTATTGACATCCGACATATATACTCAATTCTTTTTCATCTGCTTTTTACAATGCGAATGCTAGCATGTACAATTGATTAAATCACACTTTTTTTTCACGCCTGGAGCGCACGAAAGGAGATCTCAATAATGTTCAAAATACATCGTGCGTTCCTAGGGAGGATGGGGACAGGAGGTAGGTATTGGAATTTTTTCGAAATTCTGGAGATTATATTTTTGTTGTTGAGCATACTCCCTCAGGCAATGAATTCCAGACTCTAGCCGTTCTATGGATGAAGGAGTTCTGAGAAAGTGCTGTTCGACATCTTTCGAAGTTGACAACGAAAAGATGTGCTGACTGGGCTTGTCTAGTTCGTCTGACTGGAATTGATAGTGAAGAGATGATAGCAGAGATTTCCGAAAAACATTTCTCGTGAAAGTATCGATATAAAAGTGAAAGGTCGCCGACCTTTTTACGGTGTTCCAATAATGTCAAAGAGTGAGTGAGTGTGGCGTCACCCACCAGAAGAATGGGTCTCTTCTAGGTGAAATCTAAGAGCATCAGCGTATGTTCCGATGCTGAACCCCATATGTGGGAACAGTATTCTAGAACAGGCCGTATCTGCTCTTTGTAGATAATGAGAAGCTGTTTAGGTGTGAAAAAGCTTTTCGCACAGAACAAGAATCCGAGTTTTTGTGACGCAGCTTTTGCGATGGATCTGACATGATTATCCCATGAAAGAGTATCGCTGATGGAAATACCGAGCAAATATATGGTGGGCTTGGTGGTGATGGTGGTGCCAGACATTATAATGTGGGGCATACTGAGTTTTGCTTTTCTAGAGAAAATACAGGCTTGAGTTTTGGTGTCGTTGAATTCAACTAGGTTGTTCGTTCCCTAGGCTGTGATTTCAGCAAGGTCTTCATTGACAGGATTGACCTGCCTGCGCCGTGAGTTCTTGGTATCCTGGGAAGAAATGGGAATTATGGAAGAGAACGCAGTATGGAGGCTACTATCATCTGCAGAGCTGTGGATGGGGCAAGTTGTTACTCCCAACAGATCATTGATATAAAGAAGGAATTATGTTTGTTCCAAAATTGATCATTGTGGTACGCCGGAATTGATGTCAATGGTATCAGACGATACACCGTTCACCACCACGTGAAGCGAACTGCCTGAAAGAAAACTCGATGAGAGATGACATAGCTGAGGTGGTAAGCCGTATGATGGTAGTTTGTGGAGGAGTTCTTCGTGCCAAACACGGTCGAATGCTTTCGATAAGTCCAACGCGACAGCTAGAGATTCCCCGTGTTTTTCTAATGAAGCTTGCCATGAATGGGTGACGTAGGCAAGTAGATCTCCAGTAGATCTTCGGTGGCGAAAGCCGTATTGTCTATCATTGATGATTCCTGAGCTCTCCAGATATTTGATGAGCCCAATATTGATGGCCTTCTCCATCACTTTGGAGATCACTGATAACAGGGCAACGAACCTGTAGTTGTTGGGCAGGTTCTTGTTTCCTGTTTCGGGGATTGGTTGGACTCTAGTTGTCTTTCAGCATGATGGAATACTTGAAAGGTATGTACATACTTTCCCTCCACATAGTCAACTATGCGCTAATTCTCCGACATTGAATACCTCCTTTTTCCAAATCCGGTATGACTATGAATACAAAACAAAGTTTTATTCAAATATTGTCGACCATTTGACGTGCAAACTCACTAGCTTGTCAGTGATAATATGTATTGGAAGAAGTTCGGAAAAGAGGAATGAAGGTATATAGAAGAATAATATACAATTTTCACTTATCTTTGGACGTTTTGGCACTGAATCTGCTTCCGTTTCCAACATTAAAAATGATTATTTGAATAGCAAAGTTGGTCTGTCTTTGAATTTCTCAGTGCTCAGTGACAATTGATGACTTTGGCAATCAAATGAGTCACAGTATCTCTTCATTAATTGATCTTGAATTCAACATTTTCATTTTCAGATTTCAGTGGTGAATACCATGTTCTGTCTATATCAACTGAACAAGAAGCAATGCTATTGTCTCCGTTCAGCAGAATGCAAGCAGATTCCTCGATTTTTCTCTGCTGGTTGTTATCTTCTTCCCTAATGATTTAAATATTATTTAATCCTGCCATATGTTGTCCGTCTGCAGTAAGGATATGTTCAGCTAGTTTCTATTAATCGATGTGTCTATTCCTTATATTTTACCCATGTTCCATCATCTGGAATGTTGTTCCTCCTCGATTAACCTACAGACAGTATTTGAATAATCATTGTCTGAACATGTTTCAGACTATCAATAGTCCATCATCAGTAGAAGCATATTTTTAAAAGACAATAGAATTTACATTAATAAAAATAATGAAGGGCAATTGCCTATGGCCCAAAGGGGGCCTTATGGGGGATACCAACACTTGTTCATCCAAGTAATTAGAGTAAGAGTCCAGAGTTGCTAGAGTGTAACAGTTAGAGTTAGAGTCTAGAGTTGCTCTATCTCTTATAACTTGGATGAACAAGTGTTGGTATCCTCCATAAAGCCCCCTTTGGGCCATTGGCAATTGCCCTTCATTGCATTTTATTGTATAATATCATGTTGCCTTTCTTTTTTCCACTTCCACAAATTTTATTTTGAAAATTTGCTTCTGCTGATGATGGACTATTGATAGTCCGAAACATTTTTAGACCTGATTATTCAGTTAATAAATTTGTGGAGATGACTTAGTGTGTCTTGCTCTTCTAAAAAGTATAGGTCTCAACAATTACAAAGCTTGTTCGCGATATTGGAGACCTCATCATGAATTTCTCGATTTTGACAAGAGTATCATAATTGCGACTCCAAAAAACCCTCAGATACCTGGTATTTAAAGGGCACCACCCAGGCCCTTTTGAAATATGAGCCCGATCCTTCCCAGATAGCACACACTCGCCTAATAGAGGAGTAAAATCGGGGATAAAATGTGTCGTTTTTTTTCGAGGTATAACCAAATCGGACCTATTAGATAATGTTCCTTATGTGATTTTCCATCATAGTCCAGCTAGACGACATTTTTTTGTGGGGACGAACTTTTTTATTCAAAAAAATACGAAAAAAGTTGGATATTCGAAAATCGTGTTTTTCTAAACATATTATTCAATATTTCGAGAACTACTCGAGATATTATTTTGATTTTTCGTTTGATCGGAAGGTGATAATCTAGCGCTTCTCATCATGACAATAGAATGATGTAATGAAATCGGGTTTTTTTTCTGAATAAGTTGAGAATATGAAATAGTGAAAACCGTGAGATGAAATTTTCACTGATCGAAAAACTTTTTTATTATTCGAATTCTTTATATACAATCAGCGAAGGAAATTGAGATAATGAGTCGAAAAAGTTTTGAGATTAAAAAAATTCGATACATATGAAATAGTTTTGACGGTATGATTTTTTAAAAACATGCTAATTCCGCGCCTCCGGTAACTGTTCGCCCTCAGCGCAATACCAGTGCCTACTCCCATAGATAAACGACTCGTTCTTATGATGGTTTCGAGGTCAATTTTCATAAAGGAAACGATTTCATGAGTTACAAAATATAATCGAGTTCAAACCAAACTATCAAACATGAAAAGATATTCATTTCAGTATTCTTCTTCATTTCCTGATTCTGGCCCAACTGGATCCCTGAATATATTTTGGCAGTCTACATTTACATTCACTAGAACATTTCAACCCTTCTTTCATGCATATACACTTATTATTTGTGCAGTTTTTATCGGCACAATGAATGGCCAGGGTTTTTCCTACAGAATTTGGAATAGGTTCCTGCTCAGTAAAAACAGGGTTCCAACAATCGTTCTCGTGTTTCCAACAAATATTTTCCGGATTTTCAGTAGGGATATTAGTAAAAGGGATGAATACCATATTTTCTATTGATATATACATCTAGAAATGATTGATTGGAAATGTGTTAGGTATCGGAAATTCTGCCATGTGTTTTTTATTATTCCTGCAGCTCTATAAAGAATTTGCATTTCGGATTCTACGTTTGAATTGTTGAAAAATTCGGATTCTTCTTCGGAGCTACTGGATCCTGACGACTTAAATTGTTCTGCGAAATTTTCTTCACTATTTTCTCGAATGTCTTGGTGATATAATTGATGATGTTTTTTCTCTTTCGACTGATTTATAAATGATTTAATATTCCTTGGGGCAAATATTGACTGTAACAAGACTTGTGATACTTTGCATCATGAGCAAATAACCAGAAATTTTCCCAATCATATTTATATCGTTCCGTTCCTTTGCTGAGTCAACTATTTCATCAAAACTTTTCTTTTCAGTTCCTATAATTCGATAGCATTTATTAAAATGGCTATCGTTAAATAAAATCATGCTATCGTTAAATAAAATCAACTATGAATCATGATTTTGTATTCATCCTAATTCGTGATTTTGGGTTTGAATATTTCAACACATTATAATTTTGAAATGAAAAATGTCCTATTTATATCTATATTTCTAGTCGAATCGTCACGACATGATGTATACTCATTTCCCGAATGATTGACATTCAGATCAGTTCATAATAATTGATATTCTACTCATAGTATGCTTTTTTTGATATGGCAAATGAATAATGAGATTTCTAAAGTTCGTTCATTTCAAATGAAAATTATTTAGAGATTGTTCAAAAAAAATAATATTATTGAATAATGATATATTATGCATCCTTATTCTTTAACTCTTCAATGATATTGAGATTTCAATGAAATATTTTCGAATGTCCTTATAATTCGAAAACATTTTCACATAGGTACCTGTTTGAACAGATACTAATTTCTGATGTTTCCTCTTTCCGCCCCTATCACAAATGATACACCTTCTTCCAATATCAAAAATGGCATTTGCATTTCGAGTTGATGGTCCCGCTTCTGTATTTTTCTGGCAACCAGTGGAATTCGACTATATTTGAATATTGTGCATGCTGGTGTAACTTTTTCTACATTCATTATGGTAAATAATTTTTTCTTTCCCAGACAGAATCAGCTCTCTTCGCATAAGAATACGGGATCCACAAATATCATTTCTTCTTTCCGCTGCTGATAATAACGAGAGCAAGCCTTGTATCCGTGGATTTTTTATGATATTTGTATCATTATATGATACACTCTTTTCGCAAATGACACACTGCATCTTCAACAGATTGTTACATACTGCCCTACAACCTACAACCTATAACTACGCTCTATAGTCGCGCCAACACGCTCTTGTCGCGAAAGGCATATTCATCGAGATATTCATGCCATGCGTACCTACATCTTTGAAAAATCATATTTCGAAAACTATACTACAAATACAAATTTCAAAAACTTTCATGACTATTTGTCAACATTTTATTCGCTGCATATATAAAAAAAAATCAACAAGAAAAAAGTTTGTCGATTGTTGAAAAAAATATAACATGAAAAGTGATATCTGGCGTTCTCAATCAATTTACAAAAAACTGATGATAATTTATACTGTGATCATACCATTGTGAGAAGCAGAAAAGAATCCGTTTTCTATTGAAAAAAAAAAAATGATCTCCATACCTATTGTAGTTTTAGAGTTACGAGGAGATATATTTCAAAATCTGTGTTTTAGAAAATTCTTTATTTTTTCAGTTTTTTCTAAATAAAAAAGTTCGTCCCCACTCAAAAATGTCGTCCAATGATATTCTGATAGAAAAATATGTACTTCATTATATTTTGAAGGTCGGAACTGGTTATACCTTGAAAAAATTTTTTTCGAGAACGGAGCGACTTTTTCGTTGGATTTTACTCCACTATAAGGTCATCTTCAATGTGTCGCCAAGCGCCTGGAGGGGACGTTCTATTTTCTACAACCTAAGAACACTACACGATCACAAAATGATTGCGAGAAGAACTTATTGCACAGAATTAAAAGATAACAATAACAAAAGGATGATAATCTCTGTTGATGACATTTCTTTCAGGTAGCAAGAAACAATGGTGAGTAAATACTAAATAGAATCATTGATAGTACCGGACATGAAATATTGATACATTCATAAACATTATTCATTGTTTCAGGAGGTTATTGAGAACACAAACTTGATGATATCATCATAGCAAACATGTTTTATTCCAAGATAGCTTTGCTTCTTCGGAATCTTTAAAATATTGTATGGAAGCTTGAACTTTCAGTATGAATTCAATAAAGGTAGGTACCTGAATCAAATCATTGATATAGTAGGTACTGGACATGAAATGTTAATAGGTTAATTATTTGTTTCAGATGAAGTTATTGAGAACACAAGATTGATGATGTCATCAGAGCAGAGATGTTTCATTCCAAGATATTTTGGCTTCTTCGAAATCTATGTGAGATTGCGTATCCATCATGTTTGCACTTTCAGTATATTCAATAAAGGTAGGTACCTAAATCAAATCATTGATATAGTAGGGACTGGAACATGGAATATTAATAGGTACATTATTTGTTTCAGGAGGTTATTGATAACACAAAATGATGATATCATCAGAGCAGAGATATTTTATTCCAAGATATTTTGGCCTCTTTGGAAATTATGAAAGATTGTACATATGCAGACTTGAACTTTCAGTAGATTAAATAATGGTTGGTACCTATAACTACATAAATCATATCATTGATAGTAAGTACTGGATATGAAATATTATTACATTGTTTGTTTCAGAAGGTTATGCAAAACACAAACCTGATGATGATATTTCCATTCCAAGATAGTTTTGCTTCTTCAGAATCTATAAAATATTGCATGAAGGCTTCAACTTCCAGTTGATTATTCTGCATCAGGAATGTCCAGAGTTCAGAAATAAAAAACAACATGGAGAAATATAACTATCAATAGGCAATAACTTCTAGTAGTGCTCAACAAGAAGCTGAAATACATTTCTTTGAAAAGGAAATTGAAATTTTTCAGAATAACTTATAAATAATAGAATGTAAGTTTTTCATTTGATTTTTCATTTGAACCTATTATAAATAGAGGGAAATTTTGCAAAAATCATGAGATCCATATTATTTCGAAGAAATTATCATTTGCATAATACAAGGTGAGTCAATAGTGTGTTATCCTTATTGTATATTAGCCAAACCATCAGATAAATAGAGAAAATTCAAGTACAACAGTAATAGGGTTTCATGAGAACTTTCACATTAAATTGTTTTCATATATATCTGTGGGTGTTCGAATTCCAAGATATATTGACTGATGATTGTTTTTTTCCAAATGGGACACCCTGTATACTATTGCATTTTGAGGTTCTCCCTGGAGAGCTGATTCCATCAATGTATCACACTTGGGGTCTAGCGGGAATGATTACAGAGATATAGGGTGTTCAAAAACAAGATTTTTCAATTTTAGGATTTTTTTTTGTGGAAACTATTCAATATTGGTCAAAACGGCTCACATATCCTTATAAACTTTCGATTTACTATCTACTGACATTCAATCGGAACAAATAGAGGGTGGGTTAACATTCAGAATACTGATCAGTTTATTGTATCTGTTCCAAATAAATATCAGTAGATAGCTAATCAAAAAGTTATGACAGGAACATGGGAGCCGTTTTGACCATTAATTAATAGTTTCGACACAAAAAATCCTACATTTGAAGAATCTCAATTGTCAACACCCTATATCTCTGTAATAATTCCCACTGGACACCAAGTGTGATGCATTGATGGAATCAACTCTTCAGGGAAAACTCAAAAATGCAATAATATACAAGGTGTTCCATTGAAAAAACCAATCATCAACCGATATCTTGGAATTCGAACACCCTATAGATATGAAAACAACTTTAGGTGATTGTTCTTATAAAAACCTATTACTGTTGTACTTGAATTTTCATTTTATATATCTGACGGTTTGGCTAATATCGGAGGAGAACACACTATAGTGACTCATTCTGTATACGAATAATATTCTCCCATAAATCTTGAACCTCCTTGAAACATCATCAAAAACCGCCTCAAGTTGTTACCATGATGTCCTGAGGTTGTCTCTAAAGATTTTATAGGGATGTTCTGAGACGGTATTAGTATGTAGAGAATGGTAACAGGAGGACGTCTTGAGAATGTCCTCAGGCTCGCTCTCGACATCCTGGGGACATGATTGTGAACGCCTCAGAAGGGCCTCAAAAGGAATTTGTACTATCTGGGTTTTTACCCTTTCAAATAAGATCATAACATAACAAGTTTATATGATTCAACAGAGACAGCAAGTTCTTTCACTTTGTTCCTTCATATTACTGAACCCATTGTTTTGAAGATCATGGAGCATATCTTGCTGTTTGTCCTGTCATCAACTATACTCACTATTTGTTTGTCTACTCTCCTCATTTACATGTGAGTACTAAGTAATTCTTGCACTTATCGCAAGTCAATACCGATTTTTTCTAGAACAATGATACTTTCTATCGGCTAATAATGGGCTTATATAAGCACGAAACATGTTTTGTCACGATTGATCTCTGATCATTCTGATAAATAAAAAGATAAAAGAATGCAGTCTAATCGAATCGACAGTATGATATCAATTCCATCAACGAAATATCAAAAACAAATTATGTTGATCCAAAATAATGTCGATGTTGATTCAACTATATACATTTTGTTGATTTGGTTTAATAATGATCATTCCCAGATAGCACAAATTCCTTTTGAGGCCCTTCTGAGGCGTTCACAATCATGTCCTCAGGACGTCGAGAGCGAGCCTGAGGACATTCTCAAGACGTCCTCCTGTTACCATTCTCTACATTCTAATAACGTCTCAGAACATCCCTATAAAATCTTTTGAGACAACCTCAGGACATCATGGTAACAAC
Organism: Phaedon cochleariae; assembly: GCA_918026855.4. Taxonomy (NCBI): domain Eukaryota; kingdom Metazoa; phylum Arthropoda; class Insecta; order Coleoptera; family Chrysomelidae; genus Phaedon; species Phaedon cochleariae. Next base: position 24,604,895 of record OU896709.1, read on the forward strand.
TTGAGGCGGTTTTTGATGATGTTTCAAGGAGGTTCAAGATTTATGGGAGAATATCATTCGTATACAGAAGGAGTCACTATAGTGTGTTCTCCTCCGATATTAGCCAAACCGTCAGATATATAAAATGAAAATTCAAGTACAACAGTAATAGGGTTTCATAAGAACAATCACCTAAAGTTGTTTTCATATCTATAGGGTGTTCGAATTCCAAGATATCGGTTGATGATTGGTTTTTTTCAATGGAACACCTTGTACATTATTGCGTTTTCGAGTTTTCCCTGAAGAGTTGATCCCATCAATGCATCACACTCGGTGTCTAGTGGGAATTATTACAGAGATATAGGGTGTTGACAATTGAGATTTTTCAAATGTAGGATTTATTGTGTCTAAACTATTCATTAATGGTCAAAACGGCTCACATGTTCCTGTCATAACTTTTGAATAGCTATCTACTGATATTTATTTGGAACAGATACAATAAGCTGATCAGTATTCTGAATGTTAACCCACCCTCTATTTGTTCCGATTGAATGTCAGTAGATAGTAAATCGAAAGTTTATAACGATATGTGAACCGTTTTGACCAATATTGAATAGTTTCCACAAAAAAAATCCTAAAATTGAAAAATCTTGTTTTTGAACACCCTATATCTCTGTCATCAATCATGCTAGACCCCAAGTGTGATACATTGATGGAATCAGCTCTTCAGGAAGAACCTGAAAATGCAATAGTACACAGGGTGTCCCATTTGGAAAAAAACAATCATCAGTCAATATATCTTGGAATTCGAACATCCTACAGATATATATGAAAACAATTTAATGTGAAAGTTCTCATGAAACCCTATTACTGTTGTAATTGAATTTTTTCTATTTATCTGATGGTTTGGCTGATATACAAGGATAACACACTATTGACTCACCTTGTATTATGCAAATGATAATTTCTTCAAAATAATATGGATCTCATGATATTTGCAAAATTTCCCTCTATTTATAATAGGTTCAAATGAAAAACCAAATGAAAAACTTACATTCTATTATTTATAACTTATTCTGAAAAATTTCAATTTCCTTTTCAAAGAAATGTATTTCAGCTTCTTGTTGAGCACTACTAGAAGTTATTGCCTATTGATAGTTATATTTCTCCATGTTGTTTTTGATTTCTGAACTCTGGACATTCCTGATGCAGAATAATCAACTGGAAGTTGAAGCCTTCATGCAATATTTTATAGATTCTGAAGAAGCAAAACTATCTTGGAATGAAAATATCATCAGGTTTGTGTTTTGCATAACCTTCTGAAACAAACAATGTATTGATATTTCATGTCCAGTATTTACTATCAATGATATGATTTATGTAGTTATAGGTACCAACCATTATTGAATCTACTGAAAGTTCAAGTCTGCATATGTACAATAATCTTTCATAATTTCCAAGGAAGCCAAAATATCTTGGAATAAAATATCTCTGCTCTGATGATATCATCATTTTGTTTTATCAATAACCTCCTGAAACAAATAATGTACCTATTAATATTTCATGTTCCAGTCCCTACTATATCAATGATTTGATTTAGGTACCTACCTTTATTGAATATACTGAAAGTGCAAACATGCATAGGCAATCTCACATAGACTTCGAAGAAGCCAAAATATCTTGGAATGAAACATCTCTGCTCTGATGACATCATCAATCTTGTGTTCTCAATAACTTCATCTGAAACAAATAATTAACCTATTAACATTTCATGTCCAGTACCTACTATATCAATGATTTGATTCAGGTACCTACCTTTATTGAATTCATACTGAAAGTTCAAGCTTCCATATATTTTATAGATTCCAAAGAAGCAAAGCTACCTTGGAATAAAACATGTTTGCTATGATGATATCATCAAGTTTGTGTTCTCAATAACCTCCTGAAACAATAAATAATCTATATGAATGTATCAATATTTCATGTCCGGTACTATCAATGATTCTATTTAGTATTACTCACCATTGTTTCTTGTTACCTGAGAGAAATGTCATCAACAGAGATTATCATCCTTTTGTTATTGTTATCTTTTAATTCTGTGCAATAAGTTCTTCTCGCAATCATTTTGTGAAATAGAAATTTGATGAAGGTATTCAATGAATACTCTAATAATTTTGATATAATCATTAATATAATATTATGATGTATCTTGAACAAATCATGACTATCATGTGACATAACCTCAATTCTAGTTCTTCTTTTTCTTTTTTTTTGTCTTCGATGACACGTTATTTCATGGAATGTCATCTGAAGACGTCCGTAGGCACGAAACTCTTCATATCCTCAGGCTGTCACTGAAAGGACTCATTTAGGACAATTACAGCGCTGAATTTACGCCTGATGATGTTCTTAGGTTGTAGAAAATAGAACGTCCTCTCCAGGCGTTTGGCGACACATTGAGGATGACCTTAGGCGAGTGTGTGCTATCTGGGTTCCGATGGGAATATATCTTTGAAACAACATACAAGTTTTCTTATTCCGATGTAGCAATGAACTGGTTTCGAACAGATCATTTGCTTGAATAGAGCAACGAAATATGTAATAAAGGGCTTTCACGCTGGGTTGATAGTTGCGCAATACTTGGTAACAATGTCGTGCAAAAACTGCACATCGAAAAATACAAGTAACTTTCGAAATGGGCGAACCGCGTTATCGATTCATGTTGGCAAAACTGTACACCGATGCCAGATTTATTTGACATTTCTAGAAGCGATCTGTTGTTATCAGCTGATCTCTGGAAATTATTCATTACTGACAATTTGTACTTTCAAGGAATTGTTTGTGATTCATTTGTGGATCATAGGTGAAATTCGATTTATTCAAAATCCCTAAATCATTGAGTGCGGAGGCGCAGAAGATGATGGAGGATATATTGGGGTTGAAAAATTGAATTATTCAGTGTGAGATTATATCTGTAGATAAGGGTTACAAAATTGTATTATAAAGTATTAATTTATTGTAATGACATAGTGGTTTCATGAGTTTTTGTGGGTTTTCCTCATGAATTATATTGAGAATATTGAAGTAAAAACAACTCTTGTTGTCTATTCCATAATTTCCAATATAAGTAGATGCACCATTAATTATTTTTCCACGAAATGAAATCAATTGATCGAATTTCATTTCACCAATTTATAGTAATTGAAGAATATTCAAGACGATTAGATAACCTCAAAATTGAATTCGAAGTTTTTATTATTTGCACTCAGTAAATGTGAATACTGATCAGTTTCATAAAAAAAATGAATTCAAGACATAATTGTGTATTGGTAGAAGAATAAGTTATTTTTAATGTCAATATCTGTGACTGTTTGTTGATGTTGTTATATAATAAATCATTCTTCAACTTATTATTCTTTATAAGAATTTCATAATCAATGAATTTCATACTCAGTATATTCTTTAGGTTCATGGTTCATTGAATAAAAATATTGAAGTTCATTTATCAACTTCGAATGCTGATTTTGAAACATAAATGGACGGCTTTGAGTTGGTTCCAAAAAACATTATAACGTCCGACAATCGTAACACTAGAAATATCCATATTCGGGCGGTTGGTCATTCAGTCATTTCCTTTCAACTGGCAACACTTTATGTGTCGACATATTGACGTCACTATCAATCCTGTGTGAAAGCCCTTTATCAATGGAATATTCTGTTCATTTTAGATCAAGTTGAATTTTCGCCTGTAGATGGCGATCATTTCGCCTCGTCTATTCCTGCCTCGAATCCATAATTGATATACGTGAAACCTGATTCTTCGAGTTTGAATTATCAGCTGGATAAATCGATCTTGATGATTAGCAATCCGAAACAGTTTTGCATTAGCTGGAGACAAGTGAAGACTGGAGATCCATGCTAAAAGTCGACGAGTCTCCTAGTTTGGTTTATTCTTTTGATGTAAACATTCAGAAAATTCTCAAATTAATACTGAATTCGGTTCAACAAAACAATTGGTCGAATGGAAATACAGTTTTTCTTGAATCAACGAAATATTTCTTCACATCATCTAGATATTTCATTGAATCAACTAAATATTTGATTGAATCAATATCTTGTTATATTGAATCAAACAAAATGATTGATTGAACCACTTTCATACATCTTCATGAACAATTCATGGATGTTCTTGATTGAATAAGATCTAGAGTTCATTCGATACCTATTTACTTAATTCAAACTTCAACTTCGCTCTGAAACAAGATATAGATTTACTCATTTCAAGATTATATTTTGTCGTGCATTTATGACACTTTTATTTGCTTCATTCAATTAAATTCCACTTGATTCAACAATTCCTTTTTTTCCGTGTATGTAACCCTTTCTTCAGCCTCTTTTTTTCACATCCATTTGACAATTTCTGAAGGGCGCTATATGAGATTTCAACAATTATCCAACCATAAATCATTGTATGAACAGTTCGAACTAGTCATTAGCAGCACGAAACATTTAACGAAGCTCAAGAGGATATGTGTTCACCAAAGCGCGAATTAATATGGGTATTTAAAGCGACAGAACATCTTCTTGAAGGGATCAATTGTGATCAACTCGAGAATTGAGCTTCTGGCGATATATTACATCGTTCGTTCATATTGACTCCTAAGATGTTTCAAATTTTGGGATTTCATTCCGATGGTACCTACGAAAACTAACAATCTGGTTACATGGTAGATTATATGAAATAATTTGTAATCCATATAGATACGAGTATATGTGAATTCAATCATCATGGTGAATCTCATAGATATTAACTCGTAATACAAATTCCTCAATTTGGTTGTACAAATGTTCACCTTGAGAGATAAACCCTGTATATGTTCTGTGGATTCAATATACAGTTTCTCGCAATATTTGCATTATGAATCCACCGCATCCCTAATAAATGATATGTTATCTGATAGTTTTCGAAGTTCTCTTCTCATTCGAATTATAACGTTTAATATCTCATCCCAACGGGAAGTTCTGAGATCGTAAGATTCAATTTATCGTGTGTTACTTCTGATATGACATGCCGTTTTCTTTTTGCGAGGCTCTTCATACAAAGAGCGATGGGGCAATTTGTGAAATGATGATAGTGTAACATGCTGGTAGCAGTTTACTGTTATGGAGGCCATTTATGAAAATTCACAAGATTATAAATGGACATCATTGTTGACATGTCATGTACGAGATGATTTCAAAAACAAGTAAACATTTTATGATTTCATATAACGCTTTGAGAGGAACGCCTTCATCATACGAGATGTCATTATATGCACTGATTTCTATCTCGAACTTCCATCGTATCGCATCTGAATCTGGTCTGGTCTGCTCACTAAGAACACACATCGAAATAAGGTATTTGCTACACTGGGCATGATTTCTATCCTCAAACTAGGAAGCAAGGCGGGAATGAATCAGCCTTATTCATTTTTCCTTTCTTTGAACAAGATCAAAGAAGAAAAAATACATATAAAGACAGCTCGTTCATGTAAAATTTTTCTACCTTTTTATGGTTAAGTGTATTTTTATTTCGATCGCATCATCAGAAATGATACTTTTACGAACTCAATTCTGGAACTAACAGTAGATATTTTAGCTCATGGCTAAATGCTGAGATTAGTCTATAAAGATTTCTTATCATATAAAAAATAGTTTATTTGTTCGGATTCAAATAATCGAGGTGTTATTTATTGTGAATAGCCTTATACTTATATATGAATATCCAGGCTGGGCTGAGAGCTTCACGTGATCACGTTTGGACAAAAGTATTCACTATTACTATAATAAGTCATGGAAACCATCCATCCTTCTCAAAGTGGTCCAGATTTTTTCAAAGGAAAAAACACAAACGCTAAATCGGTCGACCACGAAGTTTAATTACAAAAAGATTTTTTGTGACTAGTTTCGGCTCAAGCAGCCATCTTCAGACACAGTATATAGTACCTGTAAAGATATCGGTTTACAAGAATAAAATGACATATTGCGGAAAAATATACCTAAAAGTACACGTGGAATCACATAATTGATTTAATTGAAAATTGAATGAAAAAAATGGTATTCTTTTGAACCGACTGAACAGCCAAAAGAACCTAATAAGGATTAGATTCAACTTTGGCAGAAAAATTGGAAAAACCAGCAGTTGATTCACTCACATGAGTTTCATCTTAAAATGGCCGTATTTTTTGAAAGACAAAAGCCAAGGAGATGGCAACGAAATGTCAACTGTCAAGCAAAGCAACAGACGTTGACAGAATTACATGACAAAAGACAGTGGCATTTGATAAAAATTCAAATGACATGCACAATATAAGATTACAATTTCGAGTTATGATAATGTTGCAGTGAAATTCTGAAAAATGAATTAATTACAAGATTCATTATGTCTAAAATACCTAAAGGAGAGATAAGTGGTAAGGCCGAATGATATGTAATCCAAGAAAATAGAAGAAGTGTCACGGTGTACTAATTGTGATCTAACCCAGAAGAAGAAGAACTCAGGAAGGTGAACAAAATGGAACAGGGTCGGCTTAGGTAAAAATGTAAGATAAAAATGGCCATGAGAATTTAACCTTTTCGCGACGGGGTTCGTTTGGCGCGCGTGAGCCGCCACAACGGGGTTTGAAAGCGCGTTCGCATTTATGCGGGTCCCGTTGTTTGAGCCCATTTTCAGAAAATATTTCGCAATAATACATAATGAGAAAAACTCAATTTGATTCATAATTTAGTATATTTTGAACGCGAACAAGCCTATCAGTAAACAGTGAACACAATACATAATGCCTAGTGGACGGAGGCCGCTTCCACCCGCTTCCAGTCGTTGTAACATGTGTTGTTATCCGATCATAGACAACGTCAGAAGTGTACGAGTATCCCCGACCAAAACCATCTAAAGACGATGCAAATGAAGGGGATGAGACGATAGCGCGCGGTTCCCGTCGTTAGAACACTTCTCCGGTCGATTGAAAATATGCGGCTCCCGTGTATCAGATGCCTCAGTGAAATACGCATATATGCGTTTCCCGTCGCGAAAGGGTTAAGTGTGCGAAAAATGTGGTTTCGTTCAAAATTAGTTTGGTCATTGAGACAGTTAAAATTGGGATTGTAAATACATTTTTGGATCTCTAAAATTTCTAAGAGGTTTAGCCGTGGACCTTTATCACAAGTGTGGATAATATCCATGTTGCAGTTAACATCAAAAGAATGACTGGAATCAATAATATGATTTGCAAAGGAAGATGTAGTGTTAGGATTATCTGAGTTGAGAAATTTGTGGATGAGTCTGTTATGTTCAGAGGCACGGGTTTCAAAACTTCTACCAGTTTGACCAATATAAGAAGAGTTACAATCATTACAATTCAATCTATACACACCTGACTTTTTTGATTGAGAAATCTTGTCTATCGAATTAACAAGTAAATGTTTGAGATTGAAGGAAGTTTTGTAGGATATGTTGATATTGAAATTTTTGAAAAGTTTTGAAATTTGAACAGAAAAATTACTAAAGTAATGTGAGGATTTGAAAACAGGGGGATCAGTAACTTGACTCAATGTCACATTGAAAGTGAGTCTGAATCTAGTTTAAATTTTGAAGTAAATCTTCATGATATGTTCTAAGGGAAAATGATTGTTTATAGCAATTTGTTTAATAATGTTAATCTCTTTATCAAAAGCTGTATCAGATAGTGGTAAAGAAAAAACTCTATGGAAAAAACAATTGAATGAGGCAAATTTATGTCAAGGTGGGTGGTTGGGATTAAAAGGAATCACTGTATCTGATGTGGATGTAGGTTTTCTGTAGATTTCAAAATCAAAAGTGTGAGTGTCTGAGTTTTTTGAAATGAGTAAGTCGAGTAAAGGTAGAGAACCGTTGACTTCTGATTCACAAGTGAAACTAATATTGGGATGAAGTGAGTTAATGTTATTCAAAAAATTGGAAACATCCATAGGAGAACCATCAAAAAGTAGCAAACAGTCATCCACATATCTGTGATAAAAGATTGATTTTGAATTATGTTCAGGATTATTCAAGAACTGGTTTTCTAAATTATTCATGAAGATTTCAGCCAATAAGGGGAAAAGGTTGCTACCCATTGCAAGGCCAGTAGTTTGTCTGTTAAATCTACCATTAAATTGAAAAAAGTTTTGGTTCAGAAGAAGATTCAACAGGTCACAAATGTTCAGGACATGGTGAGTTGGAACATTGTTTCCAAAAAGGAGATTTCTTACTAATATCAGGCAATCCTCAGGGGGGATACTTGGAAATAAATTGGTAACATCAAACGATACTAATACAGAGTTATCAGGAATGACAATGTTTTCAATTTTGTTAGCCAGGTCAATAGAGTTTTTAACAGAATGAACATTATTGAAGGCTGTAAGGTCTCTTAGTTATTGGTTTAAAAAAGGAGCTAGTTTACAACATGGGGAAAGAAACTACTGGTCTAATGGGAATGTTTAATTTGTGGATTTTTGGTAGGCCATAAAGAAGTGGTGTAGAAGGGCACATGGGGTATAATTGGAAGAAGGATTTGCCAAATTCCTGTAAGCAAATGGAAGTTCATTTCAATTCTGTGATGATTTACTACTTCAATAAAACACCTTTTATTATTTCTCGTACTTTTATTGATGGTGAATGAACTATATTGAATGATGAAACTATATACATGACTAGACTAGGGCAAGCGTGATTGAAGACTGGCTTCTCTAGCCTGGACTTCCGGAAGATACATTGGCGCATGTGCGTCACATAATTAGACAGATGTCACACCCTCACACACAAGTTTAAAAAAAAAATCTCAGAAAATTTAACTTTGAGGAATTACAATAACTTACAATAACTTGTGTAAATTTACATGGAGCGTAGTGTACCATAACAGTTCATAATATACATTACAGTTAAAAATCACAGTATTCTTTTTATATAACAGTTCATAATATACATTACAGTTAAAAATCACAGTATTCTTTTTATATCGCCCTTTGCATAAAATATTAATACATACATGTGTATAAGTTTACATAACATTGACAAATTTACATACAAATTGACATACATGTGTATGAGATATCAGTTTACATAACATTGATTGATATACATACAAATTGATATATATGTGTATGAGATATCAGTTTTCATAACATTTACAAATTCACAAACAATTCAAAATCACATTTCATGACAGTGGTTCAGATAATTTGCTGTTTAATCTGAATCAGAGCTTGTCCATGATTGTACAAAATCTGCTAAACGTGAAGGTTGTTTTATATTTCTTTTAGCTCTTGACTTTAATGGAGATTGTGTAGTTTCTGTTTGATCAATATCTTTTGAAACAAACTGACTATTTTTGTTTTCACCAAAATCGGATATTTTTGACCCTTTACTTGATGTGGAAATGTTCAACTCACTATTAGCAAAATCTGCATGACTATTTTCAGAATTTTCTATTTCAGTAGGTTCAATTATTGAAGTTTCAGGTTGACACTCATGTGAACTTGTTGAAGGCATATTCATAAAATATTCAGAATTTGTTTGATTTTTCTTATTGCTATCATATACTTTTTTAGAGCTTTTTACTTGAACTTGGCTTTGTGCCATTGTTTGAACTAATCGTTTCTGAATTTGATCAGAGTGGCGCTTCCACTCAATACCAGACTCAGTAATACAGATGTAAACTGATCTACCTATCTTTCTGAGAATTTTTGCTTTTATCCATTTAACATTGTTTAAGCTACGATAATCTCGAATGTACACTGCTTCTCCTCTCACATAATCTTTTACCTTACCCCCAAATGCTTTCAACTGACTTTCCTGCCTTTTTACCCTTATGTCCTCGCTTCCTTCATTCATTACGTGGTTACTTTTTGCAGCTGACTCCTCCTTGAGTTGAGTAAGGCGAGTCCTTGCTGTTCTACCATTGAACATCAACTCAAATGGAGATTTTCCTGTAGTGGCATGCTCTGTAGTTCTATAGGTAAATAAGATTCTGGAAAGTAGTGTTGTTATTTTTATGTTTTGATTTTTGTAATCATTCAGGAAAGTTTTTAGTTTTTGTTTTATAGTTTTCACTGCATTTTCCGCTGCTCCATTGCTTTGTGCATGGTACGGGGGTATGGTGATGTGTGTTATACCATTGTGCTTAAAGAAAGATGTTAGATTCTTTCCTACTAGCGATGGTCCATTGTCACTGACAACAGTCTTAGGCAACCCAAATCTGGCGAATATGTCTCTTAAAACTTCTTCTGTTTTGAGAGCAGTGATACTGGACATTTCGTAAACCTCAATCCATTTAGAGTATGAATCTACAAGTATGAAAAACATACTTCCTCTGAAAGGACCCATAAAATCAATATGAACACGATCAAATGAATTTTCTGTTAATGGCCAGGGTGTTAATTTTGTTTTAGGGGGGTTGTCTTCATTTTCCAAACATGATGTACAAGATTTAATTAAATTTTCTATGTCAGCATCTATGTTGGGCCAATACAAAAGAGATCTAGCTAAGGATTTGGTTCTGGAGATACCAAAATGTGATGTATGAAGCTCAGATAGTAATCTGTTCCTCAAAACGTTTGGAATTATAATTCGATGGCCCCATGTTAACACACCATTCTCATAAGATATGTCATTTTTTCTATGATAAAAACATTTCAGACTACCTTCGGTTCTCGCAGGCCATTTGTCTTTCTCTATGTATTTAATTACCAATTGTAACTCTTTATCTAACTTCGTTTGATGTCTTATTTCACAATGATTAATTGGCCATGAATCAGATTTTTCTGCAAAGTATATATAGGAACCTGAGTTTATATTTTCCTCTTTAGCTTTTGCTGGTAATGGTTTTCTGGACAAATAGTCTGCAACAGGGTTATTACTGCCTTTTATATATTGAATTTCATAATTGAACATACTTAAAAATGCAGCCCATCTTTGCAGTCTATTTGCTGCCATCTGCGGTATACCCTTATGCTCTCCAAAAATTGTGACTAACGGTTTATGATCGGTACGCAATATAAACTTAATTCCACATAAATACTGATAAAATTTATTGATTGAATAATATATTGCTAAAGCTTCTAAATGAATTGTGCTATAATTTTTTTCTGATGGAAATAAGGTACGAGATGCACAAGCTATTGTTCTTCCTTCACCATTGATCAAATGACACAACACCGCACCTATTCCTTTTTTACTTGCATCGGTGGTGACTATAACTGGATAATCTGGATTAAAATGAACTAAGGTAGTATCTGAGGAGATTAATTCCTTCAATTTATTGAAACTTTTCTCACAATCTGGAGTCCAGACAAAATCATTGTCCTTTTTCAATAATCCATAAATTGGATGCAGAATTTCTGATAATCTGGGAATGAATTTAGAGTAATACATTACTAAACCTATGAAACTTCTTGTTTCTGACACATTTTCAGGTCGTTCTGCTTCTACAATTGCTTTAACTTTATTTTCCATTTTTTTAAGTCCATGTTTACTTATTTTAAACCCTAAGTAACAAATTTCTGGTTCAAAAAATTTGCATTTATCTCTACATAATGTGAACCCTGAACTTTGAAGCTTGTCAAATACCTGTTCTAGATTTTTTAGATGATCATTAGTGGTCTCACCTGTTATTACTATATCGTCAACAAAATTTACCGTTCCATCTATTCCTTGCAAGGTTTGCTCTATTAATCTTTGAAAAATACTTGTGGCAGGCGTAATGCCAAATGGTAAACGATTTACTTTGAACAAGCCTTTATGTGTGTTCCATGTTAGCAACTTTGAAGTTTTGTCATCTAATTCTATTTGATTATATGCAGAGCGTAAATCAATCTTTGAAAAATACTGACCTTTGTTCAGCTTACTGAATATTTCCTCTATTCTGGGTAAAGGTTATTTTATTGGTTTCAAATATTTGTTGATTGTCACCTTGTAGTCTCCACAGAGCCTGATTGATTGATCATTTTTCAACACCGGTACCAGAGGAGTAGCCCAGTCACTATTCTCAATTTGTGAGATTACACCCTCTTCTTCCAGTTTCATTAGCTCCAACTCCATTGCTTCACGAAATGCTAGAGGTACAGTACGATTTTTACAGAATATTGGGGTAGACTCATCAATTAGATCTAAGGAAACAACAGAATGTTTATATTCACCAAGTTTATCATCAAATAAGGTAGTGTATTTTGACACTAAATTGTCAATCTCTTTGTTTCTTGAAATATTATTCACAAAATCAATTTTAACTCTGAAATTTGTCATCCAGTCTCTACCAACTAGATTTGTTCCTCCATTTTCAACAACATAGAACCTAGTTTCTTTAGTTTTACTTTTAAAAGTTACGTCAATTATAAAAAAGCCTTCAGGTTCAAAAGTGTTACCATTATAACCTTTGAGAAGAGTGTTGTTTTGTTTCAGTTTTATTTTTGAAAAGAATTTCAGATATGTTTCTTTGCTCATAGCAGATATTGCTGAACCACTGTCACACAAAAATTTAATACATTTACTATCTATAGTCAAATTTACATAAAATTCATTTTCTGAGTCTTCAACCTTTTCATCACTTTCATTGAAATACATTTCGAATACTTCATTTTCAAAAGAAGAATCATTTGAACTACTTACATTATTCATGTAGTTCATGTCATTTTCAATGCAATCATCAACAAAGTTTATTTGTTTATTTTTATAACATTTCCTAGCTATGTGTCCAACATTATTACATAGCTGGCATTTGGAGAATTTATAAAAACATTCTCCTTTGTGTTTTGAACCACAATGTTTACAATTTTTTATAAAACTTTCGCTTGTGTTACCCTTTTCTTGTTTGTTTTTGTAATGCCCATGTCCATCTTCTTTTCGGTGACGTTGACTTTGACCATGCCTTGACGTTTGCTGACGTGACTGACGTAGCTGTCGTGGCGGTTGCCTATTGGTGGAATCATATTCTGCTCGGCCGTTTTCGGTCCTGAAAGCCGATTGTCCACGCCCTCTTTGGAAGGTGCTGCCTTTCGATGGCGGGAAATTTGAAACATACCTCACCTCTGCCCAATTTTCGGTTTTCTGAGCAAGGTTGAACAGCTCCTCCAGGCTCCTTGTCTCGTCCTCCTCACAGATTCGGTCTAGTACTTTACCCGAAGACAATCCGGTGACAAATTTGTCCTTTAGTACAGACACCAGAACATTACCAAATTTGCAAAATGTAGCGGCTCCTCGCACTTTAGCGTACCATTCTGCCACTCCAAGGTCATCTTGTTTCATCTCGAAGAATTTTCTTCTTTCCCTCCATACACTTTTTACTATGGAGAACTGTTTTTTCAATAGTTCATTCAACTGTTCAAAAGTTTGGTCTTGCGGATTCGCCGGAAATGTCAAGTCTTTTAATAATTTAAAAGTCGATTGGCTCACGGAACTCAACAGCACTGCGGTTTTAATTTTATTGTCTTCCACTTTGTTTGCAACGAAATGCTGATTTAGTCTCTCCGCGTATATTTCCCAATCATCTACGTCGGAATTGAATTCATAAAATTTCGGTGCCGATGAGGAAGCCATTTTGTTGCGTTGCACGTCGCACACTGCTCAACCGGCAAACACGTTTTCACGATTTTGATTATCAAACTTGAATACGTTCTCGTCCCGCACTTATTTAACTCCTCGTCGCCATTTGTGATGATTTACTACTTCAATAAAACACCTTTTATTATTTCTCGTACTTTTATTGATGGTGAATGAACTATATTGAATGATGAAACTATATACATGACTAGACTAGGGCAAGCGTGATTGAAGACTGGCTTCTCTAGCCTGGACTTCCGGAAGATACATTGGCGCATGTGCGTCACATAATTAGACAGATGTCACAAATTCTTTTTTCAATTTTGTGAAATAGGTTCTTGTGGGATCAATACTAATTGAGATGAATGAATAAGAACTCAGAAAATCCTCCACTTTGGAAATGTAGTCTTGTCTATTCAAAATTACAATACAATTACCTTTATCAGCCTTTGACGAAACCAAATCACTATCTTCCAATTTCTTTCTGATTGAGAGAATAATTGAGTTAAAATGAGTGTGAGCAGAATTATGAGAACCTGAAGGGTTATTATAATAATTGAGTTGAATGTTGTGGCCGCTTGGGCTCTAAGGAAGAGTTTATTTTCAAAGTTGCAAGAGGTAATGATTTGTTCTACATCAACGGCTAAAACTTCGAACATTTTTTGTGACTTGGGAGTTGAAATATTGAAATTGAGACCTCATGATAGTAATTCTTCTTCTGCTGAATTAAACTGAGTAGTACTAAGGTTCAAAAATCTGGGGTGAAAATTATGATTAGAGAATTGAGTGGTTTTTAATCTATTGTTGTGATCATAAAATTTTAATCTGTTCAATTTGTTCAATAAGTTATTGAAGATGAATTTACCAACATCTTCAACCCAATCACGTACCTCTCCATCAACAATGTTAAATTCAATTGAAGAAATTTTGGAATTGAGAATGAAATAGAGAAATTTTAACTCAATATTAACCTGGTTTGAATTGCTATAGTCATACTCAATCTCTTGCTGAACCAAAATCCTTTCGGCAGCTCTCATTGTGTTGATTGCTGTCCTGGAGTTAATGTTAGTCCTGAGGGAGATAGACTTAGGAAAAACATTGAAATGTAAGCAACGCTGAAGGAACCAAATCTTCAGGAGTGATTTCTTCCTCAACAGCATGTTAACTTTCTACTTTAGGATGATAAAAATCATCCTTCTCAAAGTGGTCCAGATTTTTTCAAAGGAAAAAACACAAACGCTAAGTCGGTCGACCACAAAGTTCTATTACAAAAAGATTTCATACTATCACTATAATATATCACCGTTTGAATATACTTTCCACTTTCCTTATAAAGGGTGCTATATCGATGGATTTCTGTTTTTTTCTTGGTCTGAAGAAAAATAAAAATCGAGTTCATTTATAATATTAGAAGTAGATATTTCTTCACTTCATTATATTGCTTCATGAATTTATTGGATTGTGGACTCATGATCAATACTTGGAGTTGGAAAATGTGTATTTATCGATCTTGCAGTACCGAAGACATCGGGAACTTTCTAGCCAGATTACGTCACTAGAGTCTCGAGATCATACCCGTGTGTTCACCGAACACGCCCGATCGTTCCCTATATAAGCGGTGGGGAAACGTAAACGTTATGAATATTGGCGCGTGCCTGAATTATTTTGGAGTCAAATTTGTCAATTAATGTACTCCGAAACGGAACACTAGTAGTTGTGTCTTCTTGTTTTACATTTATTATAGGAAGACATCAAATCAATAAACATAGTGCTCTCGCCATCGGTATTTGCTGAACTTCGCTATGGGAAAAATGTTGAATAACTATATTGGGATGAAGAATGATCTATACAGGGTGTATCTAAATTACACCGAAATAATTCAAGGGATGATTCCTTGTGATATAATATGATGAATAAAGGTCATATAAACATGTGTCCTAAACTTGCTTCGTTTTCGAGGTACAGGGTTACGTCCTGATTTCGAATCCGAAGTGATTTCAACCTATCTTGCCTCCTTATATCATTTTCCGGAAATGTTTGTGGGTCCATGACCAGAGTAGTGTTTTTCACTGAAGATTACCTCACTTTGGTCATAGTTGGTATATATATCTAGCGCTCCTTAAAATTGAACAGTTATACGTTAGATATACGGGTTGATATTCCATTATAGAAGTGACATGCACACTGTTTATATTTTTAAATACATGCAGTGGGATTGAATTTTATTTCATGTTGAATATAAGAGTGTGTTTTTTTATGTGATATATTTGTTTTGTTTATTTCAAATATATATATTATGTTAGTAGGCATACTAGTACTTCTTTTATATAATTCTGAAATCTGATCCACCCTGTATTTGTTTCAATTAAATGGCATCAATAGATAGTAAATAGAATGTTAGGATAGGGACACATGTAAGCCATTTTGACAAATCAATATAGGTATTGTATAGTTTAGATAAAAAAAAATCTCGATTTTTCACATTCTACGTATAGGTATACCTTGAGCTTGATCAACGAAATCATAGCTCAATTAGAAGAATCGAAAAATGTAATAAAATATAAGGTGTTCCATTTTGAATAACAAAGCTGCTACTACTATACTACTAAGTACTACATAACTACTAATAATAATTTCTAGTGGAGCAGATGAACATTATCGAAAATAATTTGAATAAAACGTGCGTCCTCGCCAACAAAACATAAGCATATAATATGATGTACATATAGTTTCATGATTTTCGATGAGTGGTTCGCTATTTACATGTAGGACTCGTCGGGACATAGCGAATTATTGCAAATCAAATCATCGCTTTCATTATCTGATTGGTCGCAGTTGATCACTTGATGCCTATCAAATGTTTCTTATTTATTCGAAAAAAAAAAAATGTTGAAATGTGATCAAGAAAACTGTTGGTGGCCCACCCCGTACTACAAAAACAAAGACAGCATGAGAGAAGCTGCCTGCCCCCTCATTGTATCATGACTGCCTGCTTACGTCTCGGTCTCCCCACCGCTTAGGTAACGATCGAGCGTGTTCGGTGAACACACGGGTATGATCTCGAGACTCTTGTGGTTACGTCGACGGTCAGTGGCGCCCATTTTTCTATTCTTGAGGTAAGTATATTTTTGTTGTTGCTCCTCTCCTACTCTCCGACTGGAGCTGAGCTAGCTCTGATTGGCGTATGTAATGTAAGGGAGTACTACTGCTACTCAAGATCGATTCACATCCACCTTACCTATAATATAAATATATATTTGAGCTATTTATTTTGGCGATGTGAATGTCACAACATTCACCCCTTACAATTTGTTGGAAACAGCCTAGAATGAATTCTTCGAGACTTGAGGGGAAAGTGGAAAAAGGTGTCAAGTAACATTCTTCGAATATATCCAGCAATGTCATGCATATGTAACTTGCCACGTCAGATTTGTTTCTCTTCCCTTTACCTGAGCAGATACACAGAGGTAAAAGGGGCTATGTTACATTTAAAATCAATTACGCAATGGGAGAAGGAGCTATATGTGGCTATGGCCACATAATGCATAATGTTGTGAATCCAAAAAAATCAACCTTGAACTATTCCTCACAATTGCATAAATCGAATTATCAAACAAGCTTCCAATAAAAAATGCCAACACAGCCAGCTAGCTTTACTGAAACCTTTTTTTCTCAAGAACCCATATTTGTAACATAACTCATCGTTCCACTTGCCCCTCCAATCATTTTTGCATACTAATTCATTTGAATTTATGAAAAAAACACGATGAACAATTTTTTTTGTAATGAACATGACATAAAAAAAAACAAATTCGGGAATAAATAACACTAGTATTCCAAGTTCCTATACTATTTTCCCAGTCGATTCCGGATCTACGATCAGATACCTCATTATACTAGGTCAGTTGTACTCACAAGAACATGAAAAATACTCATACCGGCCCTGATGCGAGTTTATGCAGTTTTTTAGGTTATAAGAGGATTCAAATAATATTGCTACGAAGTTATCGGAGAGATTTACAACAATTATGTCTTGCTTCGAGGAATATTCATCATATAATATTTCCATTTAAGATGATATTCTATCCGAAAATCAATGAAAACGATGAAAAAAAAAATGTCCCACGGAATAACTAAAATAGTGTCAGAAACTTTCTCAAAAACTTCCTATGTCAACGTAGATTTTGAAAATGAGCGCAGGTTCTTGATAATTATTACACAAAGTGGATTATTCTCACGCAATAACCCATTGAAAAATTGAAAAAATATCCCGGTCCTGATATTGGTTCTGTTCGAAGAGCTTTTTGTCGAAGCTTATTGTCCGTTATTGTCGATTCAACTTATATATCAAATTCAATCCCGATTGAGTAATTTCTGTATTCAATATGGCAGAATGAATTGTTGGTCAAAATCCACAGTGAGTGAGTATCGATGCGGTTTTGGACATTTGTACATGGCATTCTGCAATATCAGCAGTCTATACACCCTGTATGTTTCGGTGATTTCCTCTTGCAGAAAGAAAGTGACGAAGAAAATGACATAAAATCAGGATTGTTGGACATAGTTATTCAAAAATATATTCTCAGTTATTGAAGACATTCTGTGTATTCATGAATTCTGAGTTCGCATTATGATCTCTTCAATGACATGAAACAATAGTCATTTCGATATGTATCACAATACCTCTTAAGAATCCTTTCAATTTCACTGATTATTTGTTTGTCATCGAATTCAATAATTCGAGTATGAATCATTGTAATATTATGATTCTCCATCATAACTCACAGCAATCTATTTCATCTCAGCTTATTCCAAATTAGCACAAATAAATCCACTATATTTGGTACTTCCGCTACAAAATGATTTTGCTTTTCCAAGAGATAAGTACGTTAGTTCAGTTGGCATTTTTAAACACAAAAGTCTCCAGAGATCATATATTTGATACCCACTTACTTTTACGATATGCACTGAAATTTTTCTTATCCACCTATAAGATTCTCAGATCCACCAGAAACATCGTTTTGATGACTCTTCAGAACTGTAAAAGCCAATATCCTATGAGTTTCATTGGATATGACCAGGGTTTTACAGAGCACTTCATACTGTCAAATGGGGTTAGGCCAGAGTTTGTCTTTATTATAAAACGAGTGTTCCGTCATCTCGAGCCCTTCAGAGGATGTTTCAAGATATATCAAAGCGGACGTGTCTTTGTGTTCGTGAAATAATCTACAGAGATCAAGGGATCGAGAATATTGCGTGAGCACTATTTTTATCTGCAATCTTTCATTCACCCTTGAAATAGCATCGTATATACATTAGAATAACAGTGAATACTTGTTATCGAAAATCAAGTGATCATTATGAATTAACTTTTTTGAATAGTACCCAGCCCAGTCATTCCATTATCAGTCCTATACAGTGTGTCCCACTTACCATGCTCACCATGGGTATCTTTTTAACGGTGAGGGATACGAGGTCGGTTAAATGACACCAAATGTGAAGTTTGTCAAGGCCAACTATAATGTGAAAAAATATTTTGAAAAAATCCATTCGTTTTCGTTTTATACGCAAAAAACAGATTTTGATCATTTTCATGTCTCCTCCGTAATTTCTTTATTTATGAAAATATTCAAATAGGAATTTCACATTCTCATGGCAGTTTTTCAAAGTGATTCCAAAAAAAAATATGAAATTTATACCAACTCTTTTAGAATTTGAGATATCAGCACCAACTTTAGTTTCTCAAATGTAGGTCATAGCTCACTATGACTTAGTTACAAATAACTTTTTTTTTTCTCATGATATGTCGCAGTAATAGTTTTGTGTTGATAACAATGGAGTTATCGTCATTTATACAAAAACAAAAAATTATTTGGAAGCCGCTATCTTGAATTTATTAGTTTTAACAAAAAAATTATGATCTCCGACCTCAAAAACCCCCACTCATCAATTTTGAATAGAATCGGAAAAAATCTTGTCCGCCATGTTGGAGCAGCAATTTTTTTTGATTTCAACAAAAATTCCATAATGCATTGTCACTTCTGGCCGTCCTATCAACTTGAAATTTGGCAGATGTTCGTAAATCCGGTGACAATACATTATGGAATTTTTGTTGAAATTAAGAAAAAATGGCTACTCCAAGATGGCGGACAAGATTTGTTCCGATTTCATTCAAAATTGGTAAGTGGGGGTTTTTGAGGTCGAAGATCATGATTTTTTTGTTAAAATTTACAAATTCAAGATAGCGGCTTCCAAATAATTTTTTGGTTTTGTATAAATGACGATAACTCCGTTGTTATCAACACAAAACTATTACTGCGACATATCATCTGAAAGAGAAAAAAAAGTTATTTATAACTAAGTCATAGTGAGCTATGACCTACATTTGAAAAACTAAAGTTGGTGCTGATATCTCAAATTCTAGAAGAGTTGGTATAAATTTTATATTTTTTTCGAAATCACTTCGAAAAACTGCCATGAGAATGTGAAATTCCTATTCGAATATTTTCATAAATAAAGGAGTTACAGAGGAGACATGAAAATGATCAAAATCAGTTTTTTGCGTATAAAACAAAAACGAATGAATTTTATCGGAATATTTTTTCACATTATAGATGGACTTGACAAACTCCACATTTGGTGTCATTCAACCGACCTCGTATCTCTTACCGTTAAAAAGATACCCATGGTGAGCATGGTAAGTGGGACACACTGTATTTTAGTCCTCATGACGAGGACGGTGATCAAACGAATATATTGAGTTGTTCCAAAAACATTATAGGAACAAATAATTATCCGTTATTTGTCAAACTATATTGAGCGCTGATGAAAGTCCATCGTTGCTCAAAGTATAGTCATAAATGCATAAAACATAAGAATCATTAGAGTAGGGACATGTTTCGGCCATATGAAGGATATCTTTCCGCAACCTATGAGGAAGTCATGGGTATAAATAATGAGATCAAGTTTAACATATTGTTGATTTTTTATGAACAAAAAAAATATAAATAGGGGTTTTTGAGGGACCCAACTCCCAACTAATAATTTTGATGATTTCGAGAAGAATAGTGTGTATTGTCTTGTACCATTTCCATCTATTCCGATGTTCCACATATCATATCAATGATCTGTTGGAAGCAACCACTTGCCCTCCACAGCTTTCTAGATGATAGTACTATCCATACTTTGTTTTCTTCCAGGATCCCTATATCTTCCCAAGGAACTAAGATCTCACGAAGAACTACAAAGGCAGGTCAATGCTTCCGATGAAGATCTTGCCAAAGTTACAGCGTGAAGAATCGACAACCTAGTTGAATTCAACGCCACTAGAACTCAAGACTTCGTTTTCTCCAGAAGGGCGAAATACATTATGCCTGATATGGAAACTCAGTGGAGGCAAAATATGATAATTGTGTTTTGTGGTTTTGTGTTGTTCCGATTTGCTCCACTGTCACCCTCCCTACTCTACTTCTTATAGAGCGAAGGGGACTCCTGTATAATATCAATTATCGCAAGGTTCCCGGTAACTCAGGAGATTGGGTGTGGAAAATGTAATGATCGAAAACCATCAACTTAACTCATTCCTATAATTAGTTCAGTGGCTAATGCTCACAAAGATTCTAGTAAAAATAAGTAAGTTGGCAACACTGTCAAATATGAAAACTTGTCGTTCTGTGATTGCGCTTCAAGTCTGGCAACCCTGCCTATAAGACAAAGGACAACACTGTCCGATTTACCAAGTGTCAAATTGTCAACTGTGTTTTATGACCTTTGTGTTTCACAAATCACAACGCCAACAACCCTAACCTTAAACCTCAATATTATGTAACGATAATGATTAGAAAAACAAATGAGAAAACTTTATGATTTTATGTAACCACTAACCGCCTAACAAGCTTATTTCTCAACTCACTCAAGGTAATTACCCCTATCTGGGTGACTAAACGCCTGGCAATCAATCGGCTAATCCCCAAGAGTATGCATACCCTCAGTTTACAGAGCCTCCACAATTACAGGATGATTTATTGATTTGGACCAGATCACCGTAGGTATCCACGCTTACCTTATTGCCCTTGCTATTTCTCAACAATTTACTATATTAATAATGAATATAAAGGAGGAAAATACTTATTCACAATAATTCTGGGTCTCTCAGACCTGCAGTACGAGTTCAAAAGCAAAGCACATGTTAGATGAAGGATGAGCAGGGAGCAGCTGTCAGGAGCATGCAATATTTCAATAATTGCAACAGAATTGGACACAGACGCTTCAGTAGATCATGCACAAATTCAGTTATGAAATTGGAATGGATAGGTCAAGTGGCTGATGTATGAGATGGATTGCAAGGGAGACATCCTACCTTTAGGTGTTGGTCGGCCTAGATTGAGATGGACCATGTGATATCTCACAGATCCAGGGATTTATCTGATAATGTAATATATCCGCTGCTGAGCGTAAGTCAACCTTGATTTTACAACAAGGAGACCCTTATACAGAATCAGTTTATCGATTTATTCGAAAATATCCACCATGAGGTGATAGCACTTTTTTCTTTCAGAAAGCAGCTTAGATCGAACAAATGGATGAATCAATGAAATGCTCTCAATCCAATACCAAAAAAAAAAAAAAGGAAATCCTCTTGCAGTAGGCGCAGTAAAGTCAGTAATATCAGTAATGTCAGTTGTGTCAGTAATGTCAGTAACTCCAGTAATGTCAGGAACGTCAGTAATGTCAGTAGCTTCAGTAAAGAATGCTATTTGGTTATTGGTAAATGAGGTTAGAAGTTATTTGTTGTTTTTGTTTATGATTGACTATTATTATTCCCGAGCTAAAGCAATGATTTTGAATCTTTCACTTTTATATCTCTAAGTCCTTGGAGGACGACCGAATGGAAATTGAATAGCCCTCTAAATCTACTGATTTGCCTTGGGATTAACAGTGAGGTTTAACGACTTCAGGAAAAAGTGATGCCGAACTTCCTTGATCCCTGGACTAAAGGTTTTCACTGTGACAATTTCTAACCACTTCCTATATTATTGAGTTGAGAGCGTGAGTAGGAGAATTCGTATCGTAACACCACGTTATCTGTAGTTGTATTGACTCTGGTTGTTCTATGATCTATAGAAGTCGCTGATGTTCTTGTCTCGAGGATTGTTGATATCGAGGTTTTTGACACAATAGTTGCGTTTTATTTATCCGATTCCGCCACCGGAATCAGTTCGATGTGTCGTTTCATTTGCAACTTTTCCGATTCTGGTTGCTTCTTTCCATTCCATCTCTTCACAAGGAATGATGTGGAATGACTGTTGACAGGTGTCGAAAAATCAAATCAGATATACAAAAAACGAACCATTTTGAAAGTAAAAGACATTGAGAAGACATTTTCAGCGTTAGTTTCGCTAGTTCATGATTCTTTCAAGTAAGACAGGTTTCATATGTTCATTACCGAATAAAATGAACTCTATCGATCTCAGGGAAGTTTCTTCAAACACCACAATCACTGTTCCAAATATTGAATGATTCATTTTATAGATATAACTCTAGTATTATGCTTTTGAAATTATTCGGATCTCCCATATACAAATATAACCTCTTATGTAAATTCTTTCAAGCAATGTTATGATGTTTCTTGTTTCATTCGTAAACGTCATTCTGTTTCCACTACCGCTACCAGAATGAAACAAATGGAACGCAACTAATGTTGATATTGTCTAAAGGAATGAAGATTTGATTGATTGATTGATTTATTGTGAATGGATACTTGAGAATAAATCGGGCAACTAAGTAATCGACATGGATATACTCATATCATGTTATTTATGAATCGTGAACTTGATAGAGCGCTGCAGAAAAAATAATGATTGCAAAATGAGAGAGACTGTTTGTGTTTCAAAAGCAGAATTGTCGTTTTTGTTCCGTGGTCCTGAACTTGCAAGCCAGCATATTGAAGACTGAAGCGAACCTTGACTGAAGATGCGTTAGAACCACGAGCCACACCTATATATCGTCCATCTTTCGTATTTTGATTCGGAACATGTGGTGTTTTTTGTGAGATGAATAATATTGAACAGCTTCCTGAGTTGTCTCTAGAAAGAAAATATGGGAAACAATTCTAGAAAACGGAAGCAACATATAATATCATTCATGAATGCTTCTGGAGTGTCTGTGAGTGATTCCATGTCAGCTCCAAGGAAAATAGCCATCATATTACATACCATTGAATCAGAGTAATTTGAAATAATTGAAAGACTTTGGACATATCAGAAGATGATGAAGAAGAAGACTGGATAAACCTTCTTGATGCCCTGGATGAACATTCTACGACAACGTCGATGAAACTGTGAACAAATATATTTTCCAAACAACAAATCCGAAAAAAGGTGAACCTATGGACATATTCATCACAGATTTGGTGGAGTTGAGTGCGAACTGAAATTTTCATACTGTATGTGAGAGTTTAATGAGAAATGGGATAGCTTGTGGATTGAGTGACCACAAAATACCGATTCAGACTACTCGGAGAGCCGAATCTAAGTTTGATACATACTGTTACGATTTTACTCTGGGTCCGTTATAATTTAACACTCGGTATAACACTCAAAATAATTCATTCTGAACACTACTATACAATAATTACAATACTCGTACTAAACACTTCCGAACTTCCGATTCACAACACTTCTTCGATCGTTATTATAACGCTTCCAAATAAAGACTTTTCTTCCTGTCCCTAACAACAACTATTTATACTACCTAATAAAACGTCTAGATTCCACTCGAAATATCGTGAACAGGTCGATAATCTTCTCGAGTCATCTCAATAGCCGTCAAATCACCTAATTACTATTCCAAGAAATATGGCTTGTTTACTTCCGCAGGTAGCTGGGATTGATCGCCAGGGTCGTAACATTTACCCCCTTCTTCAAATTTGATCGTCCCGATCAAAAACAGAACTTTCCTCACCATGATAAGGCTTCAGTCTTTCAAGATGAACGACTTCCATCTTTGTCCTAGGGCTGCGTTGGATTCTATAGACCACATCATTGATCCTTTTCAACACCTCATACGGTCCTTCCCAAGATGGTGTTAATTTGGGTGATACGCCTCTCTTCCGTCGAGGATTATACAGCCAAACTCGATCTCCTTCAAAGAATCCCTCTGAATTGGCTTCGAGATCGTACCGTGCCTTCATTTTGTCACTTGCTGATTTCAATCTTTTCCGAGCAGTCTCATGAGTTCTCATCAAGCCATTCCGGAACTCATCTGCGTAGTCTTGTACTTCCTTTTCTTCAACACTTGGTGAACCGAACACCAAGTCACAAGGTAAGCGGAGTTCTCTTCCAAAGACTATACTAGCTGGAGTTAGCTTCGTTGAATCATGGACAGCTGCTCTATACGCCATCAGGAATAAGGGAAGATGCCTGTCCCAGTCCCTCTGATGCTCTTCGACTACTTTGGAAAGATGTTCTTCCATAGTTTGGTTGAATCTTTCGACCATGCCATCGGATTGTGGATGTAGTGGAGTTGTTCTCGTCTTACTGATTCCCATTAGATCACAGATCTTTTTGAATAAGTTCGACTCAAAATTTCTCCCTTGATCAGAATGTAATTCCATTGGTACTTCGAACCGTGAAAACATGTTGTCGACCAATATCCTGGCAACTGTGGAGGCTTCTTGGTTTGGCATGCCGTATGCTTCTACCCACTTACTGAAGTAGTCCATAGCAACCAAGATGTATTCATTTCCATCATCAGTCAAAGGGAATGGTCCGGATACATCGATGGCGATCCTTTCAAACGGTGCACCCACATTGTATTGCTTTATTCCAGCTCTTGATCTCGTTCTGGGACCTTTACTGGCTTCGCATACAGGACATCTTCTACACCAACTTTCCACGTCGTCACGACATTGAACCCAGTAAAATCTTTCTCGAATTTTACTCAATGTCTTGTTAACTCCAAAATGTCCACCAGATTTTCCGCCATGGACTTCTTCCAGAACTTCATTAACTCTGATGTGGGGTACAACCAGCTGAGAACTTGTTGATCTACCATCAGCTGATTCCCAAACTCGCTTCAATAATCCATTCTCCACAACTAGTGAGTCCCATTGTGCCCACATCGCCTTGAAAGCAGGCCCTCTATCCGAGATATCCTTCCATGTCGGTCTTTCTGTTCCTCTTTCTTTCCAACGTAGAAAATCGGCAATATTCGGATCGTTCTCCTGATCTCGTCTCATGTGTGCTGCTGTCCACTTATCATCGGTCACAAGTCTGGTTTTTCTAACATCAGCGGTTCCTTCTCAAAGCTGCATGATCCGTCCTAATGAGAAATTCTGTCCCGTATAAGTATTTGTGGAAATGGTCAACAGCCTTAACAATTGCTAGCAGTTCTTTCCTGGTGACACAATAATTCCTTTCTGGTTTGGCCATCACTTTGCTGTAGTATTCTATAACCTTTTCTTGACCATCCTGTACTTGTGAAAGCATGGCTCCAATTCCGATGTTACTCGCGTCTGTGTCCAAAATAAACAAGCCTCTTTCTTGTGGGAACCCCAAAATAGGACTCGAACAGAGGCCAGCCTTCAATTTCTTGAAGGATTTCTCACATTCTACAGACCAGTTGAAGTTGACTCGATCTTCTGTCAATCTATGGAGTGGTGCCGCAATATCAGCAAATCCTTCCACAAAACGACGGTAGTAAGTGCACAATCCCAAGAAACTTCTAACTTCATGTTTGTCCTTCGGTCTTGGCCAGTCTCGAATGGCTTGAATCTTTGTCTCGTCAGTTTGTATTCCTTCTGACGTTACCGTGTGGCCCAAGAAATCTACTCGTTTCTGGAATAGTGAACATTTCTTCAGGTTCAGTTTGAGGTTGGCATTCCTGAATCGCTGGAACACTTTCCGTAAGTTCTTCAGGTGTTCCTCGAAATTCTTTCCCATGACCAAAACATCGTCCAGATATACCAGGCAAGTTTTCCAAGTGAGCCCACGCAGTACCAATTCCATCAGCCTTTCGAAGGTTGCTGGGGCATTACATAGTCCAAAAGGCATCACAGTAAACTGGTACAGTCCATTACCAGTCGTAAAAGCAGTCTTCTCCTTATCTTCTTCGTGAATGCCCACTTGCCAGTATCCGCTCTTCAAGTCCAGTGTCGAAAACCATCGGGAGCCAGCCAATGTAGTCAAAGTGTCATCAATCCTTGGTAACGGGTAGCTATCCTTCTTGGTGACGTCATTGAGCTTCCAATAATCCACACAGAATCTTGTGGATCCATCCTTCTTGGACACTAATACAACCGGTGCAGACCAAGGGCTGGATGATTCTTCAATTACCCAATCCTTCATCATTTTGTCAACCAGCTGTTCCACCTCCTGTTGCTTAGCAAATGGCATTCTTCTTGATGGTTGCCGAATTGGGTGAGCTTTACCAGTATCTATTCTGTGCTTGACCAAGTTCGTCCGCCCTGTTGATGTTGATTCAAAGATATCACTTTCGTCTGCTATGAATTTCTTGGCAGCTTTATATTCTGTTGGTGATAAGTGGTCCAAGGAGGTTTCCAGAACTCTCAATGCACTGTCATCTCGTTCCCTCCATCTCTGCTCGTTAGTCTTATCACATTTTGCTACCCAACTGACTGGTTCACAAGCTCCGATAATATCTCCTTCCCTTACTGATATGGTGGTAGGTGAAACATTTGCTACCCTCACAGGAATGTCTCGTTCGGTGGTCACTAAAGCTCGGGCAAGTAACAGCTTGCTGGGGGATTCCTAACATGACTGTACTAATCCAACGCAGCACCCAGGGTCCTTCTCTAATCGCGCATGGATGATCTTTTCAGTGAATCCAGGAATTCTCACAGTCTTCGCTAGTCGTAGCCTCACAGACGTCTCCCTCTCGGCCGGTGTCGTTAGTACAAACTCTTCTCCTCCAAATTCCATGGTCTTCTGATCACTGTCGAATGAAAACCCGTAGTCGCTTATCAGATCCATGCCGAGGATAATCTCATCTTCGATATCTGCGACGTATACCATGTTCACTAAATGGAGTCTTCCAAGCGTCAACTCGATATCAGCCATCCCTCGTATAGGTGCATTTTCTCCAGTGACCGTACGAAGAACAAAGTTGGAAGTGGTTGGTTTTATACTTCCAGGCCAGAGAATGTCACTGCGTACCAGGGAAACAGATGCACCGGTGTCTATGGTGCAGGTTACATCCATTTGGTTGATTTTTCCTTTGATGGTCAGGCTATCAGTTGTTCTTCTTATCCTTTTGATGTTTATGACACTGGGGGCTTCATTATTGCTAGCCAGCATGCGCCCCGATACGCTGGCTAGTTCTAGTTTTCCTAGTATCTATCTGAGGACTCACTAGATGACCTAGTCCTCGCAGGTGAGTACGACCGTGATGGCGTCCTTGCAGGTGAAGAAGATCGTGGTGGTACTCTCACCTTACAGTCCCTTATCAGGTGTCCAGTTCTACCACAGCGATAGCAGGATCTATTTCGCTGGTTGCTAGACCCACTCTTAATATCTTTGAGTTCCTCAAGCACTTTTCTCAACATTTTCGCCACTGGGTCCACGTCTTCGGAAGGCTCCTCGATGGACACAGCTCTCACTATTGGCCTAGAGGTGTTGAAGGCCGCTTCTACCTCCAGAGATCTTACTAGGGCTTCACCACTCCTCTCAAAGTGTGTAAGCCTCAGAGTCTTCTGTATTTCTGAGTCTCCCAGCCCGTCGATGAATACCTGTACCGCCAGTTGTTCTTTGAAGTCCTCTGGTGCCTCTGGGTAGGCTAATTGAGTCAGTCTTCTCACATCTGCTTCGAACTCCTGTAGGCTCTCTCCAGACTTCTGCACACGATTTTTCATCTGAGCCCGGTAAAGCTGTTCTCGATGTTGGTCACCATACCTGAGTTCTAGCGCAGCCACTAAATCTCCGAAGTGGTTTTGTTGTTCAACTGGGATCGACTGTAACATCCCCAAAGCTGGTCCTCTCAGAGCTACTATGAGTGCAGTAGCTTTTTCCTCGTCACCTAACCCATTTGCACTTGCTGCAGCCTCAAATTGTCGGCGATACATAGACCAAGGCGACTGTCCATCAAAAGTTGGTGGTTTCACGGAAGAACCCGATGTGGCAACTCTGTCACGGCGATCTTGACTTCGTAGCGAGGTGATCTGATTCGCTACATTTCTTTCGATTGCATCGAGCATGGAATCTATTCTTGAAACTTCCTGGTTAAGCTTGTCATCAATTCTGGTGACATCTGTCTCTAACTCATCCATCTGCTTATCAGTTTTATGCAGAATTTGTTCGAAGAAGATTTTCTGATGTTCTCGTTCTTTTTCTTGATGTTCTCGTTCTTTTTCTTGATGTTCTAGAATTTTCTGTAACTCTTCTTGACGACGTTTCTCATCTTCCTGTCGTCGTGTCTCTAGTTCTGCGAACTGATTTTTCATAAATTTTATAATGTCTTCCATCGTGTCGTATGACGTACTCCTTGTATTCACCATACGTATTCAAATGTCCTCGAAAATCCACACTTCTGACACCACTGTTACGATTTTACTCTGGGTCCGTAATGATTTAACACTCGGTATAACACTTAAAATTATTTATTCTGAACACTACTATACAATAATTACAATACTCGTACTAAACACTTCCGATTCACAACACTTCTTCGATCGTTATTATAACGCTTCCAAATAGAGACTTTTCTTCCTGTCCCTAACAACAACTATTTATACTACCTAATAAAACGTCTAGATTCCACTCGAAATATCGTGAACAGGTCGATAATCTTCTCGAGTCATCTCAATAGCCGTCGAATCACCTAATTACTATTCCAAGAAATATGGCTTGTTTACTTCCGCAGGTAGCTGGGATTGATCGCCAGGGTCGTAACAATACTATAAACATATAAATCGTCTTGATTCATCTTATGCAGAATGAAAAATCCCACAAGAGAAATCGAACAAGAACATTTCGTCAAACCTTATACCTATCTGCAATGGTGAATGCAATAAAATACAGAGTGTTTCATTTGAAAGAACATAAGTTTGATATGTCACACTGTTTTGAGACACACTGTGGAATGATGAAATAATTTGAAATATACATCCCTTGGACTCACAACTCCTGTAAACATTGTATTCTTCTATCTGTAATAGCAGAGTTGCTATCTCGCTTTGTCACACTTAACACCCTTCATACAGAGGGCTATATGGAATATGACTATCATTCTTATCCATAGCTCTATCACTATATCCTGCGAACTTTGGAAATTATTCAAGTTCATTTCTGTTGAAGAGGAATATTCTCGAACGGAATTATGAACATAAATATATATATAGAAACTAGCAAAGAGATGATTGGACATAGCCCTCACGAAGAGATAACCGTATACACGTGTTTCGGGCTTCCATCCTCCATCAGTACGGTGAAAGGAAGTGCAAAGGATGGTCAGCAGATCCTGAGGTCTCAGGGGAACAGCTAACGTCACTACAAATGTGCGGCTGGCTACTGTTTGTTGACTCCGTTCATTTGTTGTTTCGTCTTCAACCAAGTGCTGCCAATCCTTTGCACTTCTTTTCACCGAACTGATGAGGGCCGAAACCCCAAAACACGTGGATATGTTTCCTAGTCACTTTACAGTTCCCTCGATATCACTTTCATCCTATTATATAAAGAAATGTATTGAGAATTTGCATTCTTCATTTGGTGAAAATATCAATTCTTCATCGGTTTATTCAACAGAAAACAACTATACTTCTGGCTATATGCCATGACGTACATTGAAATATATCGATTGAACACACACGATGAGAATTTGGGAACCAAATCTTCTGAAGTTGAGAATTTGCATTCTCCTTCAGAAAAGAATATGTATAATATCATCCTGAATATTCGACAGAAAACAACTTTTCTCCTCGCTATTTATCACGTCGAACATCGAATTATATCTGTTGAACATCCAGAAGAAAAGCACAAGAAATGAAAATCCTCTTAAATTGAGATTTAACATTCTCTCTCAAATCGGATGGAATAAGATAATATATAATGAATAGAAATATAACTCACCACTTCGTTCAGTATTGAAATCAAAATTGAAATGTATAGGAGGAGTGAACTAATTATTGTTAGGTTATGTTACTGGTGCATTGACTCGATGATAAGTTCAGTTCTCAAAAGAATTGCCAAACTTTGGTCTGCATAACATCCTTTCCTCCTGCACGATGGCGCTCAAAGTGGAAGAAACCTCACTCATGCTCATATAACCGCGATTCAATTATCAAAATCATTTATTACCATTTCGATAATGTGACATACACCAGGTACATTTTTTTGTAATTCTATCGGTCAACCAATTGGAAATAGACCTATTTCAGCATTTCTTTGAATAAAAATTCTCAAGGAAGTTATCCAGTCTGTTTGGTTCTTGTTGGTCCACTCAGTACATATATAAATACATCAAAACCCCAGAATTCACTAATTCCGTATGAACATCCCGATATTCGTCGACAATTACTCTCATCTTCTTTTACGCACTCATCTGTTCGCTCTCGATACCACCAGTTATTTTGATTCCACTCTGCTTCATCATTTTGCTGTATCAATCGCTATTTTACTCCATCAACAGTTATTCGAGTAGAAAGCTTCCACAATACGCCAACCAATGTTGCATTTAATTTCTGTAATCGTACTCGAATTGCTACAAAGAGCTCGTGAAAATACCAGAATACCGTTTCATATGATGTTCCTATGCAAAGTCAGAGGATTCTGCGGATGATTGAGCTGCCACAATTCAATCTGAATTATCAGAGTTTTTCATACCAACTCCCAATGCTTCAAAGATTGAACCAGGGCCGTCTCTGACTTATCAGTCTCATTATGCTTTAAGGTGCTTCCAGCACACTCTCAAACCCGAAATATCTCTCATATATGTGATGTACTTCCTTGATATGTGTTCACACTTCCAGTGGCCATTGATCAGAAGAGGACCTATACGTATTTTGTATAGAATTTATGACACCCTACATACACTACAGTAGATGGTGTGTCTAAAGTGTTCGCCAACTGAGCCTACGGAAATCAGAACTAATAGTCTTTCAATGCATAACAGATATCTGCTTCAAAATCAAACGTCCCAAATTATTGATTATGAGTTTTCTTTACGATAATATGTTCTTAGGAGAAAAGTTTCATCGAATACATTCTCTCTTGTTCCATGTGAAATAACTGGAAACAATCGACCAGTTCATTCCCAGTAAACCGAGAAATATCTAGTTGAAAGTTGACGTATCATCATAAAACTAGTTGCTTTTTCAGCACTTCCTATTCTTCCTGGAATATTCACCTCTCAAATAGGAAGATGAACAGGATCATAGTTGAAAGTTGAAAAAATGAACACCTCGAACGAAGTCATTGTAATCCTTGAACACGTAACATTCAATTCAGGAAATATAACCACTTCAGTTAATTATATAATAATATACAATTTTTCAAATTTCGACATTTGAATTAACTCTGTTCAGAATTGACAGAATTTTTGAAATGTCTCACTTCACGTAATCACTTTTGTGAAATATCATATGACTGATGATGAAATGTGCATTCCAACACGAATTACGTATTAAAAATATGGATGGACGAAGAGTACAATTTTGTACATTTTGTGCTGCATATTCTATATCACTTCGGTAATCTGGATTTGAATCAGCTATTTTCCACTCCTGAAGATATAAAACGAGTTCATTTCGTGAATTTCGTCAATGACTTTATATTATTGCATGAGGAATACTTCAAAGTGACAAGCGAAGTCAACTTGACTACTAAATTTTGTATTCAAATGGTTCAAGCAAAATTCTTGATCAAAATCAGAAGACATTGTGAGTTACACGTTAGGAAACGCATATTGTGTTACTCTGTGTTTTATATATCTATTTTGATATCTATTGAGTCATACTCAGTTATAAACACTAGTTAAGTTAATCGTTTGTCGACTTCGATTCCATAATATTATGTTAGAGGTCATGAGTGTGTGTAGCACGCAGAGTCTTCGAACAGAGTGATACATTTTTTTCATCAAAACATTCTTGAAGAGAAAAAGAAACTGAATTGGATTTGATCCTTTTTGTTTTCCTGTCACTGATTCTCATCGTAACACTCATTAATAGCAAAATTGGGAATATGTTGAATTGAATACTATTGAAATTATGAGACAATGTTCAATTAAAATTATTTGATATCTACAAGTTCAATGATTGCTCGAAGGAATCTACTTAGATGAAGTTCACTCCTCGTTTTCACTGCTACCAATTCTAATAGTGACATTTTGAAGCAAAATGTTGGATTTATATCAATTCGAGAGGAGAAAGATCATAAATGGATGCTAGTGCGTAGGATATTCCTTGTTGTTTGTCATTACCAGTTCCGAATGGTACCTGTAGGCCCGTTATGGAAACGACATATTGAATCACACCGACTAATTTATTTTTGATAGGCGGTGATTATGAGGAGTATCTAATCCAAGTAAGTTTTTCATTGCGATTTTTTAACAAGTAGATATCGAATAATCCTTATTGACACCGGTGTCCTAATTTTAAATCTCTTCAAATCGACATACTCTCAACTTTCTGTTTATGAGTGTTTCGATTAGATTTGGTGGCGAAAAATCAAAAGAGTATCAAATCCAATTAGTTTTGTCTCCTCTCCACGATCCTTTTGTAGAACTTTGTTAATTGATGATTACAGTGTGTTGTTTTATATATCGAATGAATATGAATTTTCCCTGAAGCCGAACCTCGATTTCCATTCTGCCCGATGAATCAATGAATTCAACGTTTCAATTTCAACCTCCATTTCAAATTTGAGGAATAATACTGGGTAGTTCAATACTTGTGGACAGGTGGATAATTATTCGAAGTCGATAAATCACCGTATATTCCTGATATGAAGTCTGTAAGACTCATCAAATATGGAATTTTGGAAATCAACAATTTTAAAAATCTTCAGTTCACTGCATTTCATTAGTTAAAGAAAATGAATCACCCCAATGATGGAGTCCTTTATCATTCAACTATCAAATTGGAAACAATTGATATCGATATGATCATCTCTGTATTTTTATAATAATTTCATTGTATAACGCGGATCATTTAACACAGGGTGGCTGATGGAATGCAAACTTCATCATTGGGATCTCGTGAACCGAAATAGATACAGTACCTCATAGATGTATCGAACACTGTAAAACAATAAAAAATTTGTGTTTGAGCCGTAGAAAATAGTACATTCTTCAACGAGTTCGGAATGGGTGATTTCCCACAAGAATGAAGTTTGCAGTATGTGCCATAGGCCAATGCTGCAATCATTCGAGTAGGAAATCAGCATTCCGTGCAAGATATACAATATAATTTTATTACGTCTATAGTAGATAACAGCGGCATTTTCGATTTCTTCGTCTTGGAGCCATCTGATTTCTTGTCAAGTGATGGTCATTTATCAGACAGAGCTGTCATCGCTTCACATTTGACATTTCCTGGGCGATGAGTCATTGTGATATCAGATACGGAAATAGAATTGATGACTAACAAAGTTCCTCATTGATGTATCGGACACAGTGAAACGAGGGCAATTTTGTGTTATACCCGTAGAAAAAAAAACCATACAGCAATCCTCCATCGAACAACAAGAGTGTGAAAGAGACAGGTTACCGTTAGGGTTCCTTGATGGAAATTGACGTTCAAGTTATCTTAACAGGGTACGGACAGATCCTCGTCTCCTCTCACTCTAAAGTGTTTGTGAAACAGTTATATAGTTCCATCCTTATCCAATTCTGGGGATAAACACTAGATTTTTGACATTCGTTGGTTTTTAGGTTATATGGAGGTCACTGG
The DNA here is from genome assembly GCA_918026855.4 of Phaedon cochleariae. NCBI lineage: Eukaryota > Metazoa > Arthropoda > Insecta > Coleoptera > Chrysomelidae > Phaedon > Phaedon cochleariae. The sequence continues at coordinate 24,639,364 of OU896709.1, forward strand.
CGTATCATACGTAATTTCCATATGGAATTCCTGATTGAACTATACCAAGATATAGATGAACAATCCTCTAGTTATAGAGTTTACTACTAATACTACTCCAGCATAATCTTAGCGATTTAGGGAACATATGAATTGTACTGAAAGCTTAATATATTTCTGTTGACTGAATTGACTGAATGAATTCTGATTTCAAGCTGAGCAGTAGTTTATCTATGAGCTGGAATGAGCTGAGCCTTATGATTGAGAAATGGTGGAAACCTCGATGTGGGTATCTGGACTACTGTACTCATGTCATGTGTGCTGAATATATTGTCAGAAATCCAACTCGGAGAAGAATTTATGGAATTACTAATATCACTCTATGTATGAAACTTCGTCTAGGATGAAAAGTAGATAAATGCTGATAAAAATTGATAAGTGAAATGTGCAGGAAAATGAAGAATAGAATATACTTCACCCCCATGTTATAGATATGATTTTTCCGTCTCTTTTGAATAAAGAGTCATTTTCGAATAATTTATTGATGAAAGTAACTAATGGCAGAGTATGTTTGTAGCCTGAGCAGATAATAAAATTAGTAAAATTTTATTATTCAGGAAACTGACTTTTATTCAAGTTTGTATAACAAAACCATTAATCACAATGAAAAGTACAACATTGATTAAATACAATATCATATAATACAGGGTGGAGTAATGTTCCATAACACAGTTTCCAACATCCTCCCTTTATGGGATATTACTTCAATCCCATCTGTACTACATTGAGGTTGAATTTTTTACCAGTGAGACTTTTCGTGAGTGAATCTGCTAGCATATCATTAGTTCCGATTTGCTGAACCCTAATATTCCCTAGCACTTGTTGTTCTCTCACGAAGTGGTGCCTCACGTCGATGTGCTTGGTTCTTGGTCGATAGGCGCTATCTTTACTGAGATCTACTGCCCCCTTATTGTCGCAGAATATGTTGATCCTCTCGATTTCTTTCGGGAATAGTTCTTCCAGTTTTCCCTTGAGGAAAATAGCTTCTTGTGTTGCTAAGCTCAATGACATATACTCAGCCTCCGTGGTCGACAGTGCAACTGTAGGTTGTTTTTTTGATGTCCAACTGATTGCACTCCCGCTCATCATGAAAATGTACCCAGCAGTTGATTTTCTGTCGTCAGCATCACCTGCCCAATCTGAGTCACAATATCCACATATATCCTCCACAGACTTCTTGAAAACCAATTTCAGTTTAGAAGTTCGCTTCAGATACCTCAAGACCCGTTTAACTGCAGTCCAATGTACCATACACGGTTTACTGCTGAACCTGGCCAATTTTCCTGCAGCAAAGCAAATATCAGGCCTTGTGCACTGAGCAGCATACATTATGCTTCCAATGGCTTCCCTATAAGGAATTTGTGACATTTCTCTACAGCATTCGTGATCATCGTTTTCTTCCTTCATCGTCAGTATTTGGTTAGGATCCAGGGGTGTTTGTACTCCGTTACATTCAGACATATTGAAACGGGACAAAATTACACCAATATATTTTTCCTGGTCCAAAGTTATCACCCCATTGTCTTTATCTCTCAGGATTCTCATACCAAGACAATAATGGGCTTCACCTAATTCCTTCATCTTGAATTTTTCTGCTAACTGATCCTTGAGTTTCTTCTTCTGAATTGCATCTTCAGAAAATAGAAGGAGATCGTCCACATAAATTGCCAATACCATCATCTTACTTTGTTCTCGTTTAAAATAAACACATGAGTCCATATTTGATTGTGTAAACTTCAGACTCTTCAAGGCCGAGTCCAATTGTTCATTCCAAATTCGACTCGATTGCTTGAGACCATATAGTGTTTTCAAAAGTCGGCAAGTAGAATGATTTGGCAGTTCCATGTGAATTTCTTCGTCTAATTTTGGATGCAGAAAGGCTGTAACTACGTCCATCTGGTCTATATCCCATTCATGTTTCACGGCTAATGCTAACAGCAATCGAATTGAACTGTACTTTACCACTGGCGAAAATGTTTCACTGTAGTCAAGACCAGGAATTTGGGAGTAACCCTTCGCTACCAATCTAGCCTTGTACCTTTCAACTTCCCCGGATGCTGTTAATTTCGTCTTGAATGTCCATTTGCTTTTGATTATATTCTTGCCAGATGGTACTTCACAGATAATCCAAGTTTTGTTTTCGTCATGAGCTCTCATCTCTTCTGCCATCGCTTCATTCCATTCATTCGCATGCATACTAGACAATGCTTCTTCGACAGTTTTTGGATCATATGAAGTCTCCAGCATTGCTTGATGAATGAAATCAGAGTTGAAGATACTTCTATTCGGCTCTCGATTGCGTGAAGATCTTCGTACGTTTGGTATATATCTCTCAGATTCAAAATCCTCAGTTGGTGTTGATGTCTCGGCTGATGCATTTGAAGCTGATGCTTTGGCTGATGCATTTGAAACTGATCCTTCGGCTGAATCAACATTTCCAATAGTCGTTTGAATTAGATCTTCGATGATTTCAATTGTATCTAAATGCTCTTGATCATCTGAATTCGGAAATAAATTTTCTGACAGACTTTGACATTCAAGATTGACAAACTGATTTTCAAGAAAAACTATGTCCTTCGCTACAATCAACTAGTGTGTTACAGGGTGTATGAGTCGGAATCCCTTTGATGTCTCACTATATCCGGTGAAGATGTACTTCTCTGCTTTAGCGTCCAGTTTCCTTCGTTTCTCCTTGGGAATATGAGCTAAAACTGCACATCCAAATATTTTCAAGTGAGAAATATCAGGTTTTTCATTGTTCCACAATTCAATGGGTGTTCTGTTATCAAGGGCTTTAGTGGGGCTTCGATTCTTCAGATACGTGGCTGTATTGACTGCCTCAGCCCAAAATTCATTCCCTAGGTGAGCCGAAAATAGCATTCTTCTTGCTTTTTCCATCAGGGTTCGGTTGAGTCTTTCTGAAACTCCATTTTGCTGTGGAGTATAGTCGATTGTAGTCTCATGTTTTATCCCATGTTTCTTCAGGAACTGTGAAAATTGACGGTTCACATATTCTTTTCCATTATCTGTTCTGAGACGTTTTATTCGTGAATCCTTCTCGTTCTCAACAGATGCTTTGTATTCTTGAAATGTCTCGAATACTTCAGATTTGTGTTGCAGAAAGAATATTGAAGATTTTCTACTGAAGTCATCAGTGAATGTCAAGAAATATCTTGCTTTACCAATCGATTTTTCTTGCATAGGGCCACATAGATCTGAATGAATGAGTTCTAAGAGGTTCTCTGAGCGTTTTCCTAATGATTTTGGAAAAAACTTTCTTTGCAGCTTCCCTTTGAAACATTCTTCGCAGTTTTTTAACATTGCTGTCCATGTAGTTTATGCCCGTAGCAAGTCCGTCTCTCAGCAGTTTCATATACTGGAAGTTCAGATGTCCGAGACGTTGATGCCAAAGATTTTTGGGAATGTTAGTTGCAGTCATTGCTGAACGAGTCACAGATTGGAGATCTAGCCGGAACATACCATTGAATTCGGATGCGGTTGCTATTATCTTATCGGATTCCAATTTGACAAGTTCTTCAGTGATTCGGCAACCATTGGAATCAAAGACAACTGTCTTTTCGTTTCCTACCAGTTTGCTGACTGACAATAGATTCAATGCTAGGTCCGGAGCATGAATCACGTCATTTATGGTAGCTGATTTCCCATTGTGAAGAGTGACTTCGATATTTCCTCTTCCTGTACATCTCAACTTCTCACCATTTGCTATTCCAAGATTTCTGTTATTTTCTTCTTGAAATTCTTGTAACCAGGTCCTGTGGTGAGTGAAATGTCCTGTGGCACCAGAATCGACATACCAGTTTTCTTCATCTGTTGATCGAAAAATCTCGTTACATGACAAAGCAAAGGAGCCTTTCTCTTCTTTCTTGTTTCTTCCATCTTTCTTGGGTTTCGGACATGCATCTGCTTTGTGGGAATACTCGTTACAATTGTAACATCTGGGACCCCGTTTGTATCTATTTGGAGGTTTGAAACTTGAAGATCGGTTGCTGTAAAATGCTGATTCAGACTGGACCATTGTTGCTGATGTCACAGTTTTAACATTTTCTTGCAATAAGAGTTGTTTCACAAATTCGGTAGATGTTACTTGTTTCGATCCCTGTATACCCAAGATCAACGGTTTGAATTGTTCCGGAAATCCTCCAAGAATGATTTCGCCGACTACAGTATCTTTAAATGGTTCTCCGATATTCTCGAGCTGTTCACAGATTTTCAACACTCTGTCGACGTAATCTTGCATAGATGAACACTGATCAAATCGTATTTTGAATAGACTTGGATATAGACCGACAAGTCTGACGATTCCACTATCTTCGTAGGTTTTCTGTAGACACATCCATGCTTCATGTGCTGTCTTGGTTTTCTTAGTTTCGCTCGCTGCGCAAGGTTTAAGTGAAAGATTTATCTTGGCTAGAGCTCTTTGATCAAGGTCTGGATCAATTGTCTGATTTTCTTCGGGTTCAATGCAGCACCAGAGTCCAGCATCAATGAGAAAGTTGCGCATCCAGAACTTCCAGTCATTGTAGTTTGTTCCGTCTAGGTGTTTAGCTTCTGTTAACCCGCCAACTGATGATGATATAACTGTTGATCTAACCGTTCTCGCTTCTAAGTTGGTCTGTAGAGCATGTATTTGGGCTTGTAGTTCTGTAATTGTAGTCATATTTTGGTGACTTATTTCCTCTGAACTTCACAGTTGACAATACTGCCAATTGAATTAGTTTTTGGAAATTTCTTCTGCAAAAAACACTCGCGAACTATTCGTTGAATATTTCTGGGCCCATAACCTAATGGCAGAGTATGTTTGTAGCCTGAGCAGATAATAAAATTAGTAAAATTTTATTATTCAGGAAACTGACTTTTATTCAAGTTTGTTTAACAAAACCATTGATCACAATGACAAGTACAACATTGATTAAATACAATATCATATAATACAGGGTGGAGTAATGTTCCATAACACAGTTTTCAACAGTAACAAAGAAGTAGGTAGGTATACGCGAAGTATACGCAGTATAACTTATAGGCACGTTATTTTCACTTTTTCATCCTACATATTTTCTATTTGTGGTAAAGTAATATAATTATAAGAACTATGAATGTCTTTCGCCATATTGGATCCGTCATCTTGAATTTTCCAATTTTGACGAAACAATCATTATATCCTACCCCAAAAACCCCCAGATACCAATTTCGAATAGAATCCGATCTTCATTACAAAACTCGTCCACCATATTGGATTCGCCGCCATCTTGAATATCCCAATTTTCACAAAATAATTATAATCTCCGACTCAGGAAATCTTCAATCTATTTTGATTTTTTGAATAAAATCAGATCATAATTACAAGTTTCTTTCGCCATATTGGGTCCGCTATCTTGAATTTCCCAATTTTGACAAAAAATCATAAAGTTCCACCTCGACAACCCTCAGATACCAATCTTAAATATATTCAGATCATAGTTAGAAATTTCTATTACTGTATATTGGATCCGTGATCTTGAAGTTTGAAGAAATAATCATCAACTTCAACCCCGGAAAACCCCACATACCTTCCAATTTTGAATTGAATCGGATCATGATTACAAACCTCGTTCGCCATTATGATCTTGCTCAACAAGTGAATACCTTGTACATACCTATTATTGACATTTTGGGATTTTTTTTGTAGCGCCCATGGATGTGACGTGACAGCTATGTCAGGGATGCCAGTAGGCAAAACTAAAATCTCTAGATCATCGGAAAAGAATGCAGCTATGATCTGTCCGTACCCTGTAAAGATGACTTTAACGTCAATTTCCATCAAGGGACCCTAGTTACCGTAACAGCTATCTTTATTGCAGTTGCCCCTGACACACTTTGTGCTATTTCCTTCCAAGTGTTTATATTGAATTCATTGACTCCAGCTTATATTCTTTGATTTTTTTTTCCGAAGTAATCAACCAAAAAAAAATTCTATGGAGGCATTCATTGGTTAGGCCGATGATGATTCGTTATTTCAATTATGTTTCCTCTCAGGATCGGCCGGCGCCCAGCAAGCAGCGAGCGAGGCGCAATATTACCTCGCTATGGTGCTATAGCTAGACTCTAGTAATATCATTATATCTATTCCTATACGATTGAATTGGAGAATAAACTACCTCATGATTCTTTGCTGCTTCAAGTCAATTCACATTGATACTTATGGAATATTTATGATTACACGCCCCTCTACTCATTTTAGCACCGATTACAACGAGTTCAGATCGTTTATCGGATGAAACCCGTTTGTTTATGAGACTTCTGAAGATTTGCCTTCTCTTCATCCCTTCAACTCAAATATCATTTCAACGAGAGAGTTGTATTGGTTATTCTTTTACCAGAATTTCAATATCTCCAGCTCTAGATCTACGATGATTTCTCTGGAACTTACAGAAATGTAGATTATACTTCAAAAACTGATTTCGGTAGCCATGTTTCCAACATAATGACACGAACGGTGGTTGCTCGAACTTGAACATTATCAGAACTTCAAGTCTACGATCAACGAATAGCTAAACTTCAATGATCATTTGCACAAATACAACTTCTTTATGTATTTCAATTTCAATAAGATAGTGGAGACTCAGCAGTTTTTTTCCCCATAAATGAATCCATTAGGATAACATTCAATCCACAGAAACATAATTTCATCACATTTTAACCAACACGAGAGACTACTCTGGAGTATCACACTCGACGATTTCCGATCTCACTGCACAAAATAAATATAATAAACCAACATGAATAAATATGATGATATACATTTTGTCAACAAATGGAATACGGTCTCTAGATTGATCGAGTAGGTGAAATATCAATTTGTTCATATTATCTGGTAGATTGAGGGTATTTTATTTTATAATTAGAGAAATGCAATTGGACAATTGAAATTGAAAACCATTGGAGGAGAATCAAGTATAATGAACAATGTGATAATTTCGTGACACTGTTCACACAAATATTCGATAAGAGTTCTCCTATTAATAAATGTCGAATATCTGAAACGAGAAATAGAGAAACAAATATGTCCGACCCAATTATTCCCGAGTACGAGAATAGGTTAAGGATTCTGCATAGTTTGAATATCCGGTTACGAAAACAAAATGAGCAAATCGAAATGGTATATAGGAGAATACTAGAACAATACAGGTGGGAAACTCATTCTGAAATATGGAAACATCATGCAAATAACCTTTGATATTGTTGAATACATAGAGAGTTATGACGACGAATATGAGGAATTTTGGGATGTACGACAAATTGATAATCATCAAACAGAACGTAGAAAGAAGTTCCCATCGTTCAAGTTTGAACTCCTTGATTGAGTTAGAGTATTGAAGAATTAATTTTTCACTGTATCTTGCATTTTTGGACCCACGTATATATAATATGAATTTCATGTCTTCTCATCAAGAATTACCCTCCCAATTTATGTCTATAATTTATGTGATGATTTTTCTTCTCAAAAAATATAAACAAGTTGAAATCGAAGGAAACACTAATGAAATTGCTGAAATATGCAATGATTGTCTGTTGCTTTCCATATCAATTAATATCAACGACACATATACAATTGTGATCAAATAAACCATTGCATGCGCAATATACATATCAAATATCAAGGAAAAACTCAAGAATGGAATGAGCCGTGGTGATCTTAATGAGATCACATGTAATTATCTGAATCTAAGTATTCATCTCATTGTAGATCCGATCGTGAAAACTCTATAATTAACTTATTGAAAAATTGATTTCTCCATGAAGATACGAAATTGGTATTATTCGAACCACAACGACTTCATGAAATTCAAGATGCAACAGCTATATTGAATCATCTGTTCAGCCATTTATGAGTTCCCCGAAAAATTCGTCGATGTTTTGTGTAATCGGTTCATGACCTTCATTCATCCTGATATGATGAATGAGATACATCATGCATATCTAGGTGAACAATTTTCAGTTCATTTATTCCACTCAAGAGAATAAAGAGATGCCTCTTGACTAGTTCTTAGCTGTTGATATCCTGATTCATGACAACATCTTATACGTTGGGACGATATAGAGTGAGAGGACCTGCTTTCTAATGGTTTCACTTATTTCTGTTCTGAATGATGGAACTGATGAGGTTCTCTATCATTCGATCCATGAAGCGGCCCAATACGAAGCCATCACAAGTGGCCCTGGCTCTTTTTCTTACTATGGTGCCGTCTTAGTGAAAAAGTAAAGTTTGATACTCTACTCGGTAAGATCCGTGTAACTAGCGTCCTCTATAAGAGTCGATCATATAAAAACAAAATTCTTGTGATGTCTGAGCTTCAAGAATATTAATACAGAATTTCATTGCAATGTTGCCAGCAGTTCTGACATAATCATGAAAAATGTGTTCAACATTTCTTGTTCAACACGTTCCACCTATCCTAGCAACAGGGCCACCTTTATCTGTAACACCTAGTATCTACGTTCCCGATAATTGTCAGATCTAACTATGATAACCATTCATCAAATCGACTGTGGACTGTTATGCTTGTCATATTTGAAATTGATATTCAGGAAATTGTCAATAAATCGTTTTGGATTCTTAAGCATAGATGAAATGATGATTCATTCTGAAATGCTAACTAATATCCGAAAAATCCTTCAAGTTGGAATTTTCTGAAAATTAGCATATCGCTACTCCGGAGTTGGGAACCAACTTTCAAGAAGTCGAAGAGCGGGACTTACAGCTCGTACTGAAATCGAATCACTTCTAGAGCACCAGGGTACTGTCAGGTTCTTGAACAAAAATCACACATCTTCTCAGAAAACTCTACAGCCGAGCCGGATTCGACTGGTATGGTTGCACCATAAGTAAAATTTGTCATGTTTGGAAATATTATTTCCCTCATTCATTATGTCTCGAAATTTTTAATTGAATTCCTACTCAAGGAACCAGATGAACAAGAGTTGCCTAGCCCATAGTCACTCGACATATTCATACAATAGGCATGGTTGATAATAATTCGGCATGTTTCATTTCATAATTTCTTATCATTATAATGAATGAATTCTTCTTGCGATCTTCTGCTGGATGATACAATTCCTGATGAGTATTCGAATTCAATTGTGTGATATGTTCCATGTTCGTTCTTCTGGCCGTGAAGGCCACAAGAAGAATATGTGAATAACCTACTCCTTCATAAGAAAATTACATCTTGAATTTTGAGAATGGCGGCTGAGCGGCATCTTCAATTATTCTTTCAAATGGAATACCTTATATATGACAACATTGTTGAAATCATTCAATGGTCCTCTACAGCTCCATTCAAAACACTCCACTCGTTGTTTTAAAGTTCCTCAGATATTAACGTTTTCGAGATATGAACGTTTTGGTCATTTCGAACCCAACTAAAAATCTGAATGAAGATAATCGCTGTATTGGTGATATTTCGAAACAACATACACTAATACCACTTCGAAAAAATATTGAACGCAGGTTCACAGATACCTCTATGAATTCACAAAATCAGAATATAATTCATACTATCAGAGCCAGAGTTATTGAATAGTGGTGCCCGCGAGAGTCTCGTTTTCGAGAGTCTCACATGGTCTCGTCTCGTTTTCGAGACAAGACTCGATACGAGACTCGGACAAGACGAGACGAGACTTTCATTGGTCTCGTCTCGAGTCTCGTGCAAGACTTCTCGTGTCTCGTGCGAGAGTCTCGCAGGTAAATATTTCTGCGTGCCGACTGCAGACTTGAGAATTTCATTCATATTAAAACATATTTAGAAAGATTTCAGACTATTTAGCACAGGTAGACAAAATATTTCATTCACAAAAACTTTGAGATACACAATCCATGATCTCTTATGGCGGCGGAAAATAAAGGCAATTCTGCAATAACGACAGATCGCAAATTAAATGACTACCTGAAAATCTATTAATAAGTAATTCTGTGCTGAATAGTCTAAGATAAAGAATGACTTTGTTTTGACGGGAGTATGGATGCAGGAGCTTCAAAAAAATTATTCTGTGCATGCATCGGTGTAATAAAAACTCATCAGATATATTGCAATGGTGGAAAATTCATGCTTCTAAATTTCCCATTCTAAGTTTGATGGCTACTTCAGCTTTCTTGTTTAGATGCATGATGTAAGTATGTACCTATAAGGTACTTACTTTTCAATAAATAATGTTATTTTTGTTGTAATTTGGTCTTCCTACTACTATATTATACATAGAAAGGAGGTAAAGGTGAATATCCCGCACTAGACTGGAACAAGATTATGCATGACAATATCGCGATACATCTGCGAGACTCTCGTACGAGACGCGAGACCAGACGAGACTGGAGGCTGCGAGACGAGACTCGAGGCAAGACTTCATATTTCATCGGCGAGACGAGACGAGACTTTATGGAAGTCTCGTCTCTTTGGTCTCGTGTGAATCACTATTATTGAATTTCTCTTCGAAAGTCCTGTGTGATATTGGGGGTATTATAAATTCGGATTCGGAAAGGATAATTCCAATTCCTTTCGTGTTTCTTCAAGAAAATGCCGATCTTCATCACTTCAGAACTGAAAATCAATGATATGTAACTTATGAACTTCTTCATTCCTTGGCTCCAGAAGACATTAGATATAATTATTTCTCGATCAGGTTACTCAGGTAACGACATCAATGAGTATTTGAGCGTTGGTGTCTGACCTGGAAATTTTCCGACGACACCAAAACAAAAACATAACGTGAAATGCAAATGTCTTTCTAGTGGCTATTGATCACACGATCCATGTTATTTTTCATGCCAATCCGGAAAATTACATTATCATACATATCAATGAATTTTCCATGTGACGGTACTTATACCAATGTGCATTGATGCATGATTATTCGGATGTATGATGGGTTCATTTCACTGTGCAGAGACTTCATGATCTCTAATTATATCTAAATACATGTGTTAGATATTGACGTTCAGAAAACTCTCAAATTACGTTATGTTACGTTACATAGGTACGTCATTTTTCCCTGTATTCCATCGTGGTATTCTCAATATGATCAATAGTAAAGTTCTTGATCAAATGTTCTAAACGTTCAAATAATCCGTATCTGTCGCTCCGAATCTCCAGGGTTGACTAATTGACTATGCACGTTGTTTCACTACTGAAACGCAAGGGATAAGTGATGCTGTTGTGAGAACTGTTTCCTGCTCATTTATTCACTTCTTCACCAAAGCAATCCATGTCGAAGTGGCATCTGACCTAATATCAGGGGGTCTATTCTATTCCTATACGATTGAATTTGAGGATGCACTACCTAATGATTCTTTGCTGCTTCACGGCACCTCACATTCTTACTTATCAAATATTTATGAATACACGCCCCATTTCTCATGTAAGCAGCGATTTCAACGAGTTCAGATCGTTCATCGGATCAGCGATGATTCCTGTGGAACCCGCAGAACTGGAGATCATACTTCAAAAACTGATTTTGGTAACCATTTGGCGACATGGCGACTCGAACGGTGGTTGCTCGAACTTGAACATTATCAGAAATTCAAGTCTACGATCAGCGAATTTCTGATTTACGATAATCATTTGTACGAATACACCTTCACTGAGTATTTTAATCATGACTAGATATTCAGCATTTTCTCTTTCACATATTAATTCATCAGGGTAACATTCAATCCACAGAAATATAAATTCATTACATTCTAACCAACAAGAGAAACTACTCTGGAGTATCACACTCGACGATTTCCGATCTCACTGCACAAAATGAATATGAGATAATCCACATAGATGAATATGTGATTACGTTTATGTCAACAAACGGTCTCTAGATTGATCGGGTAGGTGGAATATCAATTTGTTTATATTAATTAGGAGAATGAGGATATGTTATTTCATGATTAGACAAATGCAATTGGACAATTACAAACCATTTGAGGAGAATCGAGTATAATGAACAATGTTATCACTTCGTTACACTGTTAACACAAATATCCAATGAGAGTTATCCCATTGATGAATGTCGAATATCTGATAAGAGAAATAGAGGAACAAATATGACCGACCCTGTTATTCCCGAGTACATGAAAAGGTTGAGGATTCTGCATAATTTGAATATCGGGTTTCGAAAACAATATGAGCAAATCGAAATGGAATATAGGAGAATGCAATACAGGTAAGGAACTTATTCTGAAATATGGAAACATCATGCAAACAACCTGTAATATTGTTGAATACATATAGAGTTTAGACGACAAATATGAGGAATTTTTGGATGTACGACAAATTGATATTCATCAAACAGGACGTAGAAATAAATTCTCAATTGAGTAGACCTAATCACGAATCTATGATCAGAGGAATAGAAAATGAGAAGTTCCCATCGTTCAAGTTTGAACCCCTTGATTGAGTGGGAGTATTGAAAAACAAATTCCTCACTGTATCTTGGAAACCATGCATTTCAGGACCCACGTATATATGATATGAATTTTATGTTTTCTCATTCAGAATCACTCTCTCAATTCATGTCTATAATTCATCAGATGATATTCCTCCTCAATAATGAAATTGCTGAAATATGCAAAGATTTTATGTTGAATTGCATATCAATGATGATATTCATTTCAGGAGACATATCCAATTGTGATTCATTGTAACTATTGCATGCGCAATATACATATCAAATATCGATGAAAAACTCAAGAATGGAATGGGCCGTGGTGGTTTTGATGAGATCATATGTAATTTCCTGAATCTATGTATTCATTCACAATAGGCCGGCGTACCTCAGTGCTTCGATGCTTCAATATCGATTCACGTCGAGGTATCGATCGTGAGTTCGAGTCCCACGAACGCAGACTTCTTCTGATGGCCTGAGAAAGTGTTTGGGATCACACGTTAAAAGGTAAGGCCCCCGTCATTCCTTGCTCGCACAAGACTTTCGAAGACTTCTGAGGGTTGCTCGTAAGGGGGCAACCGAATGACGGATATAAACTTTTTTTTTTTAGAACAACAATTTCATTGTAGATCCGATTGTAAAAAATTCATAATTAACCTATGGAAAAATTGATTTCTTCATGAAGATTCGAAATTGGTATTGGTCGATTCACAATGACTTCATGAAATTCAAGATTCAACAGCTATTGAATTATTTGTTAAGTCATTCATGAGTTCACCGAAAAATTCGTCGATGTTTTGTGTTATCGGTTCATGACCTTCATTTATCCTGATATATTTATTCCACTCAAGAGAATAAAGAGATGCCTCTTGACTTGATCTTAGCTGTTGATATCCTGATTCATGACAACATACTCAATTACTCATATACGTTGGGACGATATAGAGTGAGAGGTCCTGCTTTCTAATGGTTCCACTTATTTATATTCTTAGAGAAAAAAATGGAACTGATGAGGTTCTCTACCATTCGATCCATGAAGCGGCCCAATACGAAGCCATTACAAGTGGCCCTGGCTCTTTTTTCTATTATGGCGCCGTCTTAGTAAGAAGTAAGGGCCGGGATTGGCGCAGTGGAAGAGCGTCCGTCTCACGACCGCAAGGTCGTGGGTTCGATTTCCAGCACGGGCAAGGAACTTTTTTCAATATTTTATTTACGAATTGAATATTGTAAAGTTTCGGAGCATCGGCTGGGGATAGTCCTGCACGATTCGCTGTTGCGTTCCAATTAACAGTGCTGCTCCTAAAGTGGCGCATGGAGTTAGTAACAAAGCCTACACAGAACACGCAGAAAGATATGACGATGTGGTTGTGAGCATCAGAGAAGAAGTAGGACGGTGTATGTAGGTGGGTGTGGAAAACTACCAGCTGAGCGTGAGAGCGGGCCAGCTGCTTAAGTAGACCTCGGTCTCGGGGGTTAACGATGATAGTTAGCAGGCCTGCCACTGCGCATATGGTAGTGAGTACATTACTAGCCTACGTGTATGTAGGTGGGTGCGGAAAACTACCAGCTGAGCGTGAGAGCGGGCCAGCTGCTTAAGTAGACCTCGGTCTCGGGGGTTAACGATGATAGTTAGCAGGCCTGCCACTGCGCATATGGTAGTGAGTACATTACTAGCCTACAAAACACAGCTGAAAAACTCTGAAAAGAGAGCTGATGGGCGGTGCCTGAAAAGGATGTTAGCCAGCTCTCTTGAGCGAACCACATCAGTCATTGAAAATACTTGGGGTTGGCAAAAAGGTCCCATTGGGGACTAGTTGCTGACGTGGAAACGTCCCCCACCAGTACCAGTACCAGTAGTAAGAAGTAAAGTTTGATACTCTACTCGGTAAGATCCGTGTAACTAGCGTCCTCTATAAGAGTCGATCATATAAAAACGAATTCTTGTGATGTCTGAGCTTCAAGAATATTCATACAAAATTTCATTGCAATGTTGCCAGTAGTTCTGACATAATCATGAGAAATGTGTTCAACATTTCTTGTTCAACACGTTCCATCCAATACGGATGCCGTTATGAACATTTTCCAATAAGCGAAACCAAAATATTTTACAATGTTCTACCTATCCTAGCAACAGGGCCACCTTCATCTGGAACACCTAGTATCTACGTTCCCGATAATTGTCAGATCTAACTATGATGACCATTCATCATATCGACTGTGCACTGTTATGCTTGTCACATTTGAAATAACTATTTAGGAAATTGTCGATGAATCGTTTCAGATTCTCAAGCATAGATGAAATGATGATTCATTCTGAAATGCTAACGAATATTCGAAAAATCCTCCAAGTTGAAATTTTCTGAAAATTAGCATATCGCTACTCCGGAGTTGGGAACCAACTTTCAAGAAGTCGAAGAGCGGGACTTATAGCTCATACTGAGAGCCGAATCACTTCTGGAGCACCAGGGTGCTGTCAGGTTTTCAAACAAAAATCACACATCTTCTCAGAAAACTCTACAGCTGAGCCGGATGCGACTGGTATGGTTGCACCATAAGTAAAATTTGTCATGTTTGGAAATATTATTTTCCTTATTCATTATGTCTCGAAATTTTTAATTGAATTCCTACCCAAGGAACCATATGAATAAGAGTCGCCTAGCCCATAGTCACTTGACATATTCATAAAATAGGCATGGTTGATAATAATTCGGCATGTTTCATTTCATAATTTCTTATCATTATAATGAATGAATTCTTCTTGCGATCTTCTTCTGGATGATACAATTCCTGATGAGTATTCGAATTCAATTGTGTGATATGTTCCATGTATTTATTGAGAACACACTAGTGTCCCATTAGAAGTGATAAGTACGTACCTATTGTCGATAAACATATTTAACGCCTCAAAGTCAATTCGAATGAGTTTATTCAGCGTTTGTCTTCCATTCAGAAAATCCCATTTGTATTTATTCAGTAGAACACTCACAAGAGGCATTCAATTCGAATGGCTCTCAAGCCATTGATAACAATATGGCGAGAAAACAAGACGATCGTTTCCTTAACGACTTATTCAAATGGGACCAGAATTGGAGATGGTGTAAGCTGCGGATGTGAGTGAAAACGAAACACACTGAATATTTAACAGCGATAGATAATAATAGATAGAGCACACAGCTGTCTCCGTTCAAAATGATCTATCAATAATGGAAAATAACTGCTATACGACATAATATTTTCGTATGGATATGAAACATTAGATTATAGGATGCCTTGAGGCCTCACAGTTTTCCCACTCATCAGCCGTTTTGAATTTCATCATAATTTCATCATGAATCAACACGAGGAGAAAAAATTTGAGAGCAGTCTAGGGTTGCCAATTTTCTACCTCTTGGGGCACAAGGCAAGAAATATCTCCGTTGTGACACACATAATATATTTGTACGATATCGGTGCAAAATTTCGAGAATATCGACAAAATATTTGCCAGAAATGAAAGGTGAACATTCGGCGATATTGGTAAAATATTAGTTCCAAAATGTTGATGGAATATTGAAGATCAGCATGTTGCAATGTAGTTTCGATAACATTGGTTAATCAATTCCACATCAATATTGGATAATATTCGTAGAGTTGGTTAATTGGTCATGAAATTTCGGATCAATAGTGGCGAGAAATGAAAAATCAACATTTTTTGACAATATTGGTGCAATATTAGTCAGCAATATTGGTGGATAATTTAGACTCATTATGTTGCTATGTTGTGGTCTCTTGAGAATATTGAAAAAAGTTCAAAAATGTGAAGAGTCGATGAAATGGCCTCGTCCTGAAGAAATCATTCTGTTGATCACGGTTAACACCTACGACAGATTAGTATGCTTTTCAATCGTCTCGAACCAATATTCATATTCACTTATCTGACTGGCATCAAGAGTACGTCACCAATCATTTATAGTGCCATCAATCGACAGAGATTTGAGAGTGACATTCAATGAATATCGAAATGCAGATATCGATATGTATCTTTGAAACAATATGTGACCGATATGCAATTGAACTTGGGAATTGAATATTGTTTTTCTCTTTTATAACCGATAGAAAGAGAAATATTGGCCGATATACAAGGTGTCCCCGGAAAGTTTCGATAACATTGGTGAAATAATTCCACATCAATATTGGTTGATATTCGTAGAGTTGATTAATTGGTCATGAAATGTCGAATCAATAATGGCGAGGAATGGAAAATCAACATTTGACAATATTGTTGCAACATTAGTCAGCAATATTGGTGGATCATTGGAAATCATTCTGTTGCTATATTGTCGTCTCTTGAGAGTATTGAAAAAATGTTTTCATGGCAATATTGGCAAAACATAAAATGTGAAAATTCGATGAAATGGCCTAGTCCTGGAGAAACTGCCTTGTTGATCACGGTTAACACCTACGACAGGTTAGTATTCTTTTCAATCGTCTCGAACCGATATTCATATTTACTTGTCTGACTGGCATTGGTACGTCACCAATCATTCATGGTGTCATCTATCGACAGAGATTTGAGAGTGACATTTAATGAATATCGAAATGCAGATATCGATATGTATCTTTGAAACAATATGTGACCGATATGCAATTGAACTTGGGAATTTAGTATTGTTTCTCTCTTTCATGACCGATATGAAGAGAAATATTGAATGACTGATATACAGGGTGTCCCTGAAAAATCCATACAAAATTTCCAAGGTCAAAATGAGCCGATCTGAAGCATTTCACCTCAGTCTGGAATTGCATGATTTCCAAAATACAGGGTGGTGAAAATGAAACATCAATTCGACAAAAACACTCCAAGAAAGAATTTCGAAACATACCGTAAACGAGGCAATTTTGGACTGAAATGAATTGCTTTGAGTCAGCTCATTTTACCCTCAAAAATATGTGCTGAGATCTTGTACAGACCTTCCTATAGATATTTATCCTTGGTACAATATGCATCCGATATTTCATGCATAATGAAGTTGAAACGATATTCATCAATATGGGTAACATATTCAATGTTGCAAATATAATTGAAACAACATTCAACCAATGTGCTGTTGAAATCGAATATACATTATTGCATAACCGCTTCAGAATCGACATGAGAAAGATGTTCAAATTGCAAAATTGATCGAAATATACTGACGATGTTGTTGTACCTTCGTGGAACCATATTATAATATATTTATATATACATACATTTTTCTTCACATATCATGAGCGACTCTTCCACTCAATAGTGCTTCAAAATTGTTGCTGAAAATCCACATTTTGCTCAGGTTGTATTCTGAATATTTATTCATATGGGCTCAATATGAAATCACGATTCAGCCAATTTTATGTTCTATCTGAGTACTCAGGAAGGATAGGAAAATCATATTGGCATCAATTTCTTCTCCTTCTTTCAGGAAGTCTTGGAAAACTTCTTATGGTGAAGGATGTCAATACTTGGTCGTTTCATCACCGTTCGAGTCTCGATGAAGACCTGTTCGACATATCTTGAGGTAGACGACGAAAGAATGTGCTTACTTAGCTTGTCGTGTTCTCCAAACTAATATCGCTTGGATATTGGATATAAGTTGAGACTCTTGTGAAATATTTCGTATGGAAGAATCTATTGAAAAGTAAATAAATTTTGACTTGCCTATATACGGTGCTCCAGTGATGTCAAGCAATTGATGAGTATGGGTTCTCATGATGAACTTCAATACTGTTGAAATGAATCCAGTCGGCTGATATTGTTTTTGTAATAGTCATTATCGAGGGTCAAATTTCCCGTCAGTTCGGATCAGTTCTCGACCACTATAGGCCAATCAAATAATTATATTTTGAGGAATTAATTTCCAGCAAGCTGGAAATCATTTAATTACCTTCATTCGGTCCCAAATGCGTGTAATCTAAGTTTGCACCATTCCAGGAGTTGAGCTTAACTTTTGATAGCCAAAAAACCGCCACATTTTTGCCCTTTTTTCATTTTTTTGCTTATAGCTGCAAAATGGTTCATCGGTCGAAAAATGTCATTCTATTCAATAATATAGAAGGCAAAATTCTGCGTCGAATGACATCTGAAAACATCAAATTCCGTTTAGTAGTATAGCCGAAATCGAATGTTAAAAAAGAAGAAAATTTCGTAGTTCGGTGCAAGCTTACATTTTGCGGCTTTCCAATACGACATATCGTGAAAACAGATACTCCTATTGAAAAAACCCATAAAATAAAAGTTGTAGAGAATAAAATTTTACGTTATATAGATAGATGTCCAAATGTTTAAGTTTTCTTGATTTGTCCAATTATCCAAGTATCTGAATGCCCGGTTCAGCTTCGGTCCCAAATTTTGCATCAATTTATAATTATTTTTCATCTAGTGCGCGAAATGCTACTTTGGTGATCGAGAGCTGATTTTTTTAACGAGGCGCAGCCAAGTTAAAAAATAGTCGAAATCACCAAAGTATTTCGCGCACGAGTTGCAAACAAATTTTTTTTTACAAACGCCAAACAAAATTCATTGTAAATAATAAATAAAATTAGGTAGTGTAAAATTTTGTCACAATTTGAAAAGAGTTTAAAAGCCTTAATTATTGTTACCTAAACATTCAGAAACAAATGATTCCATGGATTTTTTGCATTGAGTACCATAAACCATAAAGGTTGAAATATAAAAATCCCACATAGTTTACATGTAGTGTGCAAAATACCTATTTCGCAATAGGTGCCTATTTCGCACAATGCTTTGCTACTTCGCGCACGGTGTCATGGTAACGTAGGACAATGAAAAAAAGGGTCACTTCGTACATTGTTATCAATGCGTGCACCTTGTCATTAATTGACGTTTGTAGAAAAAAGTCTGTTTTTTTACTTATAAGTTCGAAATTTTCTTTTTTTTTTAAATTCGATTTCAGCTATACCTCTGAACGGAATTTGATGTTTTCAGATGTCATTCGACGCAGAGTTTTGTCCTCTGTATTATTGAATGGAATAACATTTTCCGTCCGACGCACCGTTTTTCAGCTATAAGCAAAAACATAAAAAAAGTGCAAAAATGTGGCGGTTTTTTGGCTATCAAAAGTTAAGCTCACCACCTGACATGGTGCAAACTCAGATTACACGCATTTAGGACCAAATAGAGGTATTAAAACGATTTCCAGTTTGCTGGAAATTAATTCCTCAAAACGGTTTTTTTCGATTTAATTTTATTAGCCTACTAGCAGAATTGATCTTTTCTGAAAAAAAGTAACATGATGTGCTACCACCGTCCAATCACCGTTTGATCAACGAATGGTATCTTCACACAGCCCAAAGATGAATTGAGGAGCAAATGATACTGAAGAGATATATCATACAAGACTTAATTTTTTTCAAGCTTTCATAGGATATCAATACTAAGTTACAAAACCTCACATACATATAAAGTTTCCATAGCCTCTGAATTTGAGGAATAATGATTTCTGGAGGAATATTGACAGTGGAATCTGTCATCACCTCGAATGCCTAGTCATTTCACGTATTGCCGGCAAACAGCTCAACTCTGAATTTGGTACACCATTCGCCTAATATTTTCAGGCATTCCTTGTTATGGAAGAAGGAGGAAAGGTTTATTTAGGTCGAGCCAAGTTGGGTTGTTTGAGACAGTGATATCTTCTGTTCTCCCAAGTAACTTGGACGAGTTTGATGAGATTTTGTTTGGGAGAGATAGTTTTCTTCTCAATGCTTCTGCAGAAAGAATATTCAATACTTCCTCAACATTCCGGCAAACAGAGTAACGGCTGAAGATGGAAGTTACGCTGTTATGCTGTTTACCTGCGATACGTGAAATAACTATAGCCATTCCTGGCAATAAGAGATTGCACTAATGAACGCCGACATAATAATAATATCTATACTTCTTCGAAGTACCTGCCAAAAATCTTCTCCGGGCGGGACTAGTTGCTGCCATAAGCATTGCCTAAACATATTATGAGTACTTATCGGAGCTCCACCAATATCATTCGGATCACGGGATTTATACGAATTTCAACTATGTTTTCTCATATTTCGGGATTGTAGAACTATCAGCTTGAGACAATTGGATGGAATTCGCAAATTTTGGTAGATAATACGAAATGATAACCTTCTTCTTCATTTTGCACACGAAAGATCATTCAGTACTGCGGATAGTTGAAAAATTGTGATGATTGTTTCAGAATAATTATAAGAATATACTACTAACGGCAAAAATGATACGAATTATATAGAGGTTTGATTTAGGTCTTGGGGTCACCTCAGATTTTCACATTCAAGGCGAACATTCGAAAGGACTGTCATAATAATCTTGTCATCCTCTCTCTGCCATGATCAATTATTTATCTTGATGCTGAATTTTACAAGATATTCCTGCGAAGTTGACCTGCAAAATTGACGTAACATCAAAAGTGTAGAAAGTCTTGAAAGTGTAATGAAGTGCAATCCATCGAACTTGCCTTGAAAACTTAAGCTCAATCTTGCTATCATAGAAAATCGACCAGGATAATTATTATGAATCAATTGAAAATAATATGAGTCCCTCTTAATCCCCGACATTGAATTTCAGGTTCTATATTCTGAGATTCAGCATTTCATGATAGCTTTCATCAAAAATGTGCTAATAGAAGACAACTGTAAGAGTCGGTATGATGTGATTGCGCTCAATAGTAGAATATTTCCTGATAGGGCGACTGAAATTTCCTCCTAAGGCAGATGATATGATAACGCGAACAATCTCACACAAATTATTCTTTGAACTCTTCTTCAATGCATAGATGCAAAATATTATACAACACGCTGTCGAATTCATTTGATATTAATATTTTTTCTTACTCTTACTCACTTTCCAAATCTACTCACATTTTGAAAAAAACATTTTCTTGCTTCTCCTACTTGATTTTGATATATTTCAACGTCTCTCTAGGCCTGTTCGTTTGTATTGCTAAACTGGCTAAAGTTGATCTTTTTTCCATAGTTGTCTCTGTTCATGCCATGATGTAAACAAAGAGAGTCATAGAAAAAAATCAAGTTCAGCAGGTTGAGCAAGCACAAACGAACAGGCCTAATATGTACTGAATATAGCTATTTATATATCAAGGGAGCACATGTATTTATCTCCTCCCGCATTAAACACATATGGGAAGAAATGAACGTTTGCTCCCAAGATATATCTGTGGATACTGCTTTTGGGTTAGTCCCATTTATATTCCGTTTAGTAAATAATTAAATAAATAAATAAATAAATAGATACATGAATGTATTATCATTATCACTATTATTTGTGTAATACTCATTTTGTGTGCTGCTTTGTTGACTTGTCCTATAACTCTTGTGAGTTCCAAAGGATTAATGAATTGATTGATTGAATAAACGTGCAACGGAAGGATTCATTATGTCTGGTTATGCCAAATAGATTCATCCTTCGAAGTGCCAATAGAAATGTTGATGCATCTGGAGAATATTTCTCCACATCCGTTTACCATGTACTTTACAACACGCGATATCTATTTAGGTTGAAACTTTCTCTTCCGAGGGGAATTTTTCAGTAAGCACTTTGTACAGCGAACTGAGCATCAGCCTGCCACGCCTGCATCAATTCATACACCAAGGGTCCACTTCTGAATTTCTTTCTCCCAAGTTATTCTCCGAATGATATACTTCTGAGGGAGAAGGTTTATTTTGGCCGCGTTTGATTGTTTGAAAAAAGTAGTTTTCAAGTAATAATTTTGATTTCGGCCGAGTGGGCTAGATTGTTTAGAGAAAATAGTCTTATTTATGCAATGACTGTATTTTCCTGAAGATATACTTCACATGGAGAATGCATTTTCAGGCCAAGTTCGGTTAGGTTGTTTCGAGGATATAGTCTCCTTTCATATGGGATAAGAATATTTTCCGAAATTTATACTTTCTGGGGAAGAATTTCGTCGAAGCCGAGTTATGTTTGAATGTTTAAAAAAGTAGTCTTCTTTCGAACACAAAACGAAAATTGAATATGGAAATCGAATGAAACTCTCGTTTACCAAATTCATGACCTTGCGCGCAATCACAACATAACTTTCTTGAGTTTGAGCTGAGGACCCTGATCGCTGCACGTAAGTGCAGCCTGCCCAAAGAGGTGCTCGTAAACGTGTCAAACCAAGAAGTTCATTTGCTTATTGCCAGTGAGAGTATGTTTTATCAGCTAACTCACTTATTGTTCTCTTGCTTTGAAACAACCGTAGTAGCTTATGTCAAGGTGAGTACCACAGTGATTTCTACACACGATGCAAATGTTCTTCCTCTATGTCAATCATCAAGATTTTTCAGAACTGGTAACACGTACCTACCCAAAATGAAGTCAACATCCTACTCCATTCGTGCGATGGCATGTAGTCGAGCCATTCTTCATCTTTCAAAACGCATAATAGGAAATCTCTATTATTTTCAAAGAACATGAGGCATACCTGAGTCTTGACATGAACTTACCACATATTCCTCAAACAATTCGATACAAACAGTGAAAAATTGCATGGTTTGGGCGTTAGACGGTTCTGACGTTACAATGACTTTCAAATCTTGTTTACATCATGGAAGTCGGAGAGCCGGCTGCATATTTCTACCGTCATCTGATAAATAAATGATATATGTCCCAGAAGCACCCCCATCAAAAGGTTTCTGTGCCACTAGATTTTTGGATTTGATAACGAGATATGCTATTCGATCCCAAATCAATGGTAGATCCCAAAAACTCACGTTTACTACCCCTCAGTCCCAGCCAAATCCACGGCACAGCGAATTATTCGCTCCTATTATTACAAACATTCTTTTGTTATGTGAAAAAGAGTTGGAACAAAAACAAATGAGAAGACAAAAAAAAACATCACGAATATTCAAACGTGTCACGATTCAATCAGATCTGAGTTAGTGGCAGAGCGTCAATATTTTCGTGGATATTTCGCCCTCGTCGGAGGATAATTTATGATGAACCAGTTTGAAACTAATGTGGTGCTCACAATACAAGTATTTTGATCCACATATTGAGTTCCACAGTTGTCCAACGCATATTATCTTCAGAGGGGGCGGAATATTCTGGGAAGTATTGACACAAGAGTCTCGAGATCATACCCGTGTGTTCACTGAACACGCTCGATCGTTACCTAAGCGGTGGGGAGACCGAGACGTAAGCACTAGTAAGCAGGCAAGGCAGTCATCATACAATGAGTGGGCAGGCAGCTTCTCCCATGCTGTCTTTGTTTTTTTAGTACGGGGTGGGCCACCAACAGTTTTCTTGATCACATTTCAACATTTTTTTTTTTCGAATAAATAAGAAACATTTGATAGGCATCAAGTGATCTACTGCGACCTATCAGATAATGAAAGCGATGATTTGATTTGCAATAATTCGCTATGTCACGACGAGTACTACATGTAAATAGCGAACCACTCATCGAAAATCATGAAACTATATGTACATATTATAATAATAGCTTATGTTTTGTTGGCGAGGACGCTCGTTTTATTCAAATTATTTTCGATAATGTTCATCTGCTTCACTAGAAATTATTATTAGTAGTTATGTAGTACTTAGTATAGTATAGTAGTAGCAGCTTTGTTATTCAAAATGGAACACCTTATATTTTATTAGATTTTTCGATTCTTATTCTAATTGAGCTATGATTCCGTTGATCAAGCTCAAGGTATACTTATACGTAGACTGTGAAAAATCGAGATTTTTTTTGTATCGAAACTATACAATACCAATATTGATTTGTCAAAATGGCTTACATGTGTCCCTATCCTAACATTCTATTCACTATCTACTGATGCCATTTAATTGAAACAAATACAGGGTGGATCAGATTTCAGAATTATATAAATGAAATGACCTATTTGAAATAAACAAAACAAATATATCACATAAAAAACACACTCTAATATTCAACATAAAATAAAATTCGATCCCACTGGATGTATTCAAAAATATTAACAGTGTGCATGTCACTTCTATAATGGAATATCAACCCGTATATCTAATGTAACTGTTCAATTTCAAGGAGCGATAGGTATATATACCAACTATGACCAAAGTGAGGTAATCTTCATTGAAAAACACTGCTCTGGTCATGGACCCACCAACATTTCCGGAAAATGATATTAGGAGGCAAGATAGGTTGAAAATCACTTCGGATTCGAAATCAGGACGTAACTTTGTACCTCGAAAACGAAGCAAGTTTAGGACACATGTTTATATGACCTTTATTCATCATATTATATCACAAGGAATCATCCCTTGAATTATTTCGGTGTTATTTAGATACACCCTGTATAGATCATTCTTCATCCCAATATAGTTATTCAACATTTTTCCCATAGCAAAGTTCAGCAAATACCGATGGCGAGAGCACTATGTTTATTGATTTGATGTCTACCTATAATATATGTAAAACAAGAAGGCACAACTACTAGTGTTCCGTTTCGAAGTACATTAAATTGACAAATTTGACTCCAAAATAATTCAGGCACGCGCTAATATTCATAACGTAGTTACTGCTGCCCGTTCACGTTTCCCCACCGCTTAGGGAACGATCGGGCGTGTTCGGTGAACACACGGGTATGATCTCGAGACTCTAGTAGTATTGACTAACTTTGATCAGTTTGAATCGCAACATGTTTGGATATTCCTTTCATTCACTTTTTATGGCAACTTGTAACCACATGACAAAAGTTTGTTCAGAAACATTGAAGCAAATTAATCGCTGTGACGCGAATTTGGCTCAGGATAAGATGTGGCACAGGTAGGTGTTTTTCAAATCTACCATTCAATTGATATCAGATGGCATAACTCTCATCTTGTTATCAAGTTGTGAAAGCGAGTGCAAATTTCCGCAAGGGTGAGTGCAATTTCTCAATATAACTTTGCTCAGGAAAGTGAAAGGCACAGGTGCTGTTCGCTAAATTATAATGTTGAAACATGCCTTTGAAATATATATCATATATACGGTCGAAATTTGCTGCTGGCTCTTGGACTAAGAGTTTGAAACGGCTCATGAGATGTTATTCAGACGTGGTACGTTGGCGTAGTTCCATGAGGCAATGAAATCCATATCATGATAATGCAAAATATCATCCTATTCCCGTAGAACTTGATTTTTCCAATGAATGAACATTTGAAACTTCTACGCCGATGGAAAGAAAGGTGTTAAAATATTCAATTTGGATTGCGTCACTTGTTGAATACAAAAAATGCCCTCCTTATGAAATTTTGTTTCGAAGAAATTCCAATTTCATTATTTCAAAGCATCAGTTAACAATGATACGATCAACAGATATATTCAACATGTTCATCATCCACTGGAATAAGGAGACTGATACGGCTAAAGAAATCAATACAAGCAAATAGAAAGTATATAGTGACTCAGTCTGGGGGCTGGACAGCTTTGACTTACTCAGTTCAATAAAAATTCTGCTCACAGTACATTCAATTCTTTTTCGTCGTTTGAATCTTTGTATACGTGAATATGATGCACATTCACAAAAATTACTGAAAAATATATGCTAAAAGTTTGAGTGTTGACTGATTTTTTCTATGTTCAGGTTCCCACGAGAAGGGAAATCCTGTAATGTTCGAAGGACATCGTGAGAACCAAGGGAAATTAGGTAAAGTGTAACGTTTCTATTTTTTAATATAACTAGCCTACTTCTAAACGTTACTCCTTCACGTGATCTTCTACTATAATTCCAGATAAAACTCTCAAAGGAAACACTATAGAAGTCAGACACTTTTATTGTATATTTTGTAACATAGTTCAAAGAGGTGTGTCTAGTTGAACACACTGTATACCACGCTGCCTCTCCTTGTGTCTTATGAGTTGTGGGTATCCTGAAATGAATTAAATATACAATTAATCTGAATGTCATCATTGAAAAGCAACACAAATATTTTATCAAATGAAAATCCTACCTGAATCTTTTTGCATGATACGTGGACCATAGAATATTATGAATCTGCTTGAGGTAGTCTTCTATCCAATGATGATCATCAAATTTCTGTATTTTCAATAGTTTTCCTAAAAATAGAGAAAACAGCAATCATAAAAATTAACAAGCACTGAAAATCAGACAAGGAATAACAAAGATACGTACGATACACACCTCCCGTGTTTATATGTAAATATTGTATAGTAAGATATAGTTGTGGAAAATTGGTTGAAATATCCTTTTATTGCTTTTTATAAATATTCCAGCAAGTTATTCAATATCCAATGTTGACTTCTTCACTGCTTGGTTATGTCGTGACCGTGACCTTGTGACCGTACTGTACTGACCGTCAGACAATTTTTATTTGTATTTGGCGAATTCCTCTGCCGTGAATTAGTCGTTCTACGCATGAATATCTTAATTCCAATGCCCTGTTCACAACTTGCTCGAAAGGGACTCCACTATGCATGGATTTCAGCATTCGGACGTTGTTCAAAGCATACTCAACTCAACTATATAAGGATTTTGGAATTTTCGCTGTCGCCATCTCCTGGTGTTCGTTCGATCTATCAAGTAAAATCAGGTCATGACTGACAGAACTGTGTCAATGTCAAGGTCGTATCGATTTCGGTTTCCGCCATCCGGTGAAGACTTTTCTGAGTTGGCCATGATTCTTCTCCCAAGGTGGTTGTCCTCGCAGCAGTAGCAGCAGCAGCACGCGAACTTGCTGGCACTATTTATACTGCTCATCTTTATGGAGCCTGACCGAGTTGCCCAAATGCAGTATAAGAGACCCAGACGTCCCGACTTAGACCACGTTACTCTTATGCCGACCGGACCCTCATCGCCACGTTCCTGCTCCCCAATGTTTAACCAGGTTTTTTTTTGTTGAAACCCTTGATCCAAAAGAGGGTTTCATGTTGGAGTTATGAAGGCCTTTCACCCACGTGTCCCGTGTCTCATCTAGGGGTGATGTATGCAGCAGGGGGCCCTATCAGTCTACCGAATGTCGTGGAGACCATGATCTGTATTCTCCAACTTCTTAGCGCAGGTTTTCGAGTCACCTGAA
Source organism: Phaedon cochleariae (assembly GCA_918026855.4). Taxonomy (NCBI): domain Eukaryota; kingdom Metazoa; phylum Arthropoda; class Insecta; order Coleoptera; family Chrysomelidae; genus Phaedon; species Phaedon cochleariae. Next base: position 24,666,884 of record OU896709.1, read on the forward strand.
ACTCGGATAGCCGATTTAGAATCCTCCAGCCACCAATTTTGAAGCTGTCCTTCAATGTCGCTATCTTGTGATCATCTTCCATGTCCAGTTACAGTCGACATCTGGCAGATACCTGCATATTGGATAACTCAGGTTTTTCCAGTACTAAGTCCATTGAGCATTAATTTTACATAATTTTAACATATTTACATATCAATCATCATGGAGTTATAACTTTTCGAATTTCAACACACAGTATGTTCAAACCCTACTTGAATCTACAACATCATTAGCAGCGGACATGAAACATTTCTTTTTGCGGAAAATGTGCAATCAGGCGCTCCAAAATTCATGAATTTTCAAGGCATGATCATTATCATATATTTTATTATAGTCCAATAACAATCTTTCTCAAAGTGAGTTTACTCATAGGGAATTGAACAAAATGTCAATAAAATATTATAATTATAATATCTGATAAAATCAAGAATTGAAAAGTATCCATAATATTCAACCAATGTATGTAATGATCATTGCTGAAGTATTTCATGAAAAACATATTCATCAATTAATTCGTATGTATTGTTTGTTGCAGAACGAGTCAGTAGATTGATATTAAATACTTAAAAATCGCGCCTAATCAATCAGCACTGAGATGCCCATTTCGCGCACCCCCACCTTGGTGTATGAATACCGGTCTAATTAGTGTATGAGAACGTACTGGCTTTTCACGAACTTGAGAAAAGGCCGCACTATATTGTTTCTTCCACAAACTGATAAACCGCTATCTTCAACTCGTTAGGTTATTTATGTGATTGTTCGCGAAAGACAGTGAAAATCGCATTAGATTTATGCTCTAAGTACACCTGTTCTGTGTAATGAGTTTGAGGAACATTACCCCATCCAACGACGACGATCTCTGAAAGGGCCCTTTCGTCAACGCCTGCAGCCGAACAAGAACCTTCGAGAGCCATATTTCTTCGGTAAGTCTCTTAGTGCTGAACGAACTCTGTACTTTTGCCTACTTATTATTTCTGATCACTTCTTGAAAATATCGGTTTCTATATGTCCATTTTTTCTCTTATATAATCGAGCTTATCGATCTGCGAAGTTTCCATGTTTTACTGATATCTTTCTCTGAACTCAACCTACAGGTTTCTGATTTTATCCTAGACATTCCATCTATGTTCAAAAAGAATCAGTGGCCTCCAAGATGTTATCTATTTGAAAGATTTGAGTATTGTCACATCTGAGGATTAGCATAAGTATCAACCCACACCCATATGCCGCCGACGAAAAGCTACCAGGTGTAGTGTAAAATGAAAAATTCCACATTTCAAAGTATTGGTGTTCTCTTTGAATTTCTGGAGGTTACATGCCTCTGGGAACACTTTCCTTGGCAATGTGTTTCAGAATAACTTGAATTCCAATTTTGTCGAAACCATGGGAGTAATCGATTTTAATCAGAAGTATCTTTTTTGTGTAGTCAACAAGTTACACAATTCAAATTCTTTATTCAAACTCCTCCCTTGTTTTTTACGTTGAAGTTTCAGATGTTCATTTTCTGAAGAAATCAAGTTCAACTGCCATGTAATAATATGGGTTATATTGCCTAATGATGCTGAGCCGACGTACCGAATGTGAGTAGAATCTCATGAGCCGTTTCAAACTGAGCACTTTTCTACAAGTATGTTTGGTTGTATCGAATTATTCTGGTCTGAGGTTTATGTGGTGAATTTCTATAAGGAACTTTCAGGGACATCATGGGATGAGTGATTTCAGATACTCTGATGATATGCAGGGTTACTGGTAATTCGTAACATTCCGTTGGAGATGTGATGCAAGAGGCGATAAGAAGTTGATATGAAACCCTTAAATGCATCATGCAAAAATTGATAGTTATTGAGATATTAAAATTAGGTGAGAGCCAAATACTCGGAGTGGAATGCAATGGTCACAAAGAAAAAAAGAAAGTAATTTCCACAATAGTTCATGAAGTGAACGAAAATAGTAGTAATTCCACCTGGAATGGAAGATTGTTCCGGAGTGTTGATTACTTTGCCAGGTGATGTTCAGCGTTCACCTTCATTTCGTGGATGTTGAACGGCTCGTGGAGTATAAATGCTGAGATGCGTTTCCGTTGGGTCAAGTTCGCACAACACAGCGGCCAAGAAGCTATCTGGGACAGCCCTGCACTGATGAAAGTCAACATCGCGAAAGGAAAGGAAGGAGACACTTGCCTTTATTCGTCCATATAAATTATTGCATTGATTGAGGATGTTATCAAATTTCTTCGAAGCATATAGCCAGCAGAGTAGTTGTTTTCCTCTCGTTATCTACCATTTTCTTTCATTTCATGAATTTTTGTGCGGTGATCACTTTGAGTTTCCCTCTTTGTGACTATTAACTTTTGTATTATCCATATAAGGGTTGAATTCACTCCCTATCACATCACGAAAGGATCTCACCAGTAACTCTGTATAAATGATGTTTTGTAGAAAATGAACATATTTATGAGTGCTGTTCTATTTTGCTTCACGAAAATCGGTGAAGCAACTCTGTATGTTCAATCATCGGTTTCCAAATCTATAATCGATTTTATATAATATGCAAAGATAGTTTCTCAGAATGAATAAATCCTTCTGGGTTGAATTCACTCCCTATCACATCACGAAAGGATCTCACCAGTTACTCTGTATAAATGATGTTGTGTTGAAAATGAACATATTCATGAGTGCTGTTCTATTTTGCTTCACGAAAATCGGTGAAGCAACTCTGTATGTTCAATCATCTGTTTTCGAATCTATAATCGATTTTATGTTACATGCAAGGATAGTTTTTCAGAATGAATGAATCCTTCTCATTCTTTTCCGTCATTCTGTCCACTACCAGCCACTTCGATTATGGAGACAGACTCTATTCATTTGGTTTCATCATCATATAGTTTGCCATTCTGAATGATTATCGAAAAAGGAGTATTCCAAGAACAACTACTTTCCTGGCTATATGCCACGACCAACATTGAATTACATCTGATGAACACACACGATGAGAAGAAGGGTAGAAGTAAATAAAATTGAACAGGCAATTTCACATTTTCAATCATTTCATAGGAAACTCCGGTCGATAAAGCAGTTAATTGCATCCAAAAGTTTACCCCACAATTTCCTTGGTTTTGATATTCAACGCGAATCCATGAAGGAAAACGTCGCTAATTGCCCAACTCCGTCCGAGACCGTCAAAATTTAATATTCATCCCTAATTTGGATGTTCTCCTTATCGGTTGCGAACACTGTTGCGAGACTTCGGTGATTATGCTAATCTATTGCGGTATTGAAAACGGGATGACATCGCTTAGTGTAAACCGTCCTACCATTTAGGATGAATTATAAGAGTAAACTAATTGACGTACATCGGAACCTATTGTATTATCAAAGCGACCCAAAGTCTTTTATCTTTCACTCATTCGCATTCAGAATGATGAATACAAGGACTATTTTGTAGTTCTTGAAAATTGTATAGTATGCCTTACAGAAGTCAGGGCTCCTGAGGGTAACATTATCGCGAAGACTTCTGGTATAGAAATATTTGATAACATCTGTATATATTCAAAGAAGTTCCTTGTGGCGATATATGAGGTCATTCTTCTAACAACTTACAGAATAGGAACATTTTTTTCCTGGCGTATAGATGCCGTCTAATTATTCGATTCAGATCAGTTGAATAATCCAGATTGGAGTAATCATCTGCTGATGGTGAAATGTGAAGAACACCCACAAATCAAATAGTCACGATGAATATGATCCTCATCATATGGATAATAAATGGAATACTGATTGACACAAAATATCGGGCCATTACTGTAGCTTCTGCATTCGAAAATGTTTTTTTCTGAAATTTGGTACAATTATACAGGGTGGCCCACGATGGTACCTCAGACGTATACGGAAAACGGTACATTGGATTATCCTGAAAATTTGGTTACTTCAATAAGCGTTTGTGATCTAACGATTCAAAATATTTTCAGCGATGCAGCGTTGCCACTTTTCTCAAAAAGTAGCATCATCTTTGTTATTTCAAATGGAACATCCTGTATTGAAAGATATTCAACAAACAAATAAAGACATACGAGAGGATATCAAGGATATCAAAGGTGCTTTACAACAACAAAAAACTAAAATAGAAGAAATCGAAGGAAAACTTCAATCAGTTGAAAACGATAATAAAGTTCTGAAGGAAAAGTTGAAACTTACAGAACGAAAAGAAAAAAAGAAATAATATTGTTATATTTGGTATTCCAGAAGAAGAAAACCCACTCTCTTACTTCCAAGACGTCGCAGAAAAAAAATTAGAAATTCAACTGGGAGAAAAAGAAATAAACAATATAAATAGAATAGGAGTGAAGTCAGATAAAAAACCAAGACCAGTGGTACTAGAACTTATAAGAAACATTAAGAAAGTTGAAATTTTTCAAAACGTGACAAAACTTAAGGGGAGTCGGATATCGATTACGAACGATCTCACGCAGGAAGACAGATTAGAACGGAAATTTTTGTATAAACATTTAAAAATTGCGAAAGAAAATAATAAACAAGCAAAAATCCAAGCACACAAATTGATAGTAAACGGCGAAGTATTTACTTATCAACAACTTAAATCAAAAGAGGAGGAAGAAGAATCAAATCAGAATAAAAACATACAACCAAATCCGAAACATATCAGTTTGACCGTCGAAGAAACAGCATTGAAAGGAAGACCCATACTTACACGCTCATCGTCCAAAAGAGGCCCCGAAGATCAAGAAAACTATACGAATGCGAAGAAGACCAAATAAACACATTGCGAATTGTTATTAGATTCATATTATATATACTTATCCCTATATTATTTTAATTTACTCCTAATTTTATGTATTATAGGTTATTTTGAGGAGATAATTTTGTACTGCACTGGCAAAACATGGATGCTTACATTCGGGACTTGAAGTATAATACGATAACAACACACAAGGTGAGCAATATACAGGAATTTGATTTTGTTACGAGGGATTTCAATAATAAATCATTCAGAATTTTTCACACGAATAACCGAAGTATCGCGAAAAATATAGATGAAATAAATGTATTTTTAGAACAATTCAAGGAAAAAGTCGATATGATTGCACTTACAGAAACGTGGAAAATTCCGAACTTGAAATTATACGAGAAACAAGGATATAAACTATTTTATAATCAGGGAGATCTGAATCAGAACGATGGTGTAGTTGTTTACTTACGAGCAGAATATGATTGCCAGACTACCGTAGATAATATAGGAAATATTAAAGTTTTGAAGACTGTGTTAAATTTGAATAATTCAAGAACAAAAATAAAAGTCATTGCTATTTACAGATCACCATCTACTTGCCCCTACCAATTTAATATAGACTTATCAAACTATCTAGAAAATCAGCAACACGAACAAAACATCGAAACAACTATGATCATTGGAGACATAAATATCAATATCCTTTCAGATGCCGATTTTTCGCAACACTATTTGAATATAATGAGTACAAACGGTTATAGTTCATATATTAATGAAAGTACAAGAGTGAGTGGAATTAGCACTTCTTGCATCGATCACATATTCATCAAAACAAAAATTGATTCAGAAAACTTTATACCTCTCATATACGAAACAGAAACCACAGACCACTATTCCACAATGATTAATATGAAAATCATTAAAAACAAAGATAACTTAGAACTTCAAAATGAATACAGGAAACATAAGACATATTTGGATTATAAAAAATTGAAAGAAGAACTTAATAAGGAAAACTGGGATATTCTTACAACAGCCCACGAAGTTGAAGAAATCACTGAAATAATAATAAATAAAATCAAGTCCACTGTAAGAAAGCACACAAAAATTGTTAAATTAAAGCACTCTGACAAAAAAAAATCTTGGATAACAAAGGCAATCATTGTATCGGTGAACAAAAAGAACCAACTACGTAAACAAGCAAAATTCAATCCAAATAATGAAGATATTCAAAAAACCTATAAAAAATATAGAAACAAGCTGAATCTACTAATAAAAAATGCAAAAATGCAATATTTCAATAAAGAGATACAAAGGAACAAGGGATCTTCAAAAGGCCTGTGGGATGCTGTAAAAAAAATGTGTAACGAAAATAGAAACCATAATACTATAATGACAATTAAAACATCAGATGATGTCATAATAGCCGACAAAACTGAAATTTCCAATTCTTTCAATAAACACTACTTGAATGTAGGAAAAAATCTCGCGGCAAAAATATCTCCTCCAGATAACTACATCGAAGATATAAACTCAATAAATGAAACAGTCTTTCTCTTTCCAACTAATACCTTTGAAGTGAAATCAATAATAAAATCCCTCAAATCAGGCAAAGCACCAGGGTACGACAATATAACGTCTGAACTACTGAAGGAAAACTGTGATAACTTAGCTAAACCTCTGAGTTATCTTACTAATAAAATTTTTGAAAGTGGCCAGTTTCCGCAACAATTGAAAATTGGTGTAATTAAACCACTTTACAAAAATGGACAAAAAGAAAATATAGTTAACTATAGGCCAATCACCCTCATATCTAGTATCGCCAAAGTCGTGGAAAAAATTATCAAAAACAGAATTGATAGCTTCTTAAAGAAAAAAAATATACTATCTGATAGACAATTTGGTTTTCAGTCAGGCAAATCCACTCAAGATGCTATAGCTCAAGTTGCAAAAATTATTTACGAGAATTTAGATGATAGTAAACCAACTCTGGGTGTCTTTGTCGACCTAGGAAAAGCCTTCGATACAGTGAACCACACTAGATTATTGAAAAAATTAGAAAAAGTTGGCTTCAGAGGGAGAGCACTGCAACTCATAAGATTATATCTAATAAATCGAACACAATACGTTCAAATTGATGAGACCAGGAGTGATGCAGGTGTAATAGAGCACGGTGTCCCTCAGGGTACCGTGCTGGGCCCGATTCTATTCAACCTGTATCTGAACAATCTACTCAACATATCTAAAAAGGGAAAAATAATAAGTTTTGCGGACGACACCATAGTAATCTATAGTGCCAACTCTTGGGAAGAATTGAAAGAAACCTCTGAAAACGACTTTCAGTTGATACAAAATTGGTTTGATGCTAATATTCTCACGGTGAATGCAGATAAAACCAAATACCTCCCCTTCACATCTTACCAAAATCAGTTACCAAAATTTGACTCACTAACCATAAAGAGAAACCGAAATGAAACAATAGTGATCGAAGAAGCGGCAAGCATAAAATACCTTGGCATTATGATAGACAGGCATTTCAGATGGGATCTGCAAATAAATTATTTAATAAAAAAACTAAGGATGCTACTTCCAAAGTTCAAACTCCTCAAGCAATTCTTAACCTTGCCCCAGCTGAAAATATTGTACTACTCACTCATCCAGTCGCAGCTTAGTTATGGTATAATAGGATGGGGAAGTGTCAATAAAACTCACCTAAAAAATCTCGAAGTTTTACAGAAGTGGCTACTTAAAATAATTTTCAATAAACCTAAAACTCACCCAAGTGAACAACTGTACCAGGAATCTGGCATGTTAGACATTAGGCAAATTTACTGTCAAACTTTACTGATTTACCAGTTTAAAAATAAAAAAGATATACAGTATGGAGAGTATAGCTATGACACAAGGAACAAAACAAAAGTAACAAAAAAGAAATCAATTAAAAAGTCAATAGGTTCCAGAAATCACTGTTATACTGCCCTGAAAGTTTATGATCTTCTTCCGCAAGATACAAAAAACATAAAAATATTCCACAAATTCAAAACTCAATTGAAAAAATGGCTACACGTGACTTCCCGTACTATCATTCATCAAACTATTGAAACATAACGGGATGATATAATACATCCTCGGAGCCGAACCTTGTGTGTCTGAAACCGCTCAATGCGTTATATATACAGACATTCAGTTAAAAAAAAAAAAATGTGTGTATATATATATATATATATATATATAGAGAAGAAAATAGTGGACAAAACCCTCATAAAAAGATAACCGTAGACACGTGTTTCGGGCTTTCGGCCCTCATCAGTACGGTGAAAAAGTGTGAAAGATAGGCAACACTTGGTGGAATATGAAACAACAAAATAACGGAGTCAACAAACAGAAGCCAGCCGCACAATTGTGGTTTCAGTCAGAAGACCCCGAGTATTCAGGGAAACAACTAACGTCACCACGGAGGCAGCTATAGCTACCTGCGTGACAACCGAGTCCAGGACAACAAACATGATGAAAGGGATATTGAGGGGAAATGTTGTAAACAACAGAGAAGAAAATAGTGGACAAAACCCTCATAAAAAGATAACCGTAGACACGTGTTTCGGGCTTTCGGCCCTCATCAGTACGGTGAAAAAGTGTGAAAGATAGGCAACACTTGGTGGAATATGAAACAACAAAATAACGGAGTCAACAAACAGAAGCCAGCCGCACAATTGTGGTTTCAGTCAGAAGACCCCGAGTATTCAGGGAAACAACTAACGTCACCACGGAGGCAGCTATAGCTACCTGCGTGACAACCGAGTCCAGGACAACAAACATGATGAAAGGGATATTGAGGGGAAATGTTGTAAACAACAACTGAAACCACAATTGTGCGGCTGGCTTCTGTTTGTTGACTCCGTTATTTTGTTGTTTCATATTCCACCAAGTGTTGCCTATCTTTCACACTTTTTCACCGTACTGATGAGGGCCGAAAGCCCGAAACACGTGTCTACGGTTATCTTTTTATGAGGGTTTTGTCCACTATTTTCTTCTCTGTTGTTTACAACATTTCCCCTCAATATCCCTTTCATCATGTTTGTTGTCCTGGACTCGGTTGTCACGCAGGTAGCTATAGCTGCCTCCGTGGTGACGTTAGTTGTTTCCCTGAATACTCGGGGTCTTCTGACTGAAACCACAATTGTGCGGCTGGCTTCTGTTTGTTGACTCCGTTGTTTTGTTGTTTCATATTCCACCAAGTGTTGCCTATCTTTCACACTTTTTCACCGTACTGATGAGGGCCGAAAGCCCGAAACACGTGTCTACGGTTATCTTTTTATGAGGGTTTTGTCCACTATTTTCTTCTCTGTTGTTTACAACATTTCCCCTCAATATCCCTTTCATCATATATATATAGATACACATATATTATGCATCATTGTTGCCCATTTATTATTATTATTGTCGTTATTATTGTTATTATTGTTATTATTATTGTATTATTGTTATTATTAAGAACATTATATTAACTGTATTTTCACATGCCTAGCACTACTTACGCAGTCTTTGATGTTTACATTGTCAACTGCTCAATCTCTATACCTCATAAATCAAGAACTGGGTTCTTTTAGAAGTAAGATTTGAGCAATATGTCATGTATTCACTCAACAAAACCTACAAGTACTTTGTACTTTCGGTTTGCAGATAGTTTAGTCGCGAACTAGAAATCTTAATATGTTACCTATTGATTATTGTATAATTGTGTGAATAAACTATTTATTATTATTATTATTATTATTTCATTGCGTTTTTAGATTCTTCTCGGAGAGCTGATTTCATCAATGCATCACACTTGGGGTCTAGCAGGAATTATTACAGAGATATGGGGTGTTCAAAATCAAGATTTTTCAATTTCAGGAATTTTGAAACTCTAGAAGGATTGCCAGATCCCGCAAAATCTTCTGCCGTGGTCACGTGATAGGTTATCAGAACTAAGTCATCAATTTTAACGCAATATGGCCGTCAAATTGGAAAATTGATTTTATTGTATTTATTAAATATCAGAAAATAAAGAAATTGAGGGACATGAACTAGAATAATCAACTCTGGGTGTAATTGGATGGTCATCGTTGAATGGTCTCACAGGCTCACAGGTTAGTGATTCAAATAATTATCATGTAATGTATTATTTTTGTTGCACAAATTACGAAAATGCATTTATTATTCATTGAAGTTTTTGGTTGTTACTCTCAATAATAATGGGAAACCGAAGAATATCACATGGAAAAAATATGATCCATTTCATCAACTGATGATAGTGATGATATCAGTAGTCTTGGGATCATTGATAATGCTAAGCAGGTATGTTAAACAAATATTTCTATTCATAGTATGCTTTTATCTTTGCTCTCATGTTTCAGTGAACTAGAAATAGATCTTTGACAGAGGATGATGTATTGAAAGCTGAGGGTCATAAAATATGTAGAGTAGGTGAAGCAATAGCAAACACATAATAGGTAGGTATATAAAACTTATGTTTGCAAACATTAGCTCTTGGACAGCCTACACATTCTAAAGCATAAAGGTACTTGGCAAGCAGGGATGTCTCAGGATTTTTCAAACATATCTTCCCTATAAACAGGTAGTGTTATTTTTGTTGTATTACTGGTTCATCACAGCTCAGCAATGATCTTTTGGAATTTCAGAAATGAAGACTAAATGTGAGCTGTACAGATCTGAAGTAGAAAATAGAGAAGAAAGAAGAGGGTTCAGAGATAATGTTTAATATTCTGAGTGGATACATTCAAATCTCCATTAATTGTTAATTGAAACCATGTTGCAAGGCTTTATTAGAGTATTTTATGGAAAATATGCATTAAAAGTTGCTATTGAATATCCAACAGTGATTGGCAATATGGAAAAAAGGAGATAAATGAAAATAACTGGTAATTGAATTTTTGACATAATCATCATCTGATACTCACTTTGAATTATTCAAGGTTTACTTTCACATGATAGAAAGAATACTTGGAAAATAAACGGGTTTCTCCAGGAAAGCTTAAGAAATAAATTTGTCAAGCATCAAGAAAGCTACAACTTTCCCTACCTGTACGTTGAATATGATTGTAGTACATAAGTATTTTAACATATAAAATTGTAGATTCCTCTAGCTGGAGATGGAAACCTGTCACATTTTAACCTTTTAAAAATTATCAAAATCTGGAGAAAACTGTAGATTCCTACTTTCCTTCAAAAGTTAATCAATTTGTCTCACAATATTCCTCCAGATGGAGTTATTTCTGAGGATAAAATAATTGTGAAAAAAATCAAAATTCAGCTCAATTATTTCAAATTAATTAAATTTTCAGGTAAATGAATGGTTCAGAGAAATATGAGGAACTGTGTAATTACTCAATACATGAATAGTGATACAAGAGGAAAAACCTACACATTTTGTGGAGGAGGACCTTAGTAAAATTGGAAGGCACCCAATTTGTTCAGTGTATTATTTTCCTTAAAGTTGTATAGCTAGTAGTACAATAGTAAAATTCAAAGAAATATATTATGGATGATGATTTGTAAAGAATGTTTCAAGAATATGTTACATTATCATTTCACTAATTGTAATGAGTATTGTGATTGAATTTGAAAATTATAAATTTGATTTTCTGAAAAAACTTCAATTTCCTTATTGGTCTATAGGGGAATAAAAACAAGACTTGAAATCAATTCATTTTATTCAGTGGGAACAGTAATAGTGGAGCATTTGCTTATATTAGAAATAATTGAAAAGGTAACAACTTCTGTAAGTATTTCAAAGTATCTGTTTTTGTATATTGAAATTTGGATACCTATAAGCTCTATGGCTAATCTGAAACAAAGTTATTATGTTTTGATGAAATAGGGCCAACTATCCTATCAATAACAATTTTCTTGAGTAAGTATGAATATTGTAGGATACATTTTGAGCAATTCGATCATAAAAATAATTATCTGCCAGATTTTGTTCAATAGCTGCATTGCTAATCTGAAACTAAGTAATGTTTTGACTTGTGAAAAATAAAAATACTAATTTTTCATATAGAGTAACTTTCCTTTTTACAAATTTTCAAGTGCTGACTTATGTCAAGAGCTTCATTAATTCATTAAGATGTATCTTTTCTATTTGTATTTTCTGGCATTGAATCATTGTTTCCATATTCTTGTACTTTTCCCCAAATTGTCTATAACCTAGATAGTATAAAGTTGATGAAATTCTGTTCACATTTGATGATGATTGGACTTAAATGGACTTGATGTATTTGTTCTTTGCCAGTATCATTTCAGACTACTTCCAATAATTTTTCTGAATGGTCTTGTGTCTGCCCTGCATCATAGAGTTCTTGAATTTCTGCCAGTTCCAGTGTGGGAATCGCAGTTTCTTTCAAAATCCTCTTCAAGGGTGAACCTGTAACAAAATGCATGATAGTAAGTAAGTAAAGTAAGTAAGTAAGTAATTTATTCCATTCAGATATATAACGATACATAGTCGACGAATAGTAAAAATACGCAAATAACAAAAAAATAATAATAAATAAATAAATCAAAAATTGGTATTTCTGTAGGAGAACAGATTAGGTTGTGGCTACCTAAGCAAGCTTGTACTGTAGCCAGCAGCCAAACTAGTAATCCTAATCCTCTATTAGCATATAATTTCGATAACTATAAGGTATTATTTAAATATAATATATAATAATAAATAGGTAGAGTTTATAGAGTGAAAGAGACAGTACAAGAGGAAGAGAGAAGGGAGACAAAGAGAGGATAAGAGAAACAACGTTTGCTTGTGAGAGCAATGAGAGTAAATATTTTTCATCTGATGCCAAGTAATAACAATTCAAGCATTTCAAATTCGTTATTAACGAATTTTTTCAATTCAATTTTGAATTTGACTAAATTTTTCATATTTTTCAACGAAACGGGCAGAGCATTGTAAAGTTTTGGTCCGATATATGTGATGAATTTTTGGTTATGCGTGAGTCTGCAACGTGGCACATTTATGGTTTGATTTTCACAAATACGAGTGTTATATGCATGCTGAACAATTGTCGTTTGCGAGCTAGCAGTCCATAATAAACATTGGAAAGTATAGAGTTTCCTCACACCGAATAACCCAGTCTCTTCGTATAGCGTTTGAGTACAATACCTCCGATCTTTTTTCATCATGATTCTTATCAATGAGTTTTGGACCCTTTCTAAATTATATAGAGAAGACTTGAAAGTACCCCCCCACACTATTATGCAGTAACGTATTATGGACTCGGCCAAGGCATCATACACAGTCAATATCATTTTCTTATTGAGTACGTTTCTAAGATGGTAGAACTTATAGATTATTTTACGAAGCCTATTTGCGTTGTACTCAATATGTTCGTTCCAACGAAGACATTGATCCAATATCACTCCTAAGTACCTGATTTTGTCAGTTTTATTTATAGAAGAGCAGTTGCAATTATTAACGTTCGTACAACATGATTTATGTATTTGTATTCTATTTTTATTTGGTTGGTCCCTATGAGTTGAGGAAAATGCAATAAATTTTGTTTTGTTCACATTGACGCTCAGTAAGTTATCACTCAGCCAGATAGATACAACTGTTATCTGTAAGTCAAGCATATAGTTTTGTGAGAAATGCAATCTTTACCTAATAATTCATTCTTTAAGTCTCTTTCATAATCTTCTATTCTGAAATAACAAGAACACATTCTACTTGAATCTGGATTGAACGTTGTTTTACTGCTACATCTGGTTATCCATTCTTGTCTGATGGTAACAAAACCAGGAAAGCTATGAAAAATAATACCAGCACCTGCAATTTTGGAATAGGCCATAAACAGCACAGCACATTCCAGGCATTTTATTGGTTAATCTGTGAGAAATATACAACTGTAGGTATGTGTATTCATGTACAAGGATCACAATCAATACTCACAATGAAGTTGTTCTTTGCAAAGTACTTCACAGGCTGTAAAAATTCTCTGTATGCACTCAAATTCACAATGGTTAGGAGGCTTCGAAAGTCTCTTTCCTCTTTCTATAATCTGTAATTCAATGGTTGATAGCTGATGAGTGATCACTCATAAATAAATAACATGAACAATTTCTCACAAATCACTCAAATCACACAAAGAAACCTTGGAAAGCTTTGAAAGATGTAACATTAGCGCGCGTTTGCTAGATATCTCAGCCATGTTTGTTTATGTTTTGTGTATTATTTCGACCAATAGGATCACGGCATGATCACAGAAAACAAAAGAGATGCGAAAGGCATCAGCATGACGTCACATTTTAGGGAATACATTGGAAGATAGGGATCTAGCACTCCTTCTCTGTATACTCTCCTTGGGTTTTGATCTCATTTTGGCATTGTATGATTCTATTCTTGCTTGTATTGTTTGGCTGAGTAATTCCTGAGGGTCCTTGCGCCAGCAATTATACGCTATTTGTTTCGGAGGTACATTTCTAGCTTTTTAGCAATATTCTTGTTGAACCAGGGTTTCGAAGCAAAGCGGAGTATTTTTTAGGAATAAGGTATGAATGTGTTCATTCCAAGCGTGATGATGACGGATATTTCCGCGGCACACTGTTGAGAATCCTCAAAATCAAAGCATATCTTTTGCCAGAAAAACTTGCAAAAAAACATGCAGAGATCACTCCAGTCTAAGTTTTGATGCTAAACAAGACGTAGGGGGGCTGGAGTAGTTGATGGAATCAAGAAACGGCAGGTTGTGGAGATGAGTATGGAATCATAATTGCCAAGTAGAGCTCGTACATCTTCAGTTTGACGTGTCGAATTATCAGTGAGGAATGACTCGATTGTGTTAGCTGAATGATTGTGAACATCAGGAATTCGTGTCTAGGTTCTTTGATGAGCTGCTCTCAGCCGTGTGTGATGGCGAAAGATCCGGCTTATCGCCCAGCTCCATCCATTTCGTTCGAATGAACGGGATGAGCAGTGTTGTGAACATTGGATTTGCCCATGATGATGATTATTGCTGCTCAATGGTTCTGCTGAATTAGGTCAAGCTACATTTTTTCATCGTTCAAGAAATAGCAGGCAATCGTCAACATTTTGACACTGAGAAAGGATTTTTTGATGCGAAATAAAATAAATTAGTTGGTTTCCTGAGTTACATATCATGTAGAAATACTGAATAAAAATGTTTTATTGAATATGACAAACAGTGGAATTGAACAATAACTTGACAAAAAGGAACTGATTATAAAGTGAGGACCGAAGGTCCGTCCACCCCCGACACTTATCGAATCTCTTTTATTTCACATTATCAAAAACATCTGAAGAGCTTTTGAGTAGTTGGGATTGGATTGTAAAAAACATTCTTCTTCATTTGTCACCGTTGTCTTGCTTCGTTCTTTCTCACTAGTGCAAAAATAGTTAAAATAATAATTCACATTTCGTTCATATTTCGTGAACTTCTCTGATGAAATAAATTTCATCTGACTCATTCAGAATATATCATAGTATCTGATAACGCAGTGGTATACAGGGTGTTCCTTCTTTCTTCTTTTATTGTGTTTCTTGGTTTTCTGACAGTATGCTGCCAATTTCACCGGATCAGGTAGGGGTGTTTAACTTGAGAAATTTACCTATATGTCTCTACGCTTTTTCGATACATTATGTATGAATGAAACACAAACCATTCAGAAGATCGACTGAAACCTCACAACTCGTGCAGGCAGAATGATTTCGTAATATTTGAAATCGAAAGAAGTTACAGGGAAGCGAAGAGCTTTTGTTCCTCGCTGTATAGGTTTCTTTATCGTACAGATTTGTTAGTTGGATGATGATGCTGAAACAATATGGAAAATTTCAATAGAATAGGTGATATATTATTGTCAAAAGTCAGTCCTCAGCTAACCAGATTTGTTTCTCATTCAAACTCATATAAATATCTCATGGCGGATTCGAATTCCTCGACTCATAACAATGGTTCTACTCTTGAAATTCTTATTCAGACAGATATATGGAGAGAGGATATAATCACTCTGAAAATGAAATACGTGTGTTATTCATTCAATAAAAGCAAATTTCGAGAGAATAATGTCTCACAAACTATTTCGTTTCCATTCGTTGTTTTATTGTTGAGGCCTATATTATTGGAAATTTGCACAATGCTACAGCTTCCATTCGAAGTCTCTCGAATTCTGCACATTCAGTTCACTCAAACTATTCCTGAATTTGCGATTATACAGGTGAGCACCTCTCACCAAAGAGTAACTTGTTTGCTGGAAAGAGCTCATTAGTAAACACTCGCAAGTGTTTTCCATTTCTGAAATCTGAATAATGCACGTATCGAGGGGAATAAAAATAAACTTCGTTCAACATAGGGTGATGTGTCTGGATCTGGAATAAGAAAACAATTGACTGGATCGAGAAAAAATAAATTGAGGAATACCTACCCTCTTGAATACAAAAATCATGAAAATTTTATCAACATCTCACTACCAATGCAATCCATCAATAATTCAATCATTTCATCGCATTTGAGAAATTGATAATGATAAACGAGTAATCTATGTGGAATCTTTGTAAAATACTTCGTATAGCAGTATGACACAGTTTTATATGTTCCATAGGCATCTGAACACTTTTTATTTTATCAAACGGCATCTGTGCCAATCACTATTATAAGCAAAATAATTGAATGATTGCACTTTCCTGTACGATCATTCGCACTCAATTTCGCAATTTGATAACAAGCTAAGGAATATTCTGTCCCATACCAATTGAATGGTAGATATCGAAAAGCCTACCTGTGTCATCCCTCATTCTGAGTCGAATACACGGCACAACGATTCATTTGCTGCAATTTTCCTGGCATGTGATAACGAGTTGAAACAAGAAGCAAGTGAAAAGAGATAATGTTACCTTTGCGAAAATCCAAACGTGCCGCCATCCAAACTAATGGATATGAATTAGTTGCACAGCTATTTCCGTGAATAATTTCCCCTGTCAAAAAGTAGTATTTGACAGGTGTGAAACTCATGTGATGTGTGCCCTATAAGTATCCAAATCCACATGTTGACTTTTACACTTGGGTCAGTTTGAATTGCGGCACGTTTGGATATTCACGAAGGAAAGATTATACCTTTCTGATCGCTTCTTGATTTTACCCGATCACAAATAATTCGCTGTGCCTTGAATTCGATACAGATTGAGGGGAGGCACGGGTAGGTTTTTTTCGTCATCGTTTTTCGAGCAGGTTTCGACTTCTT
Source organism: Phaedon cochleariae (assembly GCA_918026855.4). NCBI lineage: Eukaryota > Metazoa > Arthropoda > Insecta > Coleoptera > Chrysomelidae > Phaedon > Phaedon cochleariae. The sequence goes on from OU896709.1 coordinate 24,683,921, forward strand.
TGTGAATCGAAAAATATATTTTCACCTCACACTGTGATAAAATCTGAAGAATTCGTTCAGTTTCAACACATGTTTATATTGTTCAGAGTGAAATAATGTTCATTCTCTATCTGTTTGTGATGAAAAGTGATGAAAAGTAACGAGCAAGAGCCTTCACACGATAATAATTTCATTGTTTGATTCGATACATCAGAAAAAATTTTGCATGGTGACCGAATGTGGAATGTAAAATGCAAGGGAACAATCGAATGACGGATAAGAACAATTCTAGTACATTTTTGGATTTTGTTTTTTTGGATTTATGATAAATTGACATCAAGATCAGAGTTCATACAAGTATACTTTTTCTATACATTTCAATTCTTATTTCAATACTGAACAAATTGGTGAGTTATATTTTTATATAATAATACATCATATTATTGTCTTGGTTTTTAGAGATAATGTCAATTCTCAATATTAGAGGATTTTGATTTTTCATGCTCTTTCTGGATATTTAATAGATATAAATCAATGTTCGACGTGGCAACTAGCCAGGAAAGGAGTTGTTTCCTGTTGAATTTTCAGAATGATATCATATGCATACCTTTATACGCAGGAGAATGCAAATTCTCTTTTTCAGAAGATTTTGTTTTTACATTCTTATCGTGTGTGTTCAATATTATGTAATTCAATATTCGTCGTGGCATCGAGTGAAATGTCTTCAGACCAAAGCATCAAGGTCATATTATTCGAAAAATGATTGGTGAAAATTCAACACGTCACCTCGTTCATGACGAGATAATAATTGTATATTCGTTCATGAATATCTCCGATTCATCAACTCCTGACTAATACATATTTTTCTCAGAAATATTAGGCTCATGGTGGAAATGCAAGTTTGGGATGAGTTAATGATCAACATATTACTCGAATATCAAAAAAATGATTTTGTACAAAATCATTCGTTTATTGTTGAGAACTGCTTTGGGCAGGTTTTGGTTATACCTAATAATATTTATGAACATCCAATTGATATCGTTAATATTGAATTAACGTGACCTAAATGAATACATTTTTGAAATGAGATTCAGATTTGAAGTGCCTCCACACCACGACATTTTCAGATCAATTGTATCTGCCTTCAAAATCGTTCAGAGTTCTTTGGCAAGCCCCGCTTTCCATATGAGACTCCAAAGGCTAGCTTTTAGATTCCCTGTGTAACTTTGGGCTCTTGGCTTTTCCTCACCTAGCGTGAGAAACCGAAGTCTTGACAAGCCCTCACAGTGACAAAGTATGTATACTGCTGTTTCCTCCTCTTCTTGACAGAACGTGCACAGCAGTTCTTCAGTCATACATTTTGTACTCAAGTGTTTGTAGAGCCTACAATGCCCTTCGAGAAGTCCCACTAGTTACTTGTCGCTTGTGAAGGTTTCACAATACCCCGAAAGAGTTCTGGACCATCCAGAGCTTTGTTTGCTTCGTGCCAGAGAGTATGCCTCTTCATTACCCTCGTACCCTGTATGTGCTTGTACCCATGCTAGAGTCAGTATATTCTGACTGCCCCGTTTATTCAGGGTTCTTGAGCAGTCCCATACTAGCTTTGAATTATCTTGCATAGAGTAAAGTGACTTGATTGCCACCTGGCTATCCGAAAAGGTGGCAATCAAGTCACGAACTCTTTTCTCATAGATTCTTTCACGCGGTGATATATCGCAATAATTCTTGCCTGAAACACCGTCGTGTATTCGCGTCAACTTAGTGGAATTCTTGTCTTTGATTTTGCCTTATGAATACCAGCCCCTGACCCTTCCTCGGTTTTGAAATCGTCCGTATAGACATCAATGTCTGCATTGATGGAAGATCTTTCCTTCCATGCCTCTTCAACTCTCCATATATCTTCCTGTAGTCTTTACCGTGCGTGTTGCATATGGGTGCTTGACTCCTGGATAATCTACCCGCGACTGCTCTATCATCACCGTGAATAAATGAATCGATTTTTTAACAACGGAGAGTGATTTCCCTCAGTGTACGAATCTTAGTTTTAAGAAGAAATGTTTCAATCATTCATGAACACTCGCGAAATTTCATGAATGTTCTGTATGTCCATATCTCGAGTTAAAAGTTTTCGAGTGACTAAAATCGTAAATCTTCCTATATGCGGTGAGAACTTCGTTTAGAATTATTTAGCGCTGATGCTGATCGTTATCAAGGAGAATATAGCGGGCTTTCAAACACAGCTGTTCTGGACTGAACTAAGTATATTTCAGTGTACAGGGTAACGAATATGGGACGAACCCATTTTCGAGATCTCTCGAAATAAACATGAAACGTAAAATCGAATTGTTCTGATTGAATTTGAATCATCATAACTTTCGATTTCCTCAACCGATCTGCTATTATTCTCCAGTTTCTGGTAGCTCGTTCCATTGGCTATCGAACCTATGAATATGACAATTTTATTTTTTTTCATATGAGATTCTACAAGATGATAATCACAGCTATACATTTTACCAAAAATTTCAAAAGCCTCTCGTGTGGAAAACATTTTTCTAATCTTCTTCAAGTCAAAAACATATTGCTTTATATGTTCCCCCGATACTGTGGAAACATTTTTGGAATTGTCACACGCCTTACTGAAATATATATGTTTTATTAGGATAATGCATAATTTGGTGCTATAATTTCTTTTGGCTTTGTGTTCTTGTCAATCTGGTTCGAACGGTGGTCAAAAATCTTGAAATGATGCATGATCAACCTATTCTTATATACAGAGTGGGCTTCAATCAAACAACAATAATTATGACATCAAGTAATGGAAGTGAAGCATCTTCTTTGACGAGCAAGGAAATTTCGAAGCAGGAAAAACAAAGCGAGGTCATCACCATGTCGAGTTGCTACAGAATCTATTGCAAGATCTTATCAGTGAAATTGTCAGGAGAGTCGGATTTTCAGAGCGTCGTTCTCACTGCGTGATAGATTTTCAGAAGATAATTTGGAGATGAAAGAGATGGACTGAACATGGATGTCCTCTAAATAAAAAAATGGTGCTTACGAGACACTAACATCATTCTGTGCTGACGTCCAGCCGCGTTCAGCCACCTATTGGTAAACCCTGGAACCCGAAATTCTATTACTGCACACACTGGTACAACCAAATAAAAACTTTCGCGACGCGCATATATAGACTTTCCTGACACGCAAATATATAAAGATTTCGTCACATATAAAATTTGTGCATTTGATATAGACTTTTTGCTATATAAATTCAGTAAAAATTTTATATATTACAAATAATAATTATGAACCAAACGGCGCGAGGCATGTGGATGTGACTTATTGCCTTTGCTAGTTGGGATTTGCTGAGGGTTGATACTCAATAAAAAAGACTAAAGTTTGAACAACGAGAACAAATATGGATTTATTAATGATAAACTACAATTTTGACATTCCTTGAAGAGGCATTAGGTTGGAGATTTGATGAATAATAAAAATGGTACTTACAATAATCTAACACAAAACTTGGGGATGTCCCAATTGGAACATCCTCGTTGCCACAAGCAACCGTCCGCTATTCGGACCAAAAGTCAAGTCCCTCTTGGTACGTGGATTCCAATCGATCACCTAAAATGTTTATTTTATTGACAAATGTTTTGTCACGAATGAGGACAGTTGAATTGCTGAGAAATATAACAAACTCGATAAATTAGAACAGTGAAATAATAAAAATAGTATTAGTAATATTTTAAAATAATTTGGAGAATATCCTCTCGTGACATTACTCCCCCCTATAAAAATCACTCGCCCCAAGTGATTGAGAATTTTGGAAATATACCATCTACATACCAAGAGATTAAATTACAATACATTACTGAAAACAGGTTTACAAACAGTACACATGTTGAGGTCTTCTTCCGGCTTTTATACTCAGATGATCAGCTTCTTCATCCATAATACCACGATAACAACATGATTTTGTCTATACCTAATCCATATTTGAGTCCATTATATATTCCGAATTTCAGCTATGATATTCGACAGAGGTTTATTATGGTTTGGGTATTTCGATTTCCAATCCTCCCATCGGCCATTGCCTTCACCCTCTTTCTCCAAATCATCAACATAATTTGCTTCTTCACTTCGAATTTATGGTTTGGATGCTTCGATTTACAATTCATCCATTTCCTCCAAATCATCAACATCAATGCGGGCTCACTCGTTCCTTGAACTTCAACTCCATGGTTAGACATTTTTATGTTGATATATGGATTTGGATGCATACAAGCATTGATTCATCTGAGCCAACAACCTGGTGGACTATATCATGTTTCTGCTACTTTGGTTACATAATTATTTAATGAACCTGCCTTCAGTGTCACAACACGATGTATAGCCCTAAAATGAATTGTATAATCAAGCAATATAATATACTTTTATCAGATTGGAAACTGCAGTGCATTTATTTCTCAAAAATGTACCTGATCAAACCAAGGATAAATCATCCATCATTCCATCGATTGCAATCGTGTTCATGAGAATAACGATGTGAAAAATTCTATTCTGATTGAATGATTATCAGATAGGTATATATCTCCATTTAATGATAAAAAAACTCCTATTAAGTTTTACCCATTTTGATATGCCATTTTATGGCATACTCAACTCAAAATAATTTAAGATGGTCAAATTATTGATGAAATGCTATACCATTGATTTCAATTCACGATTTTTGAAATACCAATATAGCAAATCAAGTTCATAAAACCACTAAGAAGTTTCTATATATATATAACCCATAAAAAATAACAATCAAATACTCCCTGGATAATTGATGAAACCTATATTAGAACTATTATATTATTTCCATCTAGGATCAACACACTTTCCTACTTTTTCAAAATCATATCAACTTATTACCTATATCCATGTACCTACATTTCACTGATAAGTACTCTCTTCAATAACAGATTCGCCCTGAAGTAAGCGACTGAATATATCCTCTTCACGAATACCACACCAATATTAATCTTCAAATTTTTAGAATTCATCAGAACCTAGGAACAATTTGAACACTACGATCTCGTCACCTTACCATAATCAATTATGGATATCACATCATTTTTCAACAATACTCAGCATCATCCAGATACTTGACAGGAATCGAATTCAAGTTTTCGTTCATATTCATTCAACTCGCCGTCAATATGGCTATATTTTCACACTGTCTCACTATTCAACGGCAGCTCATTTGCTCAGCCGGGCAACAATAATGAAACTCCCTGAAACATAACAATCAATTATTATTTCTTATGGCTAGATCCACAAAAAAATACGTGAGAATCATGAAGATTTTCACTATTCATCCTTATATAGCCTTGCACTTCGAACTAACAATACCAATCAGACGAACTAGACAAGCCCAGTCAGCACATCCTTTCGTTGTCAACCTCAAAAGATGTCGAATAGCACTTTATCAACACTCCTCCATCCATAGAACGGCTAGGCTCTGGAATTCATTGCCTGTGGAAGTATTTCCAACAACATATAATCTCCAAAAGTTAAAGAAAAATATCAATACCTACCTCCTGTCCCTATCCTCCCTAGGAACGCACGATGATCTTTGAACATTATAGGGATTCCCTTTCGTGCGCTCCAAGCGATGAAAAAAAAAGGGAATCCATGATCCTTTTCATCAGGGATAATCATTATATCAAATTTCACACATATGAAATTCATTCACATGGTACATTATGTATGTTATGTACCAGAATTCTCTAAAATGAAACATCATTATACCCAACCCGCAGATAGCAATAATGAGAATTATTTGTTATCTCAAAATGAATTCCAGTCTCCGAAATTAATTATCAAATAAATCACCATCAACTTTTTATATACTATACATTCAAATAAAAACGAAAAATTCATTGAACTTGACCTACTTATTGCTACCTATGTAATGCACTCCTCAAGTTTCTTTGCAAATTCTCCATCAGCAGAAATCCCAACTGCAACTACTCGTTTCATTTTTCAAACAATCAATTGATGATTGTTTCTCAAAATATTCAACAAGTCAGAATGAGGTACTTTTATACTCTATGATTCTAAGAAAAACGTCTGATTACCCCCAGAAACCAAATTTACTCTTGTAGGAGTACAGACGGTCTTAGCATGCCGAACTATAACGTACTACCAAAAATGGCCTTACATGGAAAAATTCCTATGTAGATGCAGTTCAGTTTTAGCATGCTGAACTGTGAGCTATTTTTGGCCAGTGCCTCACACAAGAATCCAAATATTTCCCCTTTCAGAATACATTGAATTTGAATTTTGAAAAACAACCCCTGAATTTAAAATTTTCTCCCGTATGAGTACAGACAATTTTAGCATGCCGATTTGTAACGCACTACCAGAAAAGGCCTTACATGGGAAAACTCCCATGCAGACGCATTACGGTTTTGGCATGCCGAAATGTGAGCTTTGACTGGCCAGTGCCTCATACGAGAATCCCAATTTGACCCTTCATAAAATATATATACATCATTTATTAAAACAAAAAATTTCAAAACAAAGAATGAAAACAAATGTTGAGGCTGGTTATGAAGAACCAACCTCGTGAACGAAACACGGCGCCTCCACCAAATGTCACGGATGTTTGATTTTGATTTGATTTTTGATGTGACTTATTACCTTTGCTAGTTAGGATTTGCTGAGGGTTGATACTCAATAAAAAGGACTAAAGTTTGAACAACGAAAACAAATATGGATTTATTAATGATAAACTACAATTTTGACATTCCTTGCAGATGCATTAGGTTGGAGATTTAATGAATAATAAAAATGATACTTACAATAATCTAACACGAAACTTGGGAATGTCCCAATTGGGACATCCCCGTTGCCACAAGCAACTGTGCGCTATTCGGACCAAAAGTCAAGTCCCTCTTGGTACGTGGATTCCGATCGATCACCTCAAATGTTTATTTTATTGAAAAATGTTTTGTCACGAATGAGGACAGTTGAATTGCTGAGAGATATAACAAACTCGATAAATCAGAACAGTGAAATAATAATAATAGTAGTAGTAGTAATATTTGAGAATAATTCGAAAAATATCCTTTATATCGAAAAAAATAATTATGAACCAAACGGCGCCCCATAGACGTGAGTCACATTGATATATAACGTCCTGACTCAGAAAAAACATGCAATTTTCATATTGAATTTCATCACAGTCAAAATGTTTCAGTTTTATGACTTCTCATCGATAACATCAGTTTAAATCACATCACTCTCACATTGAATCGAATTCCAGATTGGAGTGAACATGGAAAGTATAAAAATTCAATAACACATGAATTTTTAACAAGCAGTTATGCCTCCTGTTGATCGTAAGAGGGATTGAGCTCTATTGGGCATGCTTCCAACGACTTCCAACTTCCATCATTCATGCATTCGTAAACTTTCTGTATATTTGTGTTTGTTGAATGTGAGTGTCAATGAACTGAGCTCTGCTGACATTTCGAAGTACCTTTCACTTTTTATAATAAAGTCCAGATTATCGAGCGATCAATCAACAATGATTATGAGATCAAGAAATCGTGGATCTACGCTGAAAGACATCAGCATCGTGATGGAAACTAAAGTAACCTTCATCCTCAGAGCGATTTGACGATTTCAAGAAACGGGAGATGTGAGTTATCATCATAGGTGAGGGGCACAGAGGCAAACTTCAAGGAGAAATGATGATTATTTGATCACCACAGTTCGTTGAAGACGCACCTGAACTGCCAGACAGCTGGGAGATATTCGAGGCACTGAAGAATGAACGATTCATAGAAGATATGGAAGCAAGATTGGTATTTGGTAAAGGCGGTATAACAGTTTGGGGAGGAATAATGATGGAATATAAAACTGAATTGGCCATATTGAGGAACGAAAATATGAATGCTGAACTTTACCGTGATAGATGTATCAGAAATTTTGTTGTTCCATTTGCTGAAAATTTCGGTGATTAATTCATATTTTTGTTAATGATGATGCTCGTCCACATCGTGCACGTATTGTAACTGAAATTTTGAGGAAACATAATATTGAGAAAATGAATTGGTCACCTTTGTCTCCTGATGTGAATCCGATTGAGCATGTATGAAGTAGAATGAAATTGAAGATGGAAGAAAGAGAGCGTGAAATTGAAAATTTGAATGAATTGGTGAATGCAATTATAAGAGAGTGAGAAGCTATTTCCCAGAATTTTATGAACACTCCAAAGAAAGCATGCCCAATAGTGCTCTATCTCTTCTGAGATCAAGAGGAGGTCCAACGCTCTATTGAGAATCGATATGTTCTTGATTTTTGATACTTCGCATGTTCACTTCAATGTTGAATTCGATAAAAGGTGGAATTGATTGATGTGATTCGAGTCGAGGATACTCTTCATTACATATCCATGTGACTCACGTCTGTTATTCTTCTGAATTTTGACATATATTCAATATAAGTCCTCTGTGAAATCGTTCACCGCGAATGAAATAACATCCTGATACTCGTTAATCTACTGCAATTGTGAGGAATTCTGTCAGTTGCATGGATATCTCGGCTGCAACTTTTTTTATTTTAACAACATCCTATATATTTGATCAGTCCATTTCATTTGCTCTGGAATCATTAATTGAAATTATTGATTCAATAGGTTAGTATTGAGAATGTGTAGATACCGATTTCACTCTTTCTTTAAATCACGACATTCCTGGTTCAGCGTTGACTAGAATCTGATCCTTTTATTGAAATACATATTGGCCTAGGAATTCCATTCGTCCTGGACTGAACATTTTCAGTTCCATTCCTGATGATGGCCTTGTGCTTCTTCAAAAGTATTCAAAAGCTTTTCAGCTAACAATCATGCACATGAATACAATAGGGAAATCGCGTTTCCCTAAGGGAATAATAATGGAAAAAAATGTTTTTGTTGAGCATACAAGGGTAAATTGAACGTGGTTTCATTATTAATTAAGTGACATATGATGTTGTCGCAATATAGAGCTCGACCATGTGAATTCATTATTAAATAATTTTTCAGTATACGAGAAAAATTTTCCTTCCGCAGCATCACAAATTTGTTATTCCAAATAAATGAATTATTTTTGTTCCATATTCCATAAGTTCACCACATTTACACATGGAAAATAATTCTTTCATTTCTTATTCACTGAGGTGATTGAAGATATGTATTTTCCTTCCTGGAGGGGATACATGGAAAAAAAGTGATCATTGGAATTCAAACTTTCAAGGATATACATATTTGATGAACATTTCACACAAATTCATATGAGAATCAGTCACAATGATAATTATCTCATAAGATGAATTTGCGAGAGTAGTAGCTAATCGTTTCCAGGAGTACTCGAGTTAGTTGGGAGAATATGCTTTTGAACATTTCTGAGTATACATTCTAGTAGAAGTCTATGTTTGCTCGAAGTAGAGTGAATGTCTTCTGGGGCTTGACATTTGATTCTATTAGTGCGCGTTCTTTGGGCACTATAGGTCGTTCATTTTCAATGAGAACCCGTTTATTCTCAATTCATTTTTCTACCAATATAACCATGAAATTTTGATGATAGACATCGGCATCCAATTCAGAATATATACGCTTGAAGCTGGACTTCTGTAAGTACGAAACATGTCCCTTTGATTGATTTACATCAGGTATAAAGTACCTAGTGGAGATGGCTTCGAGCATTCCTACTTTCTGAGTATTTTAAATTCGTATAATTTTTTTGAGTCGTTGGACTTTGTAATAATTATATGGCTTTCAAATTGGTGTATTCGACTGAGTTTGAACACATTTCTTAGTTTTCCCTTATGACGACATGTAATATGACACATTCATTACAAAACAAAAGTGAATATCTATCTGAGATCCTACATGAGGAGTAATATTCATTCCTCTTATTCCTTCTGGCCATTTATCTATAAACAGAAATTTTGTTATCATCTCAGAAACACAAAGAATCAGATGATGATCGAATGAGTGAATGCTTCTTTTTCAGTTGATATATACAGGGTGTCCGGAAATTATTAGCAAAAAATCAAGAGGGAGATTCTACATGATGAAATAAGAAATTCATTTCATATGTACGTGGGTCCGAAAATGCATAGTTCTCAACATACAGTGTGTACAGTCGGTTTTACATGAATATCTCGAATGTCCTTCCACCGATTTTCGTGAAATTTGGCAATAATATTTTTTGTCATGAGAAGCTGATATAGCCATGATTCGATTGGAATTATGAAATCCAGTGGCGTCCCGGAGGGCAACCTACCGAATATTATTATCAAGAAAATGTGCGCCACTGATTTTTTTGAATTCTGTATCTTCATAACCTATTGACCAACCAAAAATACAAGATTTTGATCTATTGAATTGTTTCCATGATTCGCTTCATTTCAATGGAAAAAAATAAATACCAATTTATTGCATAAATTTGTAACAAAAAATTACTTAAAAAAATAGGGTACAAATAAATGCGTGATCAATGTCCATAGACATAGAATAAGTATGAAGATTAATTTTCTTCAAATATCTCTTGGTACATGTTCAACACACTCTACACTCTGTATGTTGAGATCTATATATTCTCGGTCCAGGAAGGCATAGTTTTCGATAATACAAAGTGTCAAACATGTATTATAATATATTTGAAGAACATAAATCCTCATTACAGTATTCTACGTCTATGGACATGGATGACACATTTAATTTCACCCCTGTTTATGAAGCAATGTTTTGCACAAATTCATACAATGATTTGGTAATTATTTTTTTCCACGGAAACGCAGCAAAATAGCGGAACAAATTTAAAAACCAAAATGTTGTATTTCCAGTTAATCATTTGGATATGAAGATATAGAAATTGAAAAAGTCAGTGGCGCACATTTTATTGACAATGATATTCGGTAGGGTGCCCCTGGGACATCACTGGATTTCACAATTCCGATTCAATCAGGGCTAAATCAGCCTCCTATGATGAAGAATATCTTTCCCAAATTTCAATTGAATCGACTGGAGGATATTTGAGATATACATAAAAAACAGATTTTTTTCTAAAAAGTTTAACACACTGTATCTCGAAAACTATGCTTTTCCGGACCCAAATATATATGAAATGAATTTCATGTTTTCTCATGTAGAATCACCCCCTTGATTTTTTGCGCATAATTTCCAAACACCCTGTATATGATATTATTCGGACATCCTAGCATAGAATTAAGGTGTAATATTATCTCATCTTAATGTCAGAAACAAATGCAGATATATTTTAATAACGTTCTCTTCGGACCCTAATATTTTGAATGTGGAAACTTCATGTCAACATCTATCTCCCCAGTTCAACCATGAGCAACATCACCACTAGATTCTCACATAGGATAATCCGTATGTTGTTCCATAATCGAATATAAAATCATTTTACACATACTAGAAACGTTATTTGTTCAGAATTTCGAAAAATATAGAGTGTCTTATTTGAAAGTAAGGAATGCTTCTGATTGACCAGGAGTGATATAATGAATATTTTCTGTCAATAATAGGCAATGTGATATAATTGCTACCAAACAAATTTCTGAATCCGAACTTCAATGATTCAGAAGTCCCAGCACTGACCGTTATTTGTGCACTCATCTGTATTTGTGGGATCTTTCTTCCCGATATACGAGGTGTAACATTCTGAGTTCTTTTATGTTTTTTGAGTATCTTCCACACGTTTCATGATGATGAATTCAAATTCGGTAGACCTATCACACTTTCAAAACTCAATATTCAGACCTATTGAGTTTTTTCGATAACCGACAAAGTGATATACTTGTAGAGGTTGTACCCGATGAGAAAGATCACTGGGGTAAGAAATTCGTTCAGACCTCATCCAATCGTGAATCATGATTTGAATATGAGGTTTGTGTTCTGGAATCATCATATTCCAATTGACTCTCTTAATCGTTCTATTATCAATACGAAATTCATTATTATTGTGCTGGTAGTTTCTGGTAAAAAATTAACGATGAGGTCGTTTCGAAAACCAGTGATCTTCTTCGCGTGCTGCCTCTGCTGTCAATGAGACATCAATCATATACAGAGTCCTGCATCTCAAATCTCGTCCTCTATAGCTCAGTTATCAGTTGAGTCAAGATTTTGATACTTTGGCATCAATAATTGTCTCATGGGGCGCATACCAGAAAAATGATCTCGATGAAACAGGCCGAAAAAGTGTGTCATCATGATGATATATTTTCCTGTGGCATGCCATATATTTTGTTGCATATTTGAGTGCTTTCAGTAGTATCCTATATACTCTTGGAATCCAATTTGAATCGGTTCGTTGCGTGAATAGGAAACTAGTCTTACCATTGCAACCTCATCGAAATTCTCATCGTATCAAAGGTTATTTGCCGAAAACTCGTTTCATCTACGGTTCTAACAGTCATTTCAGAGAATAAAAGTCGAAGGGAGCGTTGATGAACAATTAGTCGATCAGAAGTCCAACAGAACTATTCGTCTAAATCTTGAACACATCATGAAATTATGGAAAATCACAGAAGTTCTAGTGATAAACTTTTCAAAACAAACGAATAGGAGTTTCACCCTCGGTATTACCTGGATATCAAAATGTATGTTTGAAATGTTTTCCGTTCTCTTGAAGGCACGAGCAAATACGATCATGGAATGACCTTGCCACTCTTCGTAATAGGTACAGTGTTATGGTTTGTAATGCGTTAAGGATTCTTTCTAGTGTGGTGGGAGGTTCTTGATGAACGATATTCTCAACATAGCCCGACAAAAAGAAATCCAATTCGTTGCACTCAGGTGTTCTGGGTCACTCACTTGGCACTCCTTTTCCAATCCAACGGTCTCAAAAGTTTGTGTTGAGAGGGGTTCCTGACTTGTGATGAAGCTCCATCAAGTTGTAGCCACATTGCATTCCTCACAGCTTTCGGTAGATTTTCACATGAGTTTGGCAATTAGTTTCGCGGAAAATTCAGATACATAGTGCAATTCGAATTGCCGTCGAAGAAGTAGAGACCAATAACATTCACCAATAATAATTCCTTTCCACACATTAACTATTGGTCATCTGTGTTGTCTATCAATCTGTCTAGAATCCCTTGGATTGCGATCGAAGTCATAATGGAAGTTGTGACGATTCACAAATCCATTCTCATGGAAGGTGATCTCATCATAAAACAAAACAAAGAGTCCAATTTTACCTTGCGTCCAGTTGCAGAATTCGACACGTTTTTTCAAAATCATTTTCGGAGAGTTCTTCATGAAACTCAATATTAACTCAATATAGGCATGATAACGGTTATCTTTTGAAACAGTACTTTCGCTCACGTCCAGGGCATCTGCGATTGCTTCCTGGCTGATGAAAGGATTTGGCGTAACAGATAACAACACAGCCAATTGATTTTCTTTATTTCGAACCGGCCTCTAACTGGTTCTGTTTATCTTACATTTTCGGTTCGTACAAACCTATCTTATAAGTTCTGTAGGCTCTTCTTGTTTGAATGACGTCGTTTCGGATAAAGTTGTGCATAAACTAGACTTGCCAAACAAGAGTTTTTCGTACATTCTCTTTATATTGGAATCATATCTAGGAGCTCTTCTTGGTTGTTATCCATGACAAAACAAAATATTCCGTTATGAACAGCTCATGAAATTCATAATAATGAATTAACAATGTATTGAATTTCAACTTATCAAGCCCAAATAGCCTCCAGACACTTCATTAGAGTTGAATGGCAATAATTCACTTTTTTAAGCCACCTTTTCTATTTATTCAAATGACTATGAGAATACTGTCTGTAGGTTGATCGAGAAGGTGTTACATTCATTATTTCAAATTCTCTTGGGATTTTCTCTTCACGTTTCTATAAAATGAAAATATGAATATTATTTCAATATACGTGTAGTAAGAACAAATCACATGAATCGCCCCAGAATGTCACTGCGTTTGAAGATGTTTCTATCAGAGAGCCAGAAAGAAAAATTCACTAGCTTGTCAGTGACAATTTGTATCTAAAAAGGTTTGAAGAAGAGAAATAGGTATATAGAAAAAATGTCAAATTTTCACTTATATTTGGACGTTTCGATACCGAATCTGCTTCCGTTTTCAACATGAGAAATGGTAATATAAATAGCAAATTCGTATCTGTCTTGAATCTTTCCAGTTTTCAGTGACAATTGATGACGTTGACAATCAAGTGAGTTACAGGATTTTTTCATTGATCAATCTTGAATTCACCATTTCCATTTTCAGATTTCAGTAGTGAATACCATGTTCTGTTTATATCAATTGAACAAGAAGCAATGCTATAGTCTCCGTTCAGAAGAATGCAAGAAGATTTCTCGATTTTTCTCTTCTGGTTGTTATCTCCTTCCCCACTGATTTTAATGTTATTCCACTCTGCCATATGTCCGTCCTCAGTAAGGATATGTTCAGCTAGTCTTGATTTATCGATGTGTCTTTTCTTTATATTGTACTCATGTTCCTTCGTCCTTACTGAAAGATGTCTCTTGGTTTCACTTGTATAAAACTTTTCACAAACACAAGGTAAACTGTAAATGAAATTTCTTGACGATTGTTCCTAATTTTCCGGCTTTGTTTGAGTTATAATTGATCTCATTGTATTTTTAATCTTGAACAGAGTTTTCACTCGAAATTTATCACCAACACGTTTCATTTTTTCAGATATGCCGAAAATGTATAGAATTATATTTATCGTTATTGATGGTTGATTTCGTTGTGGCTAATCCCAAAAACAAACAGTGAATCCGAAGAAGTAAGAAGATATCGGAAACGCTCTTTTATGCATATAATATGTTTGAATGAGTTTTCTATCTTGAAAAATTATCTTTTTCTACAAACGTCAAGAAATGACAAGGTTCGCGCATTGACAACAAACTGCGAAGTGACACTTTTTTCACTTTCCTACGTTACCAGGATACCTTGCACATAACAATGCGCGAAGTAAACCAGTGCGCGAAGTATCTACTTCGCGCATTGTAATGTAAAATTAATGAGATATTTATATTTCAAGTATATGGTCCCCAATCGAGCAAACATCCATGAAATCATTCATTTCTGAATGTTCAACAATAACTCTGTTTTATCTCTTTTGAGCGCACGAAAGGAAATTCGTATTATGTTGGTGGAACATCGTGCGTACCTAGGAAGGATAGGGGGAGGCCTTTAAAGCCAGTTCAATACTATTTTTCATATCTAGCTAAGCATATTTTTACTTTAGAACTATATTTTTTGACGTTTGTAGAAAAAATGTTGTTTGCAGCTCGAGCGCGAAATACTTTGGTCATCTCGACTATTTTTTTAACTCGGCTACGCCTCGTTAAAAAAATCAGATCTCGATCACCAAAGTAGCATTTCGCGCTCTAGATACAAAAATAACTATTTTCAAGCTGTTCAAGTCCTGCCACAAAAAACAGACTCAGCCTGTATAGATAAGGACACTTGATATTCTCCATACTTCTTTTTTCGAACCGTCTTCAAACATAGTTTCTCATTATGAAAATTGACATTCAGGAGTAGATCATCTGATACGAGTAGTGTACCTACGTTCGTAACCGCCCAAGGTGGCCATCGCCGGAAGTGACGTAACAAGATGTCGGCCGCCAGAAGTGACGTCATAATATCGCTGCCGTGGCATACCCGGAGTGACAGATGACATGATGCGTTGAACACAAGAAGTGACATATGTCATGAAGCATGGAACACAAGGAGTGACAGATGACAAGTAATGAGTGATTTGCGACAGGTGACAGGTGGCAGACGACAATTGACAAATGACAAGAAAATTATGACAAGTGAGAGATGACAAGTGACAGATGACAAGTAACGACAGATGACCAGTTACAGATGACATACAGCATGGAACACAATAAGTGACAGGTGACAGCCAATAGGCGACAGCTGACAAGTGGCAGCCAATAAGTGACAACTGACAAGTGACAAATAACAAATGACAGCAGACACGTGGTACTTTGGACTCTGAACTCAAGACTCTGAACTCCAGACCCTGATATATATCATTTGCGCATGTGCCACTAACCAGACCCATGAGATGAAGTCAGTGTGACTATGTCCTTAGACGAGTACAGAAGCGAGTCGAATCAATTTGGAAAGCGGGTTCGACAGCTGAACAGAGACTCAACATTGTAACACAAGAGACAAATCAAAGTGTCAATTCATTGGGAAATCTGAGTCGAAGGATGAAGTTTTCAGAACAGTACCAGCAATACAGTTGCCTGTTGAGCAGAGATAACACATCCAGCCTCGAAATGTCACTATTGCTGAACATTCTGAACGTTTTGTTTACGTAGGTTCCCAAGAATATCAAGGATTGAAAAAAACTGCAATCGACAATCGTGGACTGCAGAGCGAAATGAGTTGGTGAAGAATTTACGTCTACCAGTATTATTCAATGAGTCAAATAATTCCTCCTATGAACTCAAGTTGATGTTATCCAGTTGATCTGGAGAAGACAACAACAAATAGCAAACCTCCACAGCAAAAGCTGCCACGTGAAAATACAGAATAAAATTGATGAGATGTTCTCATTTTCATTTTCATCATGATATAAGCAGCCACGTTCATTTCGATTGTGTCATTTGGAATTCGAAATTGGGAATTGAATGATGGAAATTTCACAAGGTGTTTCAATGGAACTCTAATCATCATCATGATGTATATTGAGCAAAACAAATACATTCTTATTCAGGTAACATTATATTCACAAACCAGTGGTATAGTTGATCAACGTTCCGCTGTGAACACATATACTTCCCATTGGCGTTATTGGGGCAGAACGATATAAACTACTCAACACTAATTTCGTCGCACACCAAAATGTCGCCCCTGTTATAATGTGAATAACTTTTTTCAGTTTAGAACAATTTGAATTTGGTTCAAACTGTTCGATAGCCCAGTCCTTCAGCTATAATCTCGTACTTCATTGAAACATAAGGGTATCCTCATAAAATCTCTACATGGTGTTTTCCGACACTATGCGAAATTTCGGAATATTCAAAAGGCTCTCAAATGGTGAAAATAAATTTTTTCTCAACTTCGACAACAGAGGCATGCAGATGATCCCATTACCTCGAGATATTTCGCGAATCAACTCCCTATCTCTCTTATTTACAGAGTGATCTCAAAAAATCAACTTTTTTGTTTTGCAGCCATAACTTTTTTTCACGTCAACCGATTTCGGAAATCTTAGGCTCATTTTGAAGATAAAACTTCAGATGAAGAGATCTGAATATCAGAATTGACTCAAGATGGCTATCAAAGATCTAGAGTTTTCTTGAAAGTGACCCAAATCTGGAACGCCCTTCGAATCTTGGTTGGGAGGAGAATTGAATGAAAATCAACTTGTTCTCGAAAAAACAATTCATTCTGGATGCGTCCATATTTCCCTCGCTCTCAGTAGTCAAGAATTATGCGTGAGAGAACACAATTGAAACATGTTCTTGCAAAAACATTAGATCATTTCTGCTCTGTAATGCATGGCCCGGCGTAACCAACGTTACAAGAATCACAATGAGTGACTGACAAACCCGACCAGCTGAGACTCATCATAAATGGTGTACCAACAAGAGCAACGCATTTTGATTTTTTCAATAAAGTGATTTTTTCAACAGTTGTCACGTACATAACATGCGATTTAAGAATATGGAGAAGTATTCATTGTAAAAACGCATTTCAAAAATGGTGAAAGTTTCACGAAAACAGTTTGCCAGTTTTCAGTCGCAATAATGCGCCGAACGAATATCGACAGTAATAACCAAACAATTCGTGTCGGAGGTAAGCCCTTTGAATGGATCGGACTGTCGTGTTTAGCAGATCCGCGATTTGGAGGGAAGATAACCCTTGTTCCCTCATTTGTGGAATCAGTTCCAACTGGTCGGGCGTTAGATGCGGCATCGAAACTATCAAAATCTGTTTATGATTCGAAAACGACGTCTAACCTGACTTGTCAGTCACTTACTGTGATTCTTGTAACGTTGGTTACGGGCCATGCATTACAGAGGAGAAATGGTCTGATGTTTTTGCAAGAACATGTTTCAATTGTGTTTTCTCACGCACATTCTCGAGTACTGAGAGCGAGGAAAATATGGACGCATCCAGAATGAATTGTTTTTCCGAGGACAAGTTGATTTTCATTCAATTCTCCTCCCAACCGAGATTCGGAGGGCGTTCCAGATTTGGGTCACTTTCAAGAAAACTCTAGATCTTTGATAGCCATCTTGAGTCAATTCTGATATTCAGATCTCTTCATCTGAAGTTTTATCTTCAAAATGAGCCTAAGATTTCCAAAATCGGTTGACGTGGAAAAAAGTTATGGCTGCAAAACCAAAAAGTTGATTTTTTGAGATCACTCTGTAAATAGAAGAGATAGGAAGTTGATTCGCGAAATATCTCGAGGTAATGAGATCATCTTTATGCCTCTGTTGTCGAAGTTGAGAAAAAATTTATTTTCACCATTTGAGAGCCTTTTGAATATTCCGAAATTTTGCACAGTGTCGGAAAACACCATGTAGAGATTTTACGTGAATACCCTTATGTTTCAATGAAGTACCTGATTATAGCTAAAGAACTGGGCTATCGAACAGTGTGAACCAAATTCAAATTGTTCTAAACTGAAAAAAGTTATCCACATTATAACAGGGGCGACATTTTGGTGTGCGACGAAATTAGTGTTGAGTAGTTTATTTTGCTGGTTGGTTCCAGTTGGACAAGTTGTTTCATTAAAAAAAGTGTCATCTGGACGAACTCCATTCTGCTTTCAAGAAGTCACCTCTCTGATTACCCCTGACGTACATTCATTCGACAAAAATCAACAGATATTTTTCTGAAATTTCGTTCGGTTCCGTCAGTCAGAGAATATTTAATCTCTGGTTCCGTATATTCCATATCACCAGCGTAATATGACATTCCATAGACGTATTTTTTCACATGACGTGTTAATTTTGTCCACATAATTATGCTTTTCAACGATGTTGGCGGTTTGAATAGAAAGTTGGATCTCTGACGAATATTTTGAATTGTCAGGTCTCTCGGATGGGGAACACTTCCCAGAGTGAAGCCTTCGATGTCGACAAGTGTTTTCCTCATGATGAATGATGATGGAATGCGAGCTCGAGTAGTTTGCAATTGGTACTTAAATCAAAATCTTGGATACTACCGTTAGAGGAAAATACTTTAGCAGACAGTTATGTACGATGATGCAATAGGCTTTGGTGTCAGCAGGGAAATCTTTATCGGCTTCGATTTCATGCATTATTTGTCAATGATTTCATGGTCTTTTTCTGCCCCGAGCAATCAATCACGAATGGAAAATGCTGTTCAAATTCATCATGATCTGAGATTTGATCAACCAACGTTGAATGTGGATAGCTCGAGTAGAACCTGGTATAGGTGTAGTGAGAGAAGGTGTAGTGTTTTTCAGCGAAGTCCAGCTGTTATTCCTCATCAGGTCAATCATCAGTATCTGCATCAGTATCTGCATTGTCACGTTGAGTTTCCTGGAAACACCCAATAACGTAAAGTACCGAGGACGTTCCACTGAAGCGCACGTTTTGACTGCCTAAATTCCACTATTTGTGCCTTTTGTTAGAGCAGTGCAGACAATTTACTGAGGCCCCATTACCTGAATGCAACAATATAGGTGTATCATTCTTCATAGGTTGCATCAGTTTCGGTTAGATTTCATCGTTCGGATATCAATGCTCCACTTTTAGAACTTCACTATGAATTAGTACTTCAACTGTTGTAATAGTAATTGTATTTTCAGTAGGGAGTTGCTGTACAATAAGGCTATCGTAATTATTATGAGCTCGGATCAGACGAATTGTTTCTTTCTTCATTGTTGATTGGGGTGTTGTGTTGAAAACGTTGAGAATATGCTTGAATGGTATAAAAAGCTGAATTACTTGTCAATTGCATTCGAAAGCAGATTATCAAAATACGTCTATCCGGTCGTGAATGAGGGTTTGGGATAGTCAGGTTTATAGCACATGAATACTCGTACACTACCCACGATCTATGGATCTATAACTACTTCTATCTCCCTTGCACTCTTCACAAAACTGCAAGAATCGAATAGAATAACTCAACAGTCGGGTGCCGCTCCTTGTACATCCAACGTTCTTTCGATTCTCAGCACACTCATGCATTCCGAGAAATATGTCTGCTTGATTTATGTCAATTTACACCACATTATTGTTATTGAAGGATTTGACGTATGGATGTAGGAGCGATATTATTGTCTCCGAATGGTCTCATTATATCTATTATATCTAGGCCGACGATGAACTTGACAAATTGTATTTGAGTGGTTGAATGTTGATGGTTGTAGTTGATACTTTCGATCCGATAGCTTCCAGGAAGAGAACGTTCTCTGAAGAGCGCTCTTGTCTCTTCAGAAGTCCCTTTGATAATGGGGAGATTGTGAGTTCCGTTTAATCATCAACTACTAGACCCATTCAACGTTCTTGCAAGTCCAAGTAGTGGGTGGTTTCTTCTCGGAAATCAACAGGTCTCAGGTCCTGATCCAGCACTCTAACGGTAATGTGAGTGAAGTCTCTCAGGCTACTGCTTGAAGGAAACTAGGAAGGAGTATGTGGTCGTTCGTTGATAGCGAAGCAGGCCTGTCTGCCTGGAAAGAGGTAATGCTGCAATCGAAATATAGTTTTGATACCTTCAGAATGTTCACCGGGAGATTTGAATAGAGAACTCAGCTAGGTGACAATATCTTCTTTGAGAATCCCAACATTATCCGGAAGCTGTTCTCCTTTCCGAAACTGATAGTATGTTGTCGACTATGAATCTCATACTCTTGGGTGTGTTTTTAGGCTTCAATGTGGAATCTGCACCAGCTCGTTGTAAATGTTTTCGAATGTGATCCTCGATATTTTTTATCTCGTTACAGCCGGTCGGGAACTGAATTCCCTTCAACACGTCACTATTATTGTTTCCGTAGTAGTAGAATTTTTCACCAAAAATATGATAGCTCTTCTAGAGGTGTAGTAGTAGCGGTGAAAATGGTGGAAATCTGTACTGGTTGGTGGTACTCGTGAAGGTCTGGACTGCAGCCTTCATATAACATGAGACATAGCTATAACCATGAATTATTATCCCAATACTTTCCACACTTCAGAAAATAACTACGACATTCAAACTATGACCTTACTAGTCCACCGACATGAGTTCGATCCTCACGTCTGATATAGTAGATGTAACAGTGCAAACGAATTCTCAGATCATAGTTCTGTGGAAATTCAAGCCAAACATCTGATAGTTCTCTTGGTCTAACATGTTGGATCAGACAGATGGAGGAAGAGAGTGCCACTT
Source organism: Phaedon cochleariae (assembly GCA_918026855.4). NCBI lineage: Eukaryota > Metazoa > Arthropoda > Insecta > Coleoptera > Chrysomelidae > Phaedon > Phaedon cochleariae. The sequence goes on from OU896709.1 coordinate 24,705,322, forward strand.
CCCCTACGTAAGAGTCTCGCAACGCTTTCTCACGAAGGAGATAAGCTCAAACGGCTTTCAATGAACAGAAACTCCAAACAGAGATGACCACAGTTGATTTGATTATATTCCAGAAACTGTTCGTGATTGTTATGAAGTTGAACTTTGCTGAGGTATTGGAAAAGTTTTCTTGATGGCTGCAAGCTACCGAATGAATCAAAATTCTCGACGAAATCATTCTTCTTCTTGGAAGCCACCCAATGAATGCATTGATTCTTTGTCAAGTTGAAATTTGGGATTGCAGATTCGTGTTGACGGGGTCCAGCGCTTGGTGAGTTGTCACAAAAAACAACCTCTTGAAAATGAGGAATTCTCGAATGTTTGACATACATTGTCAACTCGACATCATACAATGGTCGATCGTGTAGTATTTTTTGGGGAGTATTCCTTCGCTTTGTTAGAAACAAGCTGAAACCTTCTTTGGAGTTTCTTCTCAACTACAGTCCTTTGCCAATAGCTTTTATGGCCTTGTTATGTCGATGGACTCATTTTATTATTTTCTTCGCATTATAAGCATCAGAGACAGTCTTTGCGATCGATCCAGCATCTTCAGCAAGTGATCCTAGTGCATGGAGAGCAGCAAATATCAATAGCAGTGAGAGAATTTCCGCGGAATATGCATCAAATGAACTTTTGGTATATAATTGTTTTTCTTTCTTTCTGCTTGTATGCATGCCTCGCAGATTTGGAAGCGAACGATGTAGCCTATCTCGAATTGGTGGATGCATTCTCCCCATAATATGTTTTTTGAAAGAACATTCCATCCCGAGCTTGCGTTCCACCTTCATATCGGAAGTAACTTCTGGAGCTGCAGCTCTTTCATCAAACTTGGATGCCTCGACCTCACGCGTTCCCAGGCAGCGTTCTCCGACACCAAATCCACTTCATGACGTTCTTCCGAAGACTCGTTTTGACGTGATGTTTGCAGGCAACGCCCGAGGTATTGATTCCAGGATGACCACGTGCAAGCCGTTTCTGTAGTTTGGTTCCAGCTGTGATATGGAATAAGTAGATGAATACAAAAAGCTCAGAGTCATTTCCACACAATGTTCATGAATTGAACAACAATGGTAGATTTCGGAATAATAAAAATACTTTTCTGGCTAATGCCACACAGAATATCGAGTTTTATCTTCCCGAAATCTATGCATCGACTCGTATAAACGAATACTGATACGAGTGATTCTCTCCTGAGTGCCCGTTGATTTCGATTCAGCTAGGCCACGCTAGACAATCACAGACTGGTTTCGAGCTCTTTGACTCTCATCAGTGCAGTGTAGTCTCCAGCTAGCAGTCCTAAGTCCGCTGACTCAGCGAAGCCTAGCCTTACAAAAATCGAGTCGGCATTATATTCCCCACGAGGCGTCTTTTATCGACAATATGAAAGTATCGCCATCTGAGTGAAACAGGGCTGAGAATCACTCCAAAACTGAAATTCCCATACGGGAGTGGCTAGTTGCCTGACTGGCGTGATTTCAACAACGAAATAGCCACAATGATCGAAGTGGAATAAAATGATGAATAAATGAATACAGAAAGCTCGAAGTAATGGTATATTTCGGAAAAAAAAACAACAAATATCCTGGCTAATGCCACGCAGAACATTGAATCACATCTTCCCGAAATCTATGCATCGACTCGTATAAACGAATACTGATACAAGTGATTCTTTCCTGAATGCCTTCGGATTTCGATTCAGCCAGGCCACGCTAGATAAGCTAGTTATACGGCCGCACTTTGATCCTGGGCATTCAACCTTTCGGGGGGCGTGGTGAGAATGATTAATGTAAACTTGGATGTAATCTCAACACTGAGAAGTGACTATAGTTCACTCAACTAGTGTTCTATATCAATATAAAATCATGATTAAAATGATAACTCCTCATTAGCGCCTAAATACCTAGAAGTGCGAATTCGAACAATGCAGGAGCAATTTGACATCCACGTAGAGTAAATATTTCAATCAATCTCCGGTGGATCTGACACTGTTCATAGTGTGGAATCTACTCTTAACTATTATATTACAACTCTCAACTTTTGTGAATGTGATATTCAGTTATCGAGATCTCACTCTGAAGTGATGATATTGACACTAGCTCATTGGGTCTCGACTGGAATGTTCACTTTCGAAATTGTTTCTCTCAACTCTATTTTTGTGTTTATTCAATATATTTAGACAAATAAATAGAGTAAGTGTCAATCTGCTCGATTGAGAATTCACACTGATTGAATTGAAAAAAATCACACTATAATATACTAAACTAAAGAGTGGAATCATTCACTCTGAAGTGGTCCTCCTGGAAACAGGTATAGTGTTAAATTTCACTCTATTTTTTTTCACTGTGTAGGTATATATCAATTTAAATGACCATAATAGATATCATGGAATTCTGAACTGAACAATTGGAAACATGTTTACTAGGGAATCGCGCTGGAGATATTTCACAAAGATGCTATTGCAATCATCCTGTAGAAAGAGGAACAACCTGGTGTTTTTTATGTCTTCAATTATGCAGTTCTCCTTTCTGCTAGGCAGAGCTATAAAGTTACCGAGTATATGAGTGGTCAGCCAAGCAAACGACGCTCTCATATTTCATAAAAGTCTCTGGAGGCGTTGTTTGGAACGAAAAACAAAAGAAAATCCGATTCCTCGAAGCTCGGAGAGTCAATGATAAATGAAGACGTATTTAAGAAATCCGATGCTTCTCTCTTCTTTATGAACAGCATTTGATGCGCATTGTTGGAGAATAAATCGCTCTGGGCGACAAGCCATTAAATCTGAAAAATCAATTTCGGTTCGTAGCTTCTATGAGTAGGCTTGATTGAGCATTCGCTGCAAATTCTTGTTGATATAAGGATAATGACGACAAAAACTTATCGCTTTAAGGGTATTTAACCGTTGGTCTCTACGGTCTCTAATTCAACGAGCCATATACCTACTGATTCATCTGGCCAGAAGCATTGTCACAAATGAAATTGACAGGGTTATTTTCATTTCATGAGTAATAATTGGGTTGAACACATTCTACATCATGCTTATATTCTCGAAAACCTGATTCTGCCACATTCACTCTAAATAAAAAGTGAATAATATGGAATAACAGATATTCTGATATTTGTTACGGTATGAAAGCTAATGAAATATGAGGTGAGTGAAATGACTGGAGAGAATAATTATAAGATATAGTTATATAATGATTCTGGTACAACAAGATTTGATATATCATGGAATGGTAGGAAACATCTAACCGACTGATAAAAATCATCTTCATTCATATTGAATTACTTTTTTGTATAATAGCTTCTGATAATATAAAACTCAATTATTCTTAGCCATATTGGAGTAGGGCTTTGCGAGACCATCAAGACTTATCAGTCTTGGTCTTGGTGTCGAAAAATAAATGTTCACTTGGTCTTGATATTCGTCTTGAATCAAAATTGGTCCAGAAATTCCGCTTATTCTATCCAAATATTCAACAGGTTATATGCATATAATAGGTATTTCGTTTTTTTTTGTCAGTCTTCGAAATTGTCTTGTGCGTATGAAGTAGGCGAGCCGACCGGACAGAGAAAAGGTTCAGAAGGGTCGGAGCTGACAACAACGCATTATCACAATATTTCAAAAAATTTCAAATTCGAACCAATTAACCCTCGCATCGAATTTGTGTCTATCTTCAATAGGATGTGGAATGGACTTTAAAACATACAGCTATTTGCTGTGAACTTGGAAACTGCAATACTGAATTTGAAAAATCTACTCCAAACTTTGAGTGAACACAAATTGAGAACCTACTATATGACAAATAAATACTGGAATGAAACTCCATCACATATTTCATCAGATTTTTCTCAATATTGAGTAGATTCAAGTTCATCATCTTTCTTCCAAGATAAAGACTCTTGGTCTTGGTCTTGGAATCGACAGTCAAGTCTTGGTCTTGGGAAGATTTATTGAGTCTTGGTTTTGGTCTTGTATCACGATCAAGACAAGACCAAGACTGGTCTCGCGAAGCCCAATATTTGAATGATATTGTACCGATCCGAGCAGAGCGGAGAAAGTTCCTATCCATTAACACTTTATATGATATTTATAAATATTTTATATCATTTGTTTTTATTTAGTAATGCGACAATACTATATTGTGATCTCAGTTCATACTGTTTCATGAAAGCTGCTTCACAAAAACTCGGATTCTTGTTCCGTGCGAGAAGCTTCTTTACACCTCAACAGCTTCTCATGATCTGATACGCTGATACTCTCAGATTTTATCCAGAGAAGAGCCATCGGTCTGGTGGGTGACGCCAAACTCACTCACTCTTTGACATCATTGGAACACCGTAGAAAGGTCGGCGACCTTTCACTTTTCTATCGATACTTTCACGGGAAATGTGCTTCGGAAATCTCTGCTATCATTCCTTCACTAGCAATACCAGTCAGACGAACTAGACAAGCCCAGTCAGCACATCCGTCCGTTGTCAACCTCGAAAGATGTCGAACAGCACTTTATCAAAACTCCTTCATCCAAAGAACAGCTAGGCTCTGGAATTCATTGCCTGAGGAAGTATTCCCAACAACATATAATCTCCAGAAGTTCAAAAAGAATTCCAATACCTACCTCCTATTCCTATCCTTCCTTGCAACGCACGATGTTCTTTGAACATTATAGGGATATCCTTTCGTGCGCTACGAGCGATGAAAAAAATCAATTGAAATACAGTAAGTAGTTATTAGCTACCTTTCATTTTATTGAAAATGTTCCCCCTCATAATCATAATCGCAGTAATTGGGATATTTCTTGAAACATTCTTCGAATCATTCTGAAATTCACAGGAAATGGAACTGGAACGATAATAATACTGAGTTGGATTGAATCTGATGGAGTATTTGTAATGAAACGACATCAATTGGTCTTTCAAGTAGTGTAGGTGTTTACTTTAATTTGATTCTTCTTACTCACTGCGTTTTCTCTTGGCACGGCAGTATTGGTGAGAACATATTCAACAAATCAATGTGCTCAGTGAAGCAAAATTACTTTCTCACGAAAACGATACAGACTGAATAACTTCGTGAATAATATCGTTCAGAAGAAATGCTGAAAGAAGTCGATTTTGAATTCATTCAGCTTTCAACGTTGCCGGTTCACTGTGGATAGATGAAATAAAATAGGACGAATATTGGAATGAATGAGGCTCTTGCTTCAATTGGGAACTCTCATTTCTATCGGCTTCCTTCCAGGACCATCACTCTGGGTTTGAGAATATAGGTAGGTATTCAATAATGGAAAATCTGGCCACGCTGTATCAATTCTGATATCAGTATCAGTGAATTTCCTTGATGAATGGTAAAACCTCTGGGACTTCGATAGCCCTGGAGTAGTGTAGTCGACTCAAATAAACATGGTTTGTTTGATATCATTTCATTATATTGAAAACACTGTATAACTAATAGATTTCCTGATATATGGTGGATATGATGGTGGCAACATGTGGCCAAGAATTTTCTTCAACTCCTTCTTGCCTGATTTCTACCGATAGATTATTTTCTGCTAATTCCTCAGAAGGGTTCTGGTCCTACAACTCCATCTCCTGATACACACACTGGCACTATTAGGGGAACGGGCAAAATTTACACTAAGTTTGACATCAATTTTCTTTCGAACCGATCGCTGGATTGACATTTTTTTCTCCACGAAATGTAGCTCCATTCTTCACGAATACATCTGGGAAATAATTACCTTCAAAAGATAAGTCTTTCCATCATATACAGGGCTGTAAAGAAGGTACGGATTTTTCGGTATTTTTTTAGACATCCTGTGGACTGAACCACTAATAATTGAAACGATTTCTCAACACCAAATTGGAGCCCAATCTATTCCGAATATTTTCGTTTTTTATTCATCTTGATATCTCAATTATTCAAGAAAATACAGAGGTTCAAAGGAAAGGTGGATATTGGTATCAATTTTACAGTTCAAAACTCAAATTGGATCTGAAAATGTGTCCTTTCTTGACTAACCCAACCTAACCATGACTAAACCTCTGCCATAGGACACAGAAGCAGTAAAATCAAATTGTTCATTTTGTTCACCTCGGCGATATAGTCTTTCCTTGCCATCTATTGAATTGGTGCAGATGCGGCTTTCATATGTCAAAAGAACATTGGCCCACTGGTCATTTTCAATTCATGCTACAGCCCTCGCCACATCAGTAGGAGTCATATCTCCCACGTTGAATTTTCATTAATCAAATTTATGAATGGTGAATCGCTTGACTTTGACAATAATTAATGACATTAACAAAAGAGCCAACGTTGATTAACAAAAATAGCATTTCACCAAAAGAACATTGAAGCAACTTTTATCACCCCTGCATATCAAAAACGATAGGTGAAACTGTGAACAATTCTCATCTTGAAGTAAAAATCCTCACAGAAACAAGTTGAAAAACGACACGTTCTCCCCAGTTCGAGTTTCGAGGTGGTAAAATCAATACCAATATCCACCTCTCCTTTAACAATTGGGATATCAAGATGAATCAAAAACGAAAATATTCGGGATAGATTGGGCTATAATTTGGTGTTGGAAAATCGTTTCAATTATCAGTGGTACACTCCACAGGATGTCTCAAAGGATACCGAAAAATCCGTACTTTCTTTACACCCCTGTATATGATATAAAGACGAATCGTTTGGAGGTGGTTATTTCTCAGATGTATTCGTGTAGAATGAAGCTAAGATTCGTGAAAAACAAATTTGAATCGAGTGATAGGTTCGAGAGAAATTTGATGTCAAACTTAGTGTAAATTTTACCCGTTCCCCTAATTGTACCAGTGTGTGTAGTTTGTACGGTGAACTTTATGTCGTTCTACTCTGGAATGTCTCGTAAATAGGTGTTTTTATACAACATCATTTTCGAACAGTTTAGTCCGGCATTCCCTGATCATGTCAAAGTTGATCACAAGAGTGTCCAGCGCTTTGAAACCTCCTTGCTCATCGATAATGATAATCATTGAATATTGTTCTTCTGATTATGACAATGTGATTTGACACCTTAAAAAACTGATGGAAGTTTTGGAATATCTCACTTCATATGTCCAGTCGCGTGAACTGACATAATTACATAATTGATGATGGAATGTCTATTTCAACACCAGTTACGTCGTTACAAATTAGAAAAATTCTGATAGACGAAGGAAATAGTGCATTTTGTACTGCCATTCCTACACTGAGGGAGGAACACTCATTAACATTTCGTGTAATGTCTGGGTTGATGACTGTTTATCAATGTTTGATGATATTCACTCATGTGGCGAATAAAAATAGCGCCAACGACTACTGGCCATGACTATAGAGACCAAACCAATGATAATCAACGCAGACGAGTATATTTTTATAATATTAACTTTCAATCGAATTACTCTCATTGGTGGAATGAATGAGGATCTTGAGTACAAACGAACAGGCAATTTTTCAACAAAGTGGCACACTCCGTGTGCACCTCGTGACATTCATCGGAACCAAGTCGGTCCAGTCGGTCTGTGAACTCATGCGTCGAGCACAAGGAAGTAACCTCTTCATGTAATCCTGAGACTCGCTTGATGTAATCAGTATGTACACATGATATAATCATTTTGTGAACAACATAAAATCGATGATATCGTCATGTTCTCACTTTGTAGTCACTATGAAATCAGGGGTTATCATCATGTTATCATCATGAAATCAATATGGAATCATCTAATATTATGTGAAAAAACTCAACCACTGATATTCGGACGCCTCAAACGATCATCAGACGTGAATTTTATTATTTCATCTCAATCAGGCAATACTGATTCAATCACTGGTTATTCATCGACTTTGGAACGAATGGTCCTACGTGTGATATACTGAATAATCAAACGTGTTCTCGATATTGAAAATTGCCAATTATGTACAGGGTGGCTGCAATAAGAGCCTCATCATTGGGATCTTGATGCTTGACGAAAGTCCGTTTTGAAAATCGAAATTTTCTTCATTATTTTTTATTCAATTGAACAGTTCAATCTTCATCATGAAAAACCCTTCTTCTCTACAAGATGGCGATTTCAAATTCGAAATCTGACATTTCGCCCTCCAGAACATATCACCATCTTTTTTTTTTCTAAATACGGACTTGGATTCTTCACTCAACTTTCATTACTTTTGGAGAGCCAAAGATAGGAGCTATCACAAATCTCAATTTTCAAGTGTTTCGTTAAATTTCTGTACACGAAACTATGGAAGCTTCTTTGTGATAGCTCATGAGGTATCCAATGATTGGAAAAACTTAAATCACTGTATATCAATGAAAATCCTAATCCCAATGAAAATGGCGTATGTTTGATTGACATTTATCACTCCCTCTGAAAAATTCGAACTAAAGAGAAGGTGTCCTATTGCCATCAACATGAATGACTTTACTTCCTGAGGAATTGAAAGTTTGACAATGATAAAAATCTCCAAGTTGGACTTTCCATTTTCCCCTTGGCGGAATTCCTAGCCTCGCTACGCTCGGCTATGAGCTATCAGCCGATGCATTCAATCTACTTTTTTTCTGCCTAGTTAAACAAATAACTATTGTACTGGTTGAAAATAGCGTGGATGTCAGCGACATTTCCGCGTTGATTCAACGTGATCAAAAAACTTCATTGATCGTTATTTCAACCGACCGTTGTAGTTAATTCACTGCGTTATTTCGACGTGAGTGTGTTTACTAGGTGGTAACTCAGTCAGATAGTGAGTAGTAGAATTTTACCAATATTTGCTGTCAATTAATGTTTCGACAAATAACTTCGATCAGATCATATTGCGCCTCAGATATCTCAAGAGAACTGTAATATTGGATACTAAATGAACTATCACTAGTGGAACTAATATGTTCACAATTATACAGGAATGCTTATTATGAGGTACATATACGCCGGGCGATGAAGTAGTCGGCGGGCGGTAAACCGTCAATTCACTTCCGCAAAACTAGGCGATAAAATGATACGCCATGCCCGGTCGTGCATAATAGTATATTATGTAACGAGTGTTTCAAACGTCCTTTCAGTAATGAGTAGTTCAAGCACGAGCGGAGCAGAGCGGAGCGAATGTTTAATAAACGAGTGTCTAGAAGAGTTTATAAACACGTTACATACTATGATTTTTCTACGAACTCCGCAAATAACATTTACATACCTGCAATTCCTGCTTACCTACGAAATAATTTGAAAGGACTTGGAATTGAGAACGTAATACATGCAACTGCATGCAACCAGCGAGACACGTATTAGTGATATTGGTTGTAGATGTGTCCAGTCCATTGCTAACTGACCCCTTCACGTTCATTGTCATGCTTAGCGCAGAATAAATAGATCGTTCTAGAAAATGGATGCTTCATATTTACACTTCTTAGAGATATGCAAAAACCAGAACATTCTCTTCGATTTCACTTTTCTCTACATTCCGCAAATATTTTTAATGGAGAACTCTGATACAAACGAATATTGATTGGATAATTCTGATACGAAATTCGAAAATAACAATTGACAGTTGATACAATTGGCAGGCCAGACATGTCCCAAATTACTGAAGCTGTGTTTGATGAACTGCGTTGCCATGGTAATGTGTATAAGATATCGTGTTGACATGGTAACGTGTTCAATATTTTGAATAAATCACAGATCTACAATCCGTGATTAATCGATTATTTAGCGTGGTACATATCCGTTCGCTAAATGCCATTTCAGTTATGTGAGTAGGAAAAATAAATAATATTTGTTATAAGTTCAACTATCTTTCTGTAAATTATGTCGCCACTACTGAATTTTCTACAGAGTATTGGGGATTGTGAGAGCAAAATAATATTCAAAATATTCCAGGAACTAATTAGTCATTGTGTTGAGGAAAATGTAATGCCGGCCTATAAATAACTCTGTTTCTCTTATGCCGTGCTGAGGGATTGTTCGATAAAGGAAAAAACCACGAAAAACATTTATTGTGTCTCCCCTGCTACGAAGAAAGAGGTTCAAAGCATAATATAGGAATTCGGGTCGATCTAATTTCAATTTCATTCCCAATGCGGCAAAAGAGGAAAGCACCACTAAACGATATCATTAGAATACAACACTGAATGCAGAGAAAACTGCTCTCTGGTTTCAGTGGCGGAACGAAGTTTTATCTTTGAATATCTGTATACAATAAATATTTTACTCTGATTGCGTTCTCTTCAGTACAGCGCCTACAGATGTTTCATTCGAGCACTATTACTCACTGAGAGTTCTCTGAATTTCATGGAAAGAATATTTCAATGAATACTTCCTGCAGGTTAATCCAGGAGGTGGAATATATATTTCTCTATATTTCTAGAATTTTCAGTTCTCATGTCCATAAATGAAAATTTCAATATCATTCCAAACATCAGCAGAAATACAGAACTCGTGACACAATTCAGATGCGAAAATATAATTGTTCGATACAAGGTTTCTCCCACTTTCCATACACACCATTTTAGTATTCTCATAGACGTTATAGGAAGTCGTTTAAATGACATCCATTTGTCCATCTTTTGGAGCGCACGAGAGAAGTCCTAATATGTTAGAGCATGAAAATCGTGAACTATATAGTTCTCATCTCAGCATTCGTAGTATTTTCGAAAATATTGGTGAGCTATGGATATTCCTGAATCGGTTCGAAACATGAGTTGATCTAATAAGTCTGTCTGAAATATTCAAAATCAATCTTGAAGAAATTATTCAAATGGGAAATATGACATGATGAACAATGAAGGAACAATTAATGAAAATGATGAGGTTGTAGTTTCCCTCAGAGCAGGTTTGAAATAAAAACATCAAATGAAAAATTGGAGACATAATCACAATGGAACTCAAAATAACAAGAAATCGAAGACAAACATTCATCAACAGCCCTATATATCACCTAGTACAGATCCTTATCAATTCAAAGACTACTCGCTACCATATCTCAGGTCAATAGTAACTCATGAAACGTCCATTTTCCTAGGTGATAGTGATATGGATGAATATAGATAGATAGATAAATAGATAGATAGATAGATAGATAGATGGATAGATTTATTTCACTACGTTATATATATATGAGATATATATATGTTTGTGATTACTTTGGGAGCTCGCAATGGGAAATGCTCGATCTTGTTACGTCCAGGATATTCTTGGGTGCTCGCAGAAAGAAATGCCTATTCATTTCCTGTTATAGATAACCTCAAGGATTCGCAATAATGAGGAATATATCAAATCTGAGGCGAGATCTCCGCGATTTCTTTCGGACGACTCCAGAGAGTGTTTTTCATGGTGAGAGCCTATAGTGATCTTTGGCACCTCGCAGGAGGATTTCGCATTTTGATCCTGAAGATAACTACTTAGAGATATTGCAAAGAGTCCCGTGTTACCTGGGATATTCCACATGAAATGTTCTTCGGAAATCTCTGCTATCATCCCTTCGCTAGCAATATCAGTCAGACGAACTAGACAAGCCCAGTCAGCACATCTCTTCGTTGTCAACCTCAAAAGATGCCGAACAGCACTTTATCGAAACTCCTTCATCCATAGAACGGCTGGGCTCTGGAATTCATTGCCTGAGGAAGTATTCCCAACAACATATAATCGCCAGAAGTTCAAGAAGAATTCCAATACCTACCTCCTATCCCTATCCTCCATAGGAACGCACGATGTTCTTTGAACATTATAGGGATTCCCTCTCGTGCGCTCGAAGCGATAAAAAACCCTAATTAACACAATTCAACAAACTACAAAATATATTTCAATAAGTTTGATCCTGAAATTCCTCCAACTCTGATTTTTTCTCAGCCTCTACAACCCCCTCCAACTCCATAAAAAAATTCTCAAGACTGTCACCAGTGTAATGAATGTAGGTGATAAAAATGATTTTGAAAAAAGTTCAAATTTCAGTACATTTTATATTGTAGTATCTTAGAGCTTGCTTCCAGATCAGTTGTTTACGCAACAGTCACCCTGATCAAGTGAACATTGGGAAGATGATCATTTAGTTATAGTTTTTCCATAATCTTTCATATTCATGGTAGATAAATATTCACCATACTCATGGTTCACAACTGGACACTGGTTTATCAATAGACACCTGTTCCTCTAGAAATCGTTGATCTGGCCTGGGCTAGTTAGGAAGTAGGTGACATATTCAAGTTCAATGAAAAGACATCGGTTCAATGTCGATAACTTATATTTTGATAAATGGAGAACAAATAATCGAAACAAAAATGTCTCACAATCGAAATGAATTGTTCAATTTTCACCTCTATAACTGACCCTATGAACGAATGAAAGAAGAAGGTGACATATCTCAGTTCGATAGATAGTCATAGTTATCGGTTCAATGTCGATAACTCATACTTTGATATATGAAGAACAAATAATCAAAACAATAATGTGTCACAATCGAAATGAATTGAATAATTCTCACCTCCATAACTGACCCTATGAATGAAACTCTGAGGAATACCGACTCAGGCATTTCTCCTTCATCAAATTATATGATCCCAAGATTCTGGCTTTTTCGAACTTTTCGCTATTCGTTTCGTTCAAAACAATTACTCTGAATCCTTCCATAATTCCGTTGACAAATTCCTAATGACCTATGAAAGAAACCAAACTTCAAATTCACAACCAACTCCGATATAAACCTACAAAAATATAGAAGAAACCTGTATCTTTCCGGACTCTTATATAAACCTGTAACGCCTCTTGTACTTTCAGATGAAACCCAATCACTCCCTAGTGAAGTCAGGAACACCAACTCTAAAACTGCAACGCCTGATGATCGTTTTTCCAGCAATGTTCTACTTTTCACGCTAACAGTCACAAACACTGAAAAATCACCTAGACAATACCCACTTACCTCAACTTCTAGCCTCAAATTTATCCATCTTGAGAATATATCCTTGATTATCTCTTCCCACCTTTTTTTACTCAAAACTTTGGAAAAAAAATCAGTGAGTTAGTAAGTGAGTAACCCTTGGATTCTGACTTTCTTGAAAACCATGCACCGCTCCAAGTTGTACCGATAAACCTACTACTCATTACCCATTATTCCAAAAAACCCTTATTCACTCCACAACCCGGAAACCCTGACACTCGCTGAATTTCCGAAAAATTCACAATATCTCGAGAGAACCAAAAGGTCCTACTCCCTAAGGGAGTTGGCTCCAAAATCGGTTCTCTAACCTAAGGGTATGATGAGTCTCTTCTTCGTATACCTGACCCTTACAGTTCTGTTTGAATAAAAACATAAGTAATTATTTCATCAGACATGAAGAATAACAAACCCTTTTTATGACCTAAAGTCGTTCATACTTTGATACTCCTTTCACTGTTCACAGAGCATCAAAATTTAATTTGATATCGGGAGATTAAACTTTTACGACGAAAAATTCACTGCAAGAGACATTCCATTATTGGATAGTTTAATATAAACCCTAATAAATTCGAAACAATGCACTGTCAATCAAAAATTATTTCTAATAAACCCTTCGTCCTGGAAACGTTAATCAAAAAGGATCTAATAGACGTTGATCAATACACCAGAACGACCAACATAATGGAAATGATTATTAATCGAGGGACAAGAGATGACGTGTATATAATAGAATACGTTTTTGTATATCGATGAAGATAATGAATCTTCATCATACGAGGTAAATTTCCACCCAAGATTTGATGATATAAATATATTATGTGAGTATATCACGACTACTGACTGAGTTCTCAATAGTTTAAACTTTCATATTGAACAGAAACCAGAAAATATTGTGACGAACAATGAAATCTTTATGGTGTCTGGTAAACACGGGACACCCTGGGAAAGAGAGGACTCCTACGGAGTCCTCATATAACTTCGAATCATTTGAAACATATGCTTGCTTTGGCTACCACTCCTAGATTTTATGTTTAACTTCTACTCCTTCTTTGTGCAGAGGATACCAACCATGAGGTTGCTTTTGAATTTTGGTTATTGTGTCCTTGTCCATATATTGAGATGATTTGACAATTTTTCAGGATTCTCTGAGAATTCTTCAGTAGTCTGATTTGGCAAGCTGAAATACTATTGATAATAATTGAGAATGAAAATATGTTTCCGCATAGTTTCGAGTAAATCATTATTTGCTTGTATTTTGAAGATTTCTTCCTGTTCTGTTATCATACATAGGTACTGGGTAAGATCGGAAAAAAATTTAATGAGTCTGATATTTGGTTCAAGATATTTTTGATGCGGATACAATATTATTGTCAATTTGGAATGCCTGGATTTCATTCATTTCCAAATATTGAGAGATACTCCAGAGTTGAGGTAACAATGGCAAAATATATTTGTGTACTCTTCGGAACATTCGTTGGAGGAATGTAACCGTGTGTTCTGGTGTTATAATTGAAGCATGAATGATATTGAGCCTTGCGAAAGTTATTGAATCTAGAATGTCGTCAAGGTTTTCCTATATATGAATATAGCTTTCCATGAGTTTTTTGCATATTTCATGAAGTTTCATCATAGACTTTGATGAGATAGTTTCGGATTGCTTATATATCATTGTTGGCATCGTAGATTCAAAATACTCGGTAACAGAGCTTGAAAATGAAATTGACTCTTTAATGAGTTTTCTAATTGATGTTTGTCCTTATTTGATTTCTTTATTTAGTTTCAATATTTGCCGTCACTCGAGAGTCTTGATTTCCTGTGATCGCTTCAAATATTCATCTTATTCCATTGAAAATTATTCCTCGTGTGTATCTTTAAGTACCTAGTAGTACTACTGAGAATTATTCCTTCATCAAATCTGCTGTCTATAGAATATATATAGAATAGAATTTATTTCTCGAATACACACATATTACATACAACTATAGTTAATTTTTTTCAATGGAAGATTTTCATGCATGCTGGAGCTCATGTGTGAGCTATTGAGAAGAGCAGTTCATTTTTAGTTTGTTTTTACACAATTATAATAAGCAATTACACAAATTGTAATGATAATAATAAAAAGAAATAAGATGGTGAAACATATTCGCAATATTTGAAAAATGCATCTAAGCTTACATATAAGTAAAAAATTACATATTGATACTGTAAGAATGAGTTAAAAATGTATATGTTAATATTGTATTGATATAGGAATAAAAAGAAATATATACGAAATAATTCACAAGTTTATAAGTATAACAATCAAGCGATTTATAAGTGGGCATTGAAGAATTGATTGGTATCGTAATAAACGTGGGTCTGAAAAAATTGTTTGACTTTATTTTTAAAAATATTTAGTGAAACTATTTCTGTTATTGAGGACGGTAGGTGGTTGAATGTTTTTGTTGCCATATATAAGGGACCTTTCCTGTTCACTGTATAATTGAATTGAGGTGGTATGTACTTGTTTTTGTTGCGTGTATCATGGTTGTGGACATCCGTGAATTGTTCTAGTTCATGTTTCTTTTTGAAAGCTAATAAGGAAAGACGATATAGATACAAATTTGTAATTGTGAGTATTTTCAGTCTTTCAAAATGACTCCTACAGGATTCGATTCGTTTTATCCCACAAATGGCCCTGAGAGCTCTTTTTTGTATTACAAATGTGCTGTTGACATCTACTGAATGTCCCCAAAACTCTATACCATATTGTACTAAGCTGTAGAAATAAGCGTAATATACTGTTATTGCTGATTCTATACCGATATTTTTTCTTATGGTAAATATTGCGAAATTAGCACTGCAGAGCTTTTTATTTAGGTTATGAATATGATTCTTCCAATCCAACTTTTCGTCTATGTGAATTCCGAGAAATTTTACAGTTGTTCTCCCCTGTATTTCACCATAGGGTGTTTCGATCGTGATTTGGTTTGTATCCTTATTTGGATGGAAGGTTATAGTATGTGTTTTATCTGTATTAAGGCATAACTTATTCGCGGAGAACCAGTGCATTATTTCTGTAAGTTGCTCGGATGACGACACCGACAAATCTTCAAGGTTATCGCCTGAGTCTATTACACTCGTATCGTCCGCAAATAAGCAAAATTCTAGAGACGGAAAATTAGCCACTAAGTCATTGATGTATATCAAGAATAATATCGGACCCAGAATCGATCCCTGGGGAACACCATATTGAAGCTTTCCGTTATTAGAGTGATATTGTTTTATTTGTGAATTACAATTATATATGTGTTATATGGATTACGATTTCGCGCTCTGACAGATATGATTCGAACCAACTGTGCGCAATCCCTCTAATGCCGTAGAATTCTAATTTCTGTAATAAAATAGCGTGATCAACGCAGTCAAACGCTTTAGATAGATCGCAAAACGTAACTAGTGGAATTTGTTTATTTTCAATTTTGATGTTAAGTTTGTTTATGAGATCGAATGTAGCATCTGAAGTGTTCATATTTTTTCTGAACCCATATTGTGAATTTGTGAGAATGTGATGTTTATCTAGAAAGCTAATTGTTTGTTCTTTTACCACACTTTCAAGAATTTTAGAAGGAGATGGCAACAGTGAGATGGGACGGTAGTTTGTTGGATTTTCTCTATTACCTTTTTCGAACAATGGTTTGATTATCGTTTTTTTTTAAATCTGTGGGAACACACCTGATTTCAAAGATAAGTTAACAAGGAATGTTAGTGGACCTTTGAGGATGTCAGCATTTTTTTTAATAATTGTGATTGGTATGTTATCATGGCCGGTAGACTTTTTATTCTTCAGTTGTTTTAAGGTTGTTTCTATATCGGATTCAATTACTGGTTTGAAGAAGAGAGAATCTGGATGGAAAATTTTCACATTTTTCAGGTAATCGTTGTGCGATTTAGTATTATTATATTTTATATCCAGTGTGCTTACAACATTTAGGAAAATATCAAGAAATGAATTTGCGACATCTTCTGGATCCTTTATAACTTCATTGTTCACTTTCAGATTTATGTTGTCTGGTATATTGAATAATTTTTTTTTCTTTATATTTGCATTAATTATTTCCCAGGTGGTTTTTATTTTACATTCCGACTCATTGACGATGTCAATGATATGTTTTTGTTTAGCCTGGTTGATCACATTTTTGAGAAGGTTGCAGTACTTTTTTACATAATTCGAAAAAGTTATATCCTCCGTAAATCTTTTCAGGTAAAGGAGGCAACGCTTATTTACACAAGATGTTCTGATTCCTTTTGTTAACCACCCGCGATTGTTGGGTTTGGGTCTACATTTGATTTTTTTAATGGGAAAAGATTAAAAAGAACTTCCCAGTCGGAAAGATTTTATAACTCTCTGAATCTGTTTTCGTTTGTATGATTGAATATTCTTTTATATTGAATTGCTTCTTGAACTGTTGATAGGATGTTATTTTTTAGCGATATTATCTGACCGTTGTGATCTGACAGTCCATAGAAGTCATTTTGAATGTTCACAATTTCTTCTTCATCGACATTGGTTATTATGTTATCTATAATAGTCTCAGAATTTGATGTTATCCTAGTGGGAGTGGTTACCGTTATGCGGAGGTTGAATATTCCCAACAGGGATATGAATTCCTTCTTGATATTGTTATCTATTTTCAGATCGATATTGAAATCTCCGCACATTATTATATTATGATTGAGATACAGATTATTCAATTCGGTGATTAGATCATATAATATGTCAAAAAAAACATTCAGCTTACCTATTGGCGATCTATATACACAGAGTATGATCATTTTATTTATTTTATCAATAGCAGCTGCGAATTCAAACTCTTTTTCCACACACGCAGTTTTTAAATTGCCTATTTTTTCCAGAACAACATTAACATGTGAAAAAATTATAACACCTCCGTGTGAGTACATTGATCTAGAGAAGTATGATACTGAGTTGTAATTGTCAATATTCATTGTATCGATTTCATCAGTTTTCAACCAAGTTTCCGCAAAGCATAAAATATCCACTTTTTTACCGGTTTCCGCTTCATGTTCCAATAAGAATGTTGTGATATCTTCTATTTTATTTCGAATACTTTGAATATTTTGATGCATGATAGTGATTTTGCCATCTAGTCGTTTTTTGACGTGCTTCTCAGGTTCGGACGCATAGTTGACTGATTGGACAGTTTTCCGTCACGAGTTACTTTTGTGGTGCCTCTGCTGGACCCGGAAGAATTCCCCCTGTCTGGAGCATCCACGTGAGTTTCCAGAGGTATTGTTTTCCTAAACAGCTTCTCGCAATCTTCAATGGTGTAGTTTTTGCCATTTATTATAAGTTTATCACTTTTGATGAAAGATTTTTTCCCTTGCTGTTGGGCTAAAATTTGGTAGGGACGTAACTTTTTCTTGTTTTCTAAGTCACTCTAGGAGAGAAAAGCTGTCACTGAATAACCAGTATTCATCAATTTCTCGCCATTTCTGAGTATGTTTTCTCTTACTTTGTACCTTAGAAGTCTCAGAAGTACAGGCCTTTTACCATTGTTGTCACGGCCTATTCTGCGAGCCACTTCGATATCTTCTTTTTCTATTGTGGTAAGCATTTTTGATTTAATGATGTTCAAAACAGTACTTTCAATCTTCACTTGATCTTCATTCTCTTCCTCGATTATTCCGTAGAAAACTACATAATTTTGTCTGGAGTAGGATTCAAGCACATTTATTTGTTTGTGTAGTGTACTCACGTCCACTTTTAGTTGTTCATTTTCTTGCTTGAGTTTATTTACATCGGCTCTCACAGTTTTTAGATCGTCTGTCATTTGCACGACCGTTTCTAATATAATGTCGACTTTTTGTTCTAGCGATAAAGAGTTTATGCCTTCCATATTCTTATTACTAACGAATTATTGTAGATTTGAAAAATATACGTGAGATATACGTGAGATGTACGTGTTGCTACTATCAACTCTCGAACTGAACGCAGAAGGCTCATATTTGCTTTCACTTTCGGATAGAACTATATTGTTTCATGAGTATTTTGATTTAGGATGGTTATAATCTGATATTCCATTATTGTTGTCGAGCTACACTAAGGTTATTGAAGATTGAAACTTTGGAAATTTGTACCAGATGTTCAAGTCAATAATAAACATTCATGCACTCTCAAAGTATAACCTTATGGATTTCAACAAAATAACTTGTACCTGAAAATTGAGTTATTGAATGAAAACACTACTTGTAGTCTAATATGGGTTTTGATGAGATATGATAAAACGATCAGAATTATTCACAAATTCCTGGGTTTGTTGATGATAATATACCAAATCTCAACTTATGTAATAGTTAATGACAAGAATATGTGAGGAATAATGTCAGCAAGTTATTTTATGTAAAAAAACACTCATTTCAATTTCACAAGATATGATTACTAATTGAAGAACCCCTAACTCTGCTATATGCCCATATCGAAGCTTACAGGGCTTCTTAGCTCCAAAATTAGCTATTCTCAATATGATTGTTACTACTTTTTTGTGAATATGACATGTGATTGGGATCAAAAATTCAGTTATGCATAACTTTCGATAATATGGAATGGTTATGAGGTTCAATCGAAACCAAATTTTATGTGGTTATTGATACCAAGCAACCAAGCTCGATGAGAGTAGAACTGTTGCTCATCAGCCTCTGGACCGGTGATGATCATTATCAGCACATGTTACAGCCAGGCAGTGAGTTGAAGGATTTCCAGAACTGAGGTACTCGACGGAACCTCTTGAGACAAAATATTCAGTGGGCAGCGAATCCTCGTTGATTGAAAAATCTCATGGCTTCGTGATAGGGCTGGAAACAAAGTTCCTCAAAAATCAGCAGATGAACCAGCAATCAATTCACAGACCAAAATCTCAGCAAGGTGTCTTGTCCATGGCCAGCAGTAGCTCCGCAGAAATAAACGATGAGTCTTCTCGAGGAGGTGAAGTGACCAGCGTGGTCTCGAAAAATGACCTCCTAGATTCAGACCTAAATTGACAGACCCATGAATATATGAGGAGAGATTTGAGACCACTATTTTGCTATTTACAAAAATGACAATAGTGCCTCAGGAAAGAGAAAACTAATCCCCAAACTGGATGGTCTGTCTATTAGGCTCACACCTCTCTGCAGCATTACCAAAATCAGAATGCCCCATTCCTGAAGTCACATCATTTAGCATCTTGAAGAAATGAAGTTGCCGGAGGGTGGAGAAAACATTTTATGAGCATTCTGATCGCAAGTAAAGTGAAAAAACAACTGAGAGAATACTTCTCGAAATTTTGACTCTGCGAATCAAAAAAAAAATCATAATATCTGATGCGAGTGACGGACTTGTGTAGTATTGTCACCACCTGATTGGTTCAAATTCGTACCAACATCAATATTACCACCACAAGAAATGAAACGTGATGGACGGTAATTTTCTGTTATGAAGAATCTGAGCGGAGATTCGACACCTACTGACAATTCTGAATCCTGTTGTCCGAGGCTGCAAGAACTGTATTCTTCCATTCGTCACAATCAGAAACGATAAACAAGGATGCTAAATATCCTCCCGCAATCCCAACTCAAAATCAGATTGATTTCCTGACGTGAATGATGGAAACCAAGAAGGGGAAGACGAATAAATCAGGTAATGTTCATCACTCATGTCAGATGCGACTGAAACAAAATCATAATACAACCTCACATGAATGATCATGAAAAATTCAAAATTATTCGAGGGTATCATAAAGAGTAGGCAATATGGGTATATCATAATTGAGATATCATTCCATCACCTTCAAACTATATAAATCATTATTTATGATCTGGTATCTTCAATTTAGTGGGTTCTTTATTTATTTCGTGATGATAAATGGAGGAGGCTATTTTACATTCCACATAATATATTCCAACGGTGTTTTCTCCAGAAATTATTCCATATGGGCGATGACTGAAGTCAGCATCAGCGCAAACTTGGAAATAAACCTACTTTCATAGAATGATTTCGTTCTGTCAGAACGTTTTCCTGACTTTTATTTCTCTACATCTGTTTCCGCATCAGATTCGTCATAATGATGATATATACAGTTATTCACATCTCTTACATATTCGGTCATTTTTTGTTCTCAATCATATAATCTTCCTGAAGTATGCCCGATGACTAGTTCATAGGGTGTCAATCCGTGTGTTTCGTTTTCAGATGTATTGTAACACATCATTGCATGAGGCGATATGTGGAAGGGGTGTCCTTCGGGATTTTTTATCATTCGCGCTTGTATGATTTCTAAAAGAGGGTCATGAAATCTATCAGCTGAACTATTTGATTGAGGAATGTTCTACGTTTGGGTATGTTATTTCGATGTCATAAAGGGTAAAGAAGTAACAAGAAACAATTGATTGGTCAGTTTTGTCAGGGATATGGTGAGTTTGAGTAAATTTCATTGATTCTCTACTTATTGCAAAAGCATAATTTCTTCTATTTTTTGTAAAAAATTTCAAGATGTCGATATTTCTTAGCTCAAAAGGAGTTCAAGGAGTTTTTGTAATGACCACGAGGTCCTTCGAATTTTGTCTACATACTTCAACTTTTCGACCTGTCTGGCATTGTTTAATGACTTTTCAATCTTTGACCAATGTGAATTGATCCAGATTATTTGCATGATTTTGTTAATCACATGGTGTGAATCAGTTTTCACTCGATGATATTCTTCTGAAATAATTGGTCTTTGGTCTTCATCTGCTTATATGTAACTCTATATTTCTGGAGTTGGTATATCATGATGGTTTCCTATACAGAAAGTCCGATTTGATTCGAGTTGATCTTGAATTTGAAATATTGTCAGTAAAAAATGTTCATTCATTACATGAGGATCGCTGTGAATATTGGTACAATGTGATATTCTTGATTCTCCACAGATTGACTTGATGCACTGTTAACTTGTAGTCGAAGTCTGGATTCACTTCTGAAGTGTCATCTATGATCTCATCATGTTTGTTTGTGAGTTTTGCAGGCTGCATGGAGATGAAGATATGCCTATTCAATTTGATCAATAGTTGTTCGTTGAAGAAATCAATTTCTGAATGATCTTTCAATGATTTGACTTCATACATATGTTTATGACTGTGATAATCTTGAGCAGCTTGTACTGCAATATCATCAGCTTCTTCGGGGTTCGATTCAGGGTCGAAGTCTGTAATTTCTGGAGAGGGTGCAGTGACAGTACGCTCTGAGTCTGTATAGACATTCTCTTTACTCGAAGTTGAAATCTTGGGAAGTTTGTATGAATTGGAAAATTTTGTTCTTTATTGAATGTCGATAATATCATGCATAAAATTGACTTCAATCCAGGAAAGTGCGTCTACGTTTTTGGTACTTTTTTCGGGTTCATAACGAACTTTTTAAATATTCTGGCTTCCCCATTTGCGCATGGTTGACTGTAGAAGGGGATATTTCTGAATCTCTACCCTTTTCGATATGATTGATTTGAAGAGGGTATGGAGGGTTCTTTCATCCGCGAAGCTGGGTACTGGACATGAGAAGGAATAGTGTTGGTGCTGGAATTGATCATTGCGGAACACCAACATTCATGATAAGAGAGTCAGATGAAACTCCGTCGACCACAACATGTCTTGGGTTGTTCCTTCGATATCTCGGTGATTCGTTCTTTCTTCATGATGATTCTTCATCATTAAAATTTGATCTACTTGGGTTTCTATAGTATGGAATAATTCTTTCCATAAAATAATTTCAATATCTTCCTATCAAGATTTTCTGAATAGACATTGTTGGAATTCAGAATCAAGTATCTCTTCTTGGAGTCTAATTGATAATTAGTATTCGGTTCTGAATATTTTGTCATGAAGTGAAAAACAATTTGTTCATTATTGTGTGGTACCAGTTCTAGAGTTATCACCTTATTATGTCAATTAGTCCCACTCAGCAATGATATTTCATCATGGTTATGAGCAAACAAGGATTTGGTATGTTTTATTGTTGGGAATCTCATCTACGACAGGAATTTCATCGTTGGTCATTTCATTTGATAGGAAGTGAGGTATTTGGTCGGTTATGGCTTCAGGTAGTTTCAATTGTATATCTGACGAATATAATTTGAGGTACCTGAGTTGATTGATTTTAGGTTCCGTTTGTTTGCGGGTCTTTTGCGGGATTTCTCAAAAATTTCAGGTATTCTTGGTTTATATCACCAGAAAAATTTATTGTTGATTCCGACTCAGAAACGTCAAGTTGTTTTCTAGACAAGGCGTTCGAATTCGCAAGGTTCTTTTTGCGAGCCCATACTATTGCCAATAATTCCTTTTCTATTGTGCTGTAGCGTTGTTTTATTTCGTTAGGAGTACGACTAGCGTACGCAATTGGTTTGTCTTGTCCTATTGCCCTTTTGATAAGAATGTGCCAAGTGTCTGTAGTCAGTATGAAGTCTTGTTCCAAGTTAGGAAATTGAAGGATGAGAGAATTTCTTCACAAATTTCAAAACTCTCGATAAAAGACATCGGGTATGAATAACTTTTGCATCTCTCATCAGACACAGTTTCATTGGTTGGTCAGTCTTGAATGAAACGGCGGTAGTTACCTCACAAACCTATGAATGATTCGATTTTCATTTTGTTTCCTAGGAATTGGGAATCTCTGACTGCCGAAATTTTATCTGGATTGGGCTTGTCGCTCAAAAATGGAACTGATTTACGTAAGAATTCGGATTGGTGCATCTGAATTTTGAAATCTGTCGAATACTTTGTTCAGTCTACATACTTGCTCTTGAAGTGATACACTGGGGACTATTACGTCATCGGGGTAA
The DNA here is from genome assembly GCA_918026855.4 of Phaedon cochleariae. Lineage (NCBI taxonomy): Eukaryota > Metazoa > Arthropoda > Insecta > Coleoptera > Chrysomelidae > Phaedon > Phaedon cochleariae. The sequence continues at coordinate 24,729,142 of OU896709.1, forward strand.
ACTGAGCAAATGTCATTATTGAGTCAACGTCAAACATTGTCTATAACTCGCTCGCATGATGAGGGGGCGTTTTTTAATCCAAATGGCATACGTTCGAGTTCGTAGTGTTCATTGGGCGTAGAAAAAGCTGTCTATGGTATGTCATGTTTGTTCAATTCAATCTCATAGTGACCAGAAGCTAAGTCTAGTGTTGTGAAGTTATTTCCCCAGTAGCACAGAATATCGGCTGCAAATCGGCTCTGCATTGGCCCAATATTTGAATATCGTAAATCGGTCGGATGATATTGTAACGATATTGAATAAATGAGCTGGACGAATCAATATGAATACAATGTTGATAGGCTTACATTTTTCAGGATCTTGAGAATCCTACATTGTATCGATATTCATAATGACATATGTGATGAAATCTATATTCCTCCTATATCCTGATGATTTATGTCTCGATATTGATAAATCTTCATGATAGATATATTGATTGCCTGATATCAGTTCATATTACAACTGGATATGTAACCTATATCGATAGAATGTATCTTGGAGGATATTGCAATAAAACATCAGGTTCAATATCGTCACGTGGACTTCTTGATTTCATATATGTATTCCATATCGAATACAAAACTGCTATTCAATGATGACATCTCAATATTCCACCAATATTGTTTGTGTGGATATTGGTAAATTATATGTATACAATAAAGAGTTGTATTCTTATGACACCATCATCTGTTTGATAATGAAGCAATATTGGGAAATGGAGATGACCTCGATATTGCAAAGAATCATCACGTTGGATATCGTGAGGTCGATCAATTCATTCCATATATGTGTACTTTATCACAAACTCTATATGGATTCAATGATCAAATCCCAATATCCCAGCGATATTGTTCTAGTGGATTTCATCAGGATGAGGTTGCAGCAATATTGAGAAATGCAGATGATTTAGATATTGCGAAATATCATTATGTTCAATATTGTGAAACCGACTTCCTGATTCCATATATTTGTACCATAACCAGATCCCAATATTTATTCGATGCTGTGATCACAATGTGCAAGCAATAATATCATCCATAAATAGGAATGAAGATAATTCGCTATTGGAAATAACTATTAGGATCAATATCGTGAGGTTTACTTTTTGTTTCCATTCATGTTAACCATATCAAAAACCCAAGGTCAATTCAATGATGAAATCTCGATATTAGAGCAATATTACCTATGCATATTTCAGTAAACTTTATGTATACAATATTGTGTTCTAATCTCTTGCAACTATCATCAAGATGATGAAAGAGCAATATTGTTAAATGAATATGATCATCATATTGCAAATAATCATTGTGTTCAATATTGTGAATCCAACTTCCTGATTCTATATATTTGTACCATAATCAGATCCCAATACTATTTCGATGTTGTCATCACAATGTGCAAGCAATATTATCCATCTTGAGTTCAGTCAGTTATATTGATATAATATTGAGGTGTAATCACTTGATACTATCAACAGGATGATAAAGGGATAATATTGAGAAATGAAGATAATTCTATATTGCAAATAATCATTAGGTTCAATATCGTGAGTTCAACTTCTTGATTCCATTAATGTGTACCACATCAAAAACTCAGTGTAAATTCAATGATACAATCTCAATATCAGAGCAATATTTCTAATGCTTATTCCAGTCAACTTTATGTATACAATATTGTGCTGTGATCTCTTTTGAAACTATCATCAAGATGATAATAGAGCAATCTTTATAAATGAATATGAATTTCATATTGCAAATAATCATAGTGTTCAATATTGTGGAACCAACTTCCTGATTCCATATATTTGTACCATAATCAGATCCCAATATCAATTCGATGTTGTCATCACAATGTGCAAGCGATATTATCCATCTTGAGTTCAGTCAGTTATATTGATATAATATTGAGGCGTAATCTCTAGATACTATCAACATGATGATAATGGAGCAATATTGAGAAATGAAGATTAGTTCAATATTGCTAGCAAACATCAGGTTCAATATAGTGGAGTCACCTTCTAGATTTCATATATGTGTACCATATCAAACACCTAATATCAATTCAATGATGAATTCTCAATATAAGAGCTTTCTCGCGCACGTTCGAGTGTTACCGTGAACGACAAGATAGTCACCACTGTTGCCATCTTGGTTTTGTCACTAAATCTAGTATTTTCAGTAGTAATACTATAATACTATAAGTACTTCAAAAGATTAGGGCTAAACATCGATAACTTTTGTTGCATATAATTACGAAGAGTATCAGTTTAACAGTTGAAATAATCCGATCACGATGCGAAAGGATTATTATGTTGAACGGACACGATTATTTTTAATTGTGCAGAAAGTTTAAGATGCATAATCTTGAAGATTTCAAAGTTCGAATTGTATTAGATGCGATTATTTTTTGCGTAGTTCTGAACGAACGTCTAAATTTGACTATACGCTTTGTTTGTATGTAACAATATGCATTGATTAGTAAATGGAAATGCAAATAATTCTAAAAAAATGGCTGCTCCAAGATGGCGGACAAGATTTGGTCCCATTCCATTCAAAATTGGTAAATGGGGGTTTTTGAGGTCGACGATCATGATATTTTTGTTAAAATTTGTAAATTCAAGATGGCGGCTTCCAAATGAGTTTATGTTTTTGTATAAATGACGATAACTCCATTGTTATCAACACAAAACTATAACTGCGACATGTCATCTGTAAGAGGAAAAAAAGTTATTTGTAACTAAGTCATAGTGAGCTATGAGCTTCATTTGAACAACTAAAGTTGGTGCTGATATCTCAAATTCTAGAAGAGTTATCATATTTTTTTCGAATTCACTCCGAAAAACTCCCATGAGAATGTGAAATTCCTATCTGAATATTTTCATGAATAAAGAAGTTACGGAGGAGACATGAAAATGATCAAAATTTGTTTTTTGCGTATAAAACAAAAACGAATAGATTTTATCAAAATATTTTTTCACATTATAGTTGGCCTTGACAAACTCCACATTTGGTGTAATTTAACCGACCTCGTATCTCTCACCGTTAAAAAGATACCCATCGTGAGCATGGTAAGTGGGACACACTGTATAAACAAATGCGCAAAGTGGAATAATACATAATTGGTGATGAAATGTTCATTTCAACACAAGTTATGAAATGAAACGAAATTATGAATGGATGAATAAGAGAATAGTGCATTTTGTGTTGCTTCCTCCATATCACTTGGGATTCTGAACTTGTGCACAAATATTACATCAAACAAATGATTTTATTTATTGTGGAATTTCAATTCAAGATACACCTAGGTAGGCATTCCAGTTTTTTCACATTATTCTGATATTCTTGTCTGAACAAGAAATGTATGTTTCTAGTATAACGTGTCTACTAGTACACCCGACAACACTGTCGAGCAAATACCTCAGGTCATAGAGTGACTATCTTTGCTCGACACTCACTAGCTCAGTTCTTTCAGTTGTCTCATAGAGTCTTCAAGCGTGTGGCGTGGATCGCGAGTGGTATATTATAACAGTGGTGCAAAAAATAATAAGGTAAAATTACTTATCCCAATTATTGATACTAGTTCAACTTTGATACAATTTTGATTATGTTCTTCCTTGCCATACCATGTGCTGATGCTGCAAAATCCAAAAATTTTTTCGACCCCTCGATGCCCTCGTGCAGTTTGGTAGTTCAGTCAGAAAAATGTTTTTACCTACTTACTATGTAACAAGTATAAGTTAACCTATTGATATCATTCGAGTACTAAAGTCCATGTACCTAAGGAAAATCGTAGATACTTTTTTGTTACGTACACATCAGTGTTCGCCATAAGTTATCCAGCAGCACACACAATGTGTACCTACTCATTTCAGCACGATATCGAAACAAAATTGTTGAGAAGTTATTGGTACAATATTGGGAAATAATGATGGAATAATATAGGATCCCTAGATTTGGCAAAATATTGTACCTACATATCTAAATATTGAAGATGCTTTATTAATAACGATAATGCGATTTTCGAAACATAATGAGTATTGTTAGATGATGGAACTTCAATAGGTACCTTGATCTCGGGGTAGGTATATACAATGTGTTCCATTATCGATGATTTTCTCAGTTGTCTCATTCCAGCACGATATCGAAACAATATTGTTGAGAAGTTATTGGTACAATATTGGGGAATAATGATGGTATAATATAGGATTCCTAGATTTGGCAAAATATTGTACCTACATACCTACCTAAGTACAGATGCTTTATTAATAACGGTAATGCGATTTTTGAAACATATGAGTATTGTTCGATGATGAAACTTCAATATAGGTACCTAGATCTCGGGGTAGGTATACAATGTGTGACATTATCGATGATTTTCTCAGTTGTCTTTGGAGATAGAGAGTTGCGGTTTTCACATTACTAAATTATTTATGTTGGCCCTGTTGGCCCAACTTTGATACAAATTTTTTACGTATATACAGGAAATCCAAGATGAATATAAAAGAATATACAGGGTTTCCTATTCAAACATAAAAAGTTGAGGTTGATTCCGGAAGTGATTTTATCAATAAATGATCAATTTGGTATACCTAGTTGCTACCCACGAAATTTCGAAATCCTATCACGATTGATTCAGAAGTTACAGCACTGGCCGATTTCTATACACTTCTCTTATATCAATCTTCAACGAGGCTCAAGGGATAATCTCTCCCTTTACCGCTTCCTTGATCGGCCACTGGCCGCAAACAGAATTCTCACAGTTCTGCTTTTCTTACGTAGAATACACTGGCGTATTTATTTGACGTCCATAAATGATTATTGTTCAGAAAATGGAGCCAACATAAATTCTTTTCAAATGAGACATTAGTATGTTCATGTATAGTTGGACTCAGGTTTTTTAAAATAGTACAGTATTGTGAAAACCGCAACGCTGTATATCCAAATACAACTGAGATATCTATCATAGAAAATGGGATAATATGTACTTACCTAAACAGAGTGAAGCGATAGTATGTTCTTCTTCGATATTAGCCAAACGTCAGATATACAGGGTGTTTCCGAAGTTGGGGCGATAAATGGAATGCGGTGTTTTATGAGACAGAAAATATTTGTTCTGAAATTTTGTCAAAAAATGTGCGCTTACACCATAATTCATCTTTCAACTATTTTTGAACGTCCGGCAATATTGCAAAAGTCATTGGTACATCCGGTGCTTGTGATCTCGCAGAAAGCAAATTAACGCTTGAATTGGGCTATTAACCTTTTATCAATGATTCACAAGAGTTTCAGGCAAACTTTGGAGCTCAATATCTTCCAAAATGATTTTTTTCGATAAAAATGTATTCTTTCATTTCGTTTTGTTTTTCCGTCTCCATCATCCATTTCATTGATCGCCCCAAGTTAGGAAACACTCAGTATAGAAAAAATTCAAAAACAATTATTATAAATTATAATGTTCCATGATAACTGTCACCTAAAATTATTTTCAAATCTATAGGGTGTTAGCATTCCAAGATATATCGGCCGATTATGTGTTTTTTTGAATAGGACACCCTGTATATTTTCGCATTCATAGATTTTCCGTGGGAGTCTGGTTTTAGAAATGCATAACACTTGAGGTCCAGCGAAAATGATTACAGAGGTATAGGGTGTTCAAAATCTAGATTTTTCAATTTCTGGATTTTTTTGTGTCGAAACTATTCATTATTGTTCGAAACGGCTTACATGTCCTTAATTTAACCATAGATTAATGACTCCCCCGTTAATCTATGATTTAACAATCGATTTACTATTTACTGATATTCAATTGGAACAGATCCAGGGTGGAGCAATAGTGCTTTTGAGCTCGATCGTCAAGTTCTATACAGGGTGTTTCATTATGGAAGGTAAATAATTTAACTATGGATAGGGGTCACTGAGGTGATTTCATAAAACCCATGGTTGATGGGTCTTCGTCTTCTTATAACCGAGATACAGGATGTTTCATCAATTTTGTCCATATCTTCATTGTCTTATAACTTTCCAACCAACCTGTATATATTTTTAAAAATCGGTACACTTGCTCAATCTACCCTGTGGAATTGATTGAGGCAATAACAGAAGATGAAATCCAGGTCCGGCTTCACTTAAAATTCACAAATTCTTTCTGCCAGAAAACAACACCCTATACATTCGAATTTCTCATTTTTTTTGCCATATCTGAAAAGAACATCGAGATTTCTATTCAACGATGTGCTTTTCATTCGTGCATAGACGATTTTAACTATTCATATTATGTGCTCAAAATATTATTTTTGCTCATTTTGGGGTACAAAATTGGAATCAGACGAGATTTATTAATTTTATTACTTCCTATTCAGTATACGTGAGTATTACATTTAGAAGGAGTATTTCATATCGTTCTTTGTTCCAGACTTAGTTGCAGGTCCGTCATCAAAACTATACAGGGCTTCTCACGATAAGCATTGATTAGATGTTTCTGGCAAACCAGGCAACGGATAAATCCAAAAATCCGAAGGTATGTGTATGAATTAACATGGTCTACACGTCTGAAATATTTGTAAAGTAGCAGTAACTTTGATTTTTCAAATGGGACACCCTGGATGCTTCCTGAAGAGCTGATTTAATCGATTCACAAAGTTCGGGGTCTAGTGTGACTAATAACTGAGATATTTAGAGTGAGAAAAATCGAGATGTTTCAACTTTGGAGTTATTTTGCTGAAATATTTATTATTGATCAAAACGGCTTTTATGTCCCTATCTTAACTTTGTATCTATAGACATTTAATCGAAACAAATACAGGATGGTTCATAATTCAGTTTTCTGCACCACCCTGTATCTGTTTCAATTGAATATCGAATGGAAAATTGAAGCCGTTTTGACCATGCAATATTAAATAGTTTCAACACGAAACATTTCTAAAGTTGAAACATCTCGATTTTCCACATCCTATATCTCAGTTATCAGTCCCGCTAGACCTTGAATGTTTTGAATCGATGAATTCTGCTGTTCAGCAAGAATCCAAGAATGTAATGAAATACAGGGTGTCCCATTTGAAAAATCGAAGTTGCTGCTACTTTCTAGTAGAAGCAGCAAGGCCGGATCGTTTCAAATATTTCAGTAGTGTAGTTTATGTTAATTTATACACACCATCGAAATTTCAGATTTATCCGTTGCCTGGTTTGCCGAAAACGTCAAATCAACGCTCATCGTGAAAAGCCCTGTATAGTTTTGATGACGGACCTGCAACTGAGTCTGGAACAAAGAACGATATGAAATACTCCTTCTAAATGTAATACTCACGTATACTGAATAGGAAGTAATGAAATTCATAAATCTCGTCTGATTCCAATTTTGTACCCCAAAATTAGCAAAAATAATATCTTGAGCACATAATATGAATAGTTAAAATCGTCTGTTCACGAATAAAAAGCACATCGTTGAATAGATATTTTGATGTTATTTTCAGATATGGCAATGAAAGAGAAATTCGAATGTATAGGGTGTTATTTTCTGGCAGAAAGAATTTGTGAATTTTAAGTGAAGCCGGACCTGGATTTTATCTTTTGTTGTTGCCTCAATCAATTCCACAGGGTAGATTGAGCAAGTGTAACAATTTTTGAAAATATATACAGGTTGGTTGGAAAGTTATGAGACAATGAAGATATGGACAAAATTGATGAAACATCCTGTATCTCGGTTATAAGAAGTCGAAGATCCATTAACCATGGGTTTTTTTAAATCACCCCAGTGACCCCTATCCACAGTTGAATTATTCTCCTTTCTCAATGAAACACCCTGTATATAAAATCTGATTTAAAAACGTGACAAAACTAATTCGAAGAGGGGATTATTTCAAAATTTTTCATTCTTGAATATGTATAGGGTAACACGGGAACCGGCCAACCAAACATAATACCTATATAAAATAATGGAAATTCATTGCCCTTCACTACAATTTTCACAAAAAAAGAGTTGAATCACTCAGCTTATAGTAAATACGACATTTTCAGACGCTACAAGAGTAGTGATTCCTACTGCCTGCGAGAACGACATCCTAAGGCATGTTCGTTCTTGCTTGGCGCAAGCAGCAGATAGAGATGGGGGAAGGAAGTCCAGGCCTTCAGAATGACATAATGAATGGGAAGAAAATAAATTTTTGAATATTTCTCTTTATAAGAATTTGAGATATTATTTTTTCATTTTATTATACAAACCGACGTATATCTGAAAAGTTGATATTGAATATATTCCACTGTATATACTATCATACAAAGTGTTTCCCATTTCGAGATATTGCCGTTTTTAGATAGGTTCAATATCGAATATTATCTCATAAACTTTCCAGTATACATTGTAGCATTCAATGTGAAATCAGTCTTATTTCGTAGACTTCTGGAAATATCCATTTCTAACTCAATATCTACATAATTATATTGTATATGTATATAAGCTTTCGATATAATTTCAGGCATCCTCCTCGATACAAAATGTCAACATATCTTTTCAATATATTCACAACACTGAAAATCATTGTTGTATAAACGGTTAAATGAGACATTGATCAATTTGATCAAATAATATGCCAGCTTAGTGATGTTCAATATGAAACAAATATTATATGTATGTATATGTATTAAGGAGTTTGAATCTCAATTGCCAATACCATATTCTCACTCGATATCTATATGAATATAAACCATCGATATAAATTTTGAGGATTATTCTGGTTGAATTTCAATATCAATTTCCAAACAAATTCGCAATATTGAACATCAATATCATTTTATTATTCAAATGCGAGAGTGATCCATATGATCTATCATCAATATTCCCAGCATAGTGATGTTCAACATGGAATGAATATCTTCTTAAGATATAGGTAAACTGAGAAGATTGAATTTCGATGGTGATTCAATATCATAATCTCTGTGTATAGCTGAATGGTATGTGTATGATTGATCGATATTATTCTGTATACAGGGTGGCCCACGGTCGATGGTACCGTAGACGTATATGGAAAACGGTACATCGGATTATCTTGAAAATCTGGTTACTTCAATAAGCGTTTGTGATCTAACGATTCAAATTATTTTCAGCGAAGCAGCGTTGCCACTTTTACCAAAAAGTAGCATCATCTTTGTTACTTCAAATAGAACACCCTGTATTTTATTGCGTTTTTAGATTTTTCTCGGAAAGCTGATTTCATCAATGTATCACACTTGGGGTCTAGCGGGAATTATTACAGAGATATAGGGTGTTCAAAATCGAGATTTTTCAACTTTAGGATTTTTTTGTGTCGAAACTATTCATCATTGGTCAAAACGGCTTACATGTCCCTATTTCAACTTTTGATCAACTATCTACCGACATTCAATTGGAAAAAATGCAGGATGGTCCAAGATTCAGAATTTTGATCACCCTGTATCTGTTCCAATTAAATGTCAGTAGATAGTGAATCAAAAGTTGAGATAGGGACATGTATTCCGTTTTGATCGATAATGAATAGTTTCGACACAAAAAATTCCTGAAATTGAAAAATCTCGATTTTGAACAGTGTGATAAATTGATGAAATCAGCTCTTCGGGAAGAATTTAAAAACGCAATGAAATACAGGGTGTTCCATTTGAAATAACAAAGATGATGCTACTCTTTGGTAAAGGTGGCAACGCTGCATCTCTGAAAATATTTTGAATCGTTAGATCATAAACGCTTATTATAGTAACCGAATTTTCAGGATAATCCAATGTAACGTTTTCCGTATACGTCTAAGGTACCATCGACCGTGGGCCACCCTGTATGTGCCGATAATTATCTCTAGTCTAATGATGATATTAAAAGTCAACGTTGGGACAACATTCCAGTTGAAGATTAATGAATATGTGTCATCAATGACTATGCATAGTGATGTTTAATATGAAATAAATATATCTCGTGAAACTATTAGGAAGATATACTTCGTGCGCTCCAAGTGATAAAAAACTCCATACTGTCACCCAATTTCAACTCAAATTGTCTTTTGATATTAAACGGATATTAGCAATGGATATGATTTCAGACTCCATTTCGAATATGTTGCAATATTCATTCTAGATATATCCCTAACATTCAGATTCGAAAATGAATCAACATCCCAGGTAGAACACTAATATTGGTTCAATATGAGTCAATAAATGGTGAATGTTGGGAAAATATTAATATTAATTATTGGGTCAATAAATCAATGTGAACATTCTGGAATCTTGGTGCTATGTTGAATTTCAATCTTGTTTCGATATGCTCTATCCAATATCGAGTTAATATTCGTATACAAGATTGGACAAATATATGATGCCAACTTATAGAAAACTGGTTTCTTATAATTTTCATATGTGAAATCGATATTGAATTCATATTCCCCTACTATATTGGCTAAAATGAGGATGTGATTATTTTGCAATATTATCTTCATGTTGAATTATAATATTCAACCAATATTGGATTTCGTTTTTCAACAAAACTCGAAATCAAAATTCGAAGCCATATTAGCCTCATTAAAAAATTGCGATATTTGTACAATATCAAATCCAGTTTCGTTTCCTGTATCCCAGAATACTTAGTTTGGAAGTTGAACGAATGCGGTATTTGATGTCTCTCAGCAGTCGTTTGTTGGAGGCGTGCTAGTGGCGCCAGCTGTTATAACGTAGCTCAAATACTAAGAGAAATATCACGAATATCGATTCGATATTAGAAATCCAATGTCAGTGCAATATTGGTTCTGGCATATTTCATTAGTTATATCTATCTGAAATGGGTCGCATATTGATGAACTAATATTGGCTGAATAAAAATACAAAATATTGATACAATATGTTTTCCAAGATTGATTCGATATTGGGAATACAATATCAGCCCATCATGAAAATTGACATATTGTATTCGTTAATATTTCGCCAATATCAAATAAATATTGGCAAACTGATATCGGCTGGTCACAAAATTTCAATGTTATTACAACATTGGCACTGGATTGATTATTGAATATCGAAATGATATTGAATCACCAATATCAGTGCAATATTGCTGGACAACGAAGAGCAATATTCACCAACCATCATAAATCTGATATTGATGCAATATTTCTTTCCATGATTGATTCAATATTGGAAATACAATATTAGCCCAATCATGGAAATTGACATTGTGATCGTCAATATTTCACCAATATCGAATAGATATTGGTAAATAAATATCGGCTGGAAACAAAATTTCAATGTTATTACAACATTGCTGGACAATGAAATTCAATATTCACTAACCATCATAAATTGGATATTGAGTCAATATTTTTTTCCAAGATCGATTTGATATTGGAAATGCAATATCAGCCCATCATGAAAATTGACATATTGTGATCGTTAATATTCCTCCAATATCAAATAAATATTGACAAATTGATATCGGCTGGTCACAAAATTTCAATGTTATTAAAATATTGGCAATGAATTGATGATCGAATATTGAAATGAAAAATTGGTTTGATATTGGTGCAATCTAGTAATTCCATATTCAATATTCGAATATTGGGCTAATATGAAACCAAGTTCTAGCCAATATGATGTTCTACCTGGGATATGAATGAGCGATTGATCGATATAATTTTTCAATATCTGATCATCGTGATGGTCAATATGGAATAGATTTTTTGTAGACATATTGTGCAGATAGATCTCTTTATCCTCATTCAATATCTGAATACTTATATTGTATGGATATGAGCATTCGATATAATTTCTGACGATATTGTGTATACAGTCTGTCCAAGATAAGGTTGAACAGCATGGGGATCTCGGAAACGGTAGGAGATACGAAGTCGCTTGAATGGGGAAAAAGTTGCGCATTCGGAGGCTCATATCAAGAGCCTTTGAAAATTTTGAAAATTATTTTTAGTTTTTGAGTTATATCGAAAAAAGTGAATTTTTGGAATTTCTATTTTATTTTTTTTCTCCGTTATTATCAGAGATACAGAAAAACTGAAAATACTTTTTCATCGCAACTTTTGATGAGGTTTATCGTGGTGATACCGATTTTTTTTTATGCGACGTTTCGTATTCGTGGAACCATCATCAACTTTTGTTTTTTAAATACGGTCCTGATAATTTTTTTACAGATTCTGAAAGGTTTTTTTATTCTGAATTCAACAATGTACTATACAAGGTGATTCGAATGTGTTTCGACTTATTTCTATCCATCATCAATGTTTTTTCGAACTTCCAAAAGAAAAAAAGCCATCAGTTCCACTTATTTCGTATCATTTAGTGTCAAACTTGATGGATTAGTTATTCAATACTGAAAAGTGAATAAAAAATATTTCACTACATCATTCGATCAATGCAGCGTTTAAAATTGTTGATGAATTCTTACACGAATTACTTTAACAACTTAACTTTGACAATACCTACAGAGACATTCATAACAAATGTTCAAAATGATAACCATTATTTTCTGAACAGAGATATCCTCTTCTCACAGTTGTTTCTAAGACATTGCTAAGCATTTCTGGGGTTATTCTATTGAATGCTTCGAAGACACTGTCCCTTAGTTCTTCTTCATCCTCAAAGTTATTTGCGTGTACAAAGTTCGATATATCCCCTAAGAAAAAATCCAGCTGTGTTAAATCAGGCGACCGCGCCGGCCAAGGGATAAAAACGCACGGACTCCTCTGGAATTATGTACCGGAGCGCCATCTTGTTGAAACCAACAGAGTTCTGAACTTCTGCAATCGGTAAATCATCCAGAGCTTCCTCAAGATGATTCTCAAGCGAATTTCTATAACGTTCGGAAGTCTGTGTTTCATGGTAAATAGAAGGAACAATAATTCGTGTACCAAATATTGCAACCCACATATTAAAGCCGAAACGGTGTTGGTGTCTCGCTGTAATGTATAAATGTTCATTTTCTCGTGAACAATAATGTGTATTTTTTCTATCGAAGCTACCATGATTAGTGACCATGCTTTCATCAGTCCAGATGATTGTTCGAAAGAAATCTGCAAAATTTTAACATTTCCTGGTATACCACTCACAGGATGTCTTGTTTCTGGAAAATTCGTTTTCAAATGCTACTAGATATTTTCTGATAATATCTACATATATGTATATATATATTGTAAGAATATATGCCATCGATATGGTTTCTGGCATCATTTTGAATATGTGTCAATATTTGTTTCCAATGTATCCGTTACATTCAGAATCGAAGGTGTATCAACTTATAAATGAGAGATTGATCGTGATGATTCATTAATATCGTATCATCGTGAATGTTCAATATAAAATAACAATTTTTTGAAGATATATTTTGGAGATTGTTCCTGGATAACCACTCTATATCCTCATTCAATATCTGGATGATGATATTGTGTGAATATCTACCTTAGATATAATTTAGGGCAATATTTTGAATATATAGGTATATTTCACTTCGACATTTTTCGCGCATTGAAAATGAATGTTGTATCAACTCTAAAGTGTGAGAATGATCAATATGATTTATCAATATCCTGAAAAGGCGCTGTTCAATATGTTATAGATATTGTTTGTAGATATTTCTGTAGACTTCTTTCTCAATAGCTACTAGATATTATTCGCCAATATCCACATACATATATGTAATAATATTGGCCATCGATATAATTTCCGACATTATTTTAAATATGTGTCAATATTTGTAATCAATATACTACTTTCATTCATTATCTATCTCGTATCAACTTCCAGTTATGACATTATTCAATGGGATCCATCAATATCACATTATACTGATGGTCAATATGAAAGATATATGTTTTTGTAGATATATCACAATATCTATTCAACTATATTGTCTATATATAAGTTTTCGATATAGCTCTGAGCTTTATTTTTGATATTTGTCAATATTTTTTTTCAATTCACTCCCCACATTGGAATATCATTGTTCCATAAACTTTCGACTACGACATTATTCCATATATGATCATCTATCATCCCAGCATATTGATGTTGGATATAATATTTATATATTCCTTAAATATATCTTGAATATCAATTTTCAATGATCACCACATATTCTCAACCAATATCCGCATAACTATATTTTATGAATATTTTATATTGATTCTGTTCCAAGCATACTGTTCAATATGTGTATATATTTGTTTTGAATCTCCTGTTAATATTATGGATAGATATTGTATCAACGTTTGATTGATAGAAACATGAATATCATCCATCAATACCTAAGCATACCGATATTTCATACGGAATATATATTTCCTGGCGATATGTTTGAGATATTGTTAATAAATAACCCGTCCATATTCCTACCCAATGTCTGAGTTACTATATAGTATGAATATAAGATACTGATATAATTTGAAGCATTCTTTTGAATATGTGTCGATATTTTTTTTTTCAATTAGTCTCAACATCAGTCATGAATGCAATAACAAGATTATTTCTCATTATTGATCTATATTTGGTGTCAATATTTATAATATATCACTACGTGGTGATGCCAAGAATATTGCTCATCTTCAACCTACTATATTGTTGGTCAATATCGATGAGCCATCAGTTACATATATAGAGATGATGAATGATTCTCAATCAACGCACTTCATTGTTTTTTTCATATCAACAAATCAATATTGTAGGATGATTATAAATCAATATTATTTCAGATATTTTGTTGAATGATTTAACAATCTTTTTATGAAACATCGAATCAATATCGATCTACAATAGCATGTTGAATGTTTGGATCAAATATTGTGCCTACTTGATTTCTCGATATTGCGCCAATTTTTCATCTATATTGGTCCAATATCGGCCCAATATGAGTGTGCTACTTGGGTTGCCCTACCAAGTCTGTCAAGTATGTCATCAATTTTCGAAAGGGAGTATCCATCCTCAATTGTCTCGACACTTAATTCACGATTGTCGATAATAATTCGCCTCTTCTCTTTGCCTATTTCTACAGGATTTTTCCATAATATGGGGGTTTTCCAAGGTGAGATTGACGGTTGCATGATTTATCAGTTCTGGCTTCTTGGTCCATTGAGATTCAACTTCTTTCTTGTGAATCTCAAGGAAATCTGTACGATCCAGTTGATTTGAGGGTTCCATCTTCTGATCTGATTTCATGGAAAATTCCTGTCCAGAAAAGGGCTATTCGTCTAGTGGGAGATGCCTCGCTCACAAACTCACTCACTTATCTGGAACACCGCAGACAAGTTGGCGATCTGGCACTATTTCATAGATATTTTCATAGACGATGTTTTTCTAAAATATCAAAATTTTCCTCCATTGGCAGTCCCATCGTGGTTAACCCGTCGAGTTGAGGCTTCGCACCCCTTCGTGATCACTTTGGAGACCTGCAGAACATCTCTTCCCTAAGATCCGTTTATCCAACGAACAGCGAGGCTCTTAAACACATTGCCAAGGGAGGTGTTTCCCGAGGCATATAACCCTCAGAAATTCAAGGAAAACACCAATTCCTACCTTATTTCCCTTGGTTGTCACGATGTTCTCTGAATATTACAGGATATCACTTTTCGTGGGAACCAGGAAATGAAAAAAGGAAAAGCTGAGAGAAATTTCTCCGCAATAAAATATATCTCGATACTTATAAAAGGGTTCACTCATCATTTCTTGTTCTGCACTATTGCGATGATCTCACCTGAGATTCTCCAAGTTAGATTTCAAAAGGAAGTCTTTTTCATCACTCAAGTTATTACCATAGTTGATTCTATCAATGGAGGGTGATGTTAATTTTGAATGTTATCGTATTTGATGGATCCATCATTGTTGTGATGGCAGAAAGGTACGAATATTGACTACGGGTACTGATGATTGTACTTTGTTCCCGAAATCAATGAAATCTCGAGAACTTGATCCATCCTTGTGACAAAATGATATTTTGAAAATTCTTTGGCTCATTGGATTGGCAAAACTATCGAGGTATAATGACAATTATTGAAATTTTCAGAAGGCCCAAAAGTGTTCTCAACGAAAATAATAGGCATTCGAAGTTTTGGAGTGATAAATTCTCATTCTGAATATTAATATTCGCATTTAACTATTCAAGTAAATTCATACCTATTGATTCTTTATCGTTTCTGTTGAAATGAAGAATACGAACTCATGTATCTCTTGCATGTGAAAAATTGTGAAAAGTGGAATGATCAATACTTCGTTATGAAAACTCACGTCATGTGACGTTTGAATACTCAACGTCTCATTCGTTGAGTGATTTGGATGAAATTGGTATGCTAATTTTGAACTGATCAAACTACGAGAACTACTGGTATCGATTGAGAATTTTGCTTTAATTTCTGGTATTGAAATAATCGGTGAATGATTTTTCGAATGGTCAAGTTTAACAATTACATAGGATGGCTTTCGGCAAAATCATGTGGACAATTAACATCTTTGTGATATGGAATTCCATTCCGAGGTGTTTTTTGGTTATTGAAATCTTGATATTCGTCTGGCTGTTCGAAGAATTGGTCAGATTGGTTATATTCCTGATTTTCTAATCTTGTGTCAAAAGAGGTTCGAAATAATAATCTTATCGTGATTCTGTGATGTTGAGAAGTTATTTACAACATTTCTTGGACCCATGCTTTGGAAATGATTCTGTCTATTGAAATTTTGTCATTGATGTTGAACTGTCGGATTCCTAGCAGATATTGACATTGGTTCGGGTCTCGTGTAGAGTGTTTGTTCCGTAGGTTTTAATGCATTACGAGGTGAACCATACACTTGATTGAGATGGAAATTGATAACTCGGTGAATTATCACGATTTTGATTGAAATGTTGATTCAAAAAATTTGGTCTTTGAAAGTTTGAGTTTTGGAAATTTGGTCTGAAACAAATTGGATTTGGATGAGGGGTTCAATTTTGGTACACAACTCGGGGAATGTGGAGATTCTCATCATAAATATACTGTTCAGGTTGTGAGGAAATTGAATTTGTCACTGATATAATAATGAACTATCCCTCTCCTTAAACATATGAGAATGCTGATTTTGAGCTATCATGATTTCTCAGTCTACCCATATCTTGAATTCTCCAGTTAAACCAGGAATGAATGTTATTAGAGTAAGTTTGTCATCACTCATCTTGAAGGCCCTTTCGTCCAGAGGTAAATTCATTGAGATTACTCAGGAAGCGATAGCACTTCGACTTCTTTTGAGTTTCATCGCAAAACATGACAATCCAAATTTTATTAATCGCCAAGACTAAGCCTGAGAAAATCTTCAAATGAATTCCAATCTCTTATTTCTTGCCTACTACGGCCCTGATGAGAGAAATCATCAATAGGATCATGAAGATTTTGATAATTTCTATGAGCTCTAACAAGACAGTGACATTGTTCCAGAAATATTTTCAGGGTACTCTCATCATAGCCATTGAAATTTTGTATTGTATCCATGTATAATCTGATGAGTAAAGTAATTGAATGCCATATCGTATCTATCTATTCCTGATTTATTCAATTTTATCTTCCTATTATTTCCTCAATTTTCAAATCTCATGTACCAACTTCCTCACTACTTTGGAATGAGATCATCATAATCTGATTGTTTTCCTGCCTAACTATGTTCTGGAAATATTATATGTGAAGGACAATAAAATAATGTGACGTTTAGGATCAATGCTTCCATGATTTTTCATCTCAAGTGTGGTCACTCATTTGAATGAGGACCGGCGCCTAAAGATAATATTAGTGTTGATGAACTTGTCACCATGAATGTGTGTCTGCGACTTCTTGTTATTCTTAATGAAACCACACTCTCAGGGATACAAGCCACATTCCCTATATTAACAGAAGTAATCATATGTTTTCTTGTTGATTCTTACGCTACTGCAGACCTGTTCAGTACGGTGTTGTAGTTTAAATTAAATATTTATTCCATTTTCTCAGACCATTTGGCGACGAAAGGAAAAAAATTCACTTCCGGAGTTTGGTGGCTTTTATCGAGTTTCTACAGTATCCTACTATAGATTGATTGAAGTGGGGCAATGATGAAATGATGAAAACTATCACGATGATAACCAAGTACATAATATTCGAAAAAAATAGATCCATTTCCTAACATCCAAGTTATATATTTATCAGTTCTTCGGAATTGGATAGCTTCGAAGCTGTTCTGTTTATACCTCATTAATTCTACTAAACGAAGAAAGATAGATGATAATATGAATAGATCATTGTTCTGGAAGTGCCGAAATATAACTGTTTTGAATTGACTGGATATGCAAAATTTTTAGGAAACGCAGATTGAAAAGATATATTTCAGACAAATTATAATTTTTTCAAGTTCCTACATACGTCTAGATGAAAGAAGTATCGTTATTTTCTTTATATTTACAAACTGGTGCCTGAAACGGTCTCAGAAAGACTGAATATTCTCATCCGTATTTTCATCCAGAGGATGTCTGTTGAATTCTCTACTCTTGGATTCGCTTTCCTGATTATTGTTCTTGAAACAATTCTCCTTCTTTGCGATCCTCGAAAGCAACGCTAAGGAATAATAAGATTTTTTCCTCATACCTCGATAATGATATGGACTTTACATTTCTTATTCACAATAATATTCCTTATACAAATTTCATCAAACCTCCATCATAATAAATTTTGATTGACTAGTTTCTTTATTTTCGATTAATACTGTTCTTTTCCTCAGTAACATAGCTTGATGTTACTGTTTCATCAAGTTTTTTTGTCTTGTTTCTGAATCCGATATTGAAATCTGCGGTCAAACCTTCGAACATGATAGCAAATTTGATAGCTTTTTTTTTCACGCTCCACCATTCCACTGAACACTCAGCAAAAAATATTCATTCTGCAATCGTCGTTGAGATCATTCGTTGTCAAATACTAATTAATACTGTGCGAAGTCGTGCAATTCGAAACAACCTATCTCATTTGATTCGACTGGACAAATTGCCTTTGTCCAATAGTCGACGAGTAATATGAAGATCCATCGATAAGTTGAATACTACTCAGAAATATGTCAGAACAGTGCCCCAGTGTCTCCTAGTAAACGATTAACTGAAAAGTGGACAAGATTGAGGTCAAAAACTTTTCATTTATTGTTCTTGTCAGGATAGGCATTGATAACAGTAATTCAACAAGTTTGACATCGAATATTTTCATGAAATTATTTCGATACATCTGCAAAGATCTGTTGATTCTCCTGAGGTTTTTTTTTTCAAAGTTTCTGGTTACCGTTTATCATTTGAATTTTTTGTTGCTTTTTCTCGTGTTTTTCGTGAAATGTGATTCTAGTCGAATGAGATATTTCAAATCTCAATTCTTCATCAACTTATGTGAGTAATAGAGAATGTCTCGATTTATGATTCAAGATTTGAGGAGTACTATCATAGAAGTGAGTAAGTTGATTAAGTAAGTATGTATATAATTGACAATTGAGAATTGAACAATTTAAAATATCTTTGTTATTTATTCGACTTTCTCAGTATTCAAACTGCTCAGCGATCGAAACGTACAACGATGCATAATGTTTCTACCATCAACTTTCGAAGAACACAATCAATTCTCCAGTTGATAGAACATGATTGTATTGGGTATTGAGGTGTCATAATCGATTTCGACAAATCCTCGTGACTGAGTTTTCACAGAGTGATCGATAGAAGTGTGCTCGTTTAATGAAAAAAACGTTTTCAACAGTTATCATTTCAAAACCCTATCGAATCGTCATTTTCTGAAAAGTAAGTACTTCTTGGTATCAGAAAAATGATTTTTTTTCAAAACCGTTCAGAATTATTCCTCAGAGTTCAGGAGTTGAAAAGCATTGCGAAATTAGATTCGGAGTTGCATATTCAGACTTAGACTGTTATGAAAGTATGGATCTGATTATAACCAAGTTGTATCTACCTCGATTCCACTTAGTGGAACTGATTCCTGAAAACCATACCACCTTATCGGTGATTCTTACGAGTTTCGGTATTTTTTCGATTCAGAAGATATTCAATTCGAGATTGACAAGATAACGATAGACATTGATAGATAGATAGGCTTCATCTAACACTGTTACTTGTATATGTTAAGTGCAAGTCAAATTTCAACAATGCAGATAATATTCATCTTCCTAACATAAATACCTTTAACGACGATACTAGACTTATAGAGAACAAATACACATAGTAGTCAGACAGACATAATGACATAATAATAAAATATATATTATATATAATATATATATTTGCTTGCATGCTACCCAGGCAACATGGAGCTCTCCGCGATATCTTTAAAAAGTTATCTTCATGATTATAATGCGGAATCCTCCTGCTAGGTGTCAAAGATAACTATAGTTTGTCACCTCTCTGGAGTCGTTCGGAAGACATCGAGAAGACCTCGCCTTAGATTTGAAATATTCCCCATCATCATGAATTCTAAGAGGTTTTTCTGATACAAACACGAATATTCTCAGTTTAATCATTATGATTTTGAAATTGTCAGTTCCAATTCATTGCAGTAGGAACTAGTGATTCACGCAAAACCAACGAGACGAGATTTTCATAAAGGCTCGTCCTGTCTCGCCGATGAAATATGAAGTCTTGTCTCGAGTCTCGTCTCGCAGCTCCGAGTCTCCTCTTGTCTCGCGTCTCGTACGAGAGTCTCGCAAATGTATCTCAATTTCGACATGCATAATCTTGTTCCAGACTAGTACGGGATATTCACTTTCACCTACATTTTACGTATAATATAGAAGTACGAAGAGGAAATAACAACAAAAATAACATTATTTATCAAAAAGTAACTACATACAAACAAGGAGAAAACAAAGCAAATGTTCGAAAGTTATGAAAATAAAACAAAAAGTAACACGTATATTCTGAGTCTAAACAAATAAACAAAACTAAAACTTCAATCCAACATTATTCCGCCGTTAGAGAGAGAATAGTCCGTTTTCGTTTCACACATTACGTCGTCTTACAACAATCACGTATTGTGTTTTCAAAGTATTTATGAATGTAATGTTTTGTCTCTCTTTGCTAAATAGTCTGGATTCTTTCTGGAAATGTTGTATTACGAATAAAATTCTCAAGACTTCAGCCGCCACGCAGATATATTTACTTGCGAGACGCTCACACGGACACGAGAAGTCTTGCATGAGACTCGAGACGAGACCAATAAGAGTCTCGTCTCGTCTTGTCCGAATCTCGTCTCGAGTCTTGTCTAGAAAACGAGACGAGACTATGCGAGACTCTCGAAAACGAGACTCTCGCGGGCACCACTAGTATGAACCCGTAACATTTTCAATGGTATTTTATGATGTTCTATTCAAATTATAGCTCATAATTTCAGAATCTGTTCTTGTATACTATGAAGTCCAAACATTTTCACGGTTCTCTTTATATTGAAATCAAGTCACAGAATATATTTCATATAAAGAAATAGCTCAGTTGGGTGGTTCTTGAACTTTTATCGAAATTACTATATGAATTTCGACATTATACGTTTCATTTCATGAGAACAATCTGAAAATGATGAAAATAAAATACTGACATCAAAATAGCATCTATTGAAATAAGTAGAACCGAAATTTTATGAAAATGGTGCTCCTCACACCCCACCTGTACAAACTTGCGAAAAAAGTCCACCTGTCACGCGCCGGCCCTATGGTATGTGATTGTTGATTGCATTTGTTCCTTCTCCAAGTGAGTAGGTCTTTTTTCGAAGCATTTGAAATATTATCTACTCTACCTAATATTGTGAAATTTCTTTCTTCCTCATGATGAGCGTATTTGAGCTCGGAACATGTACGATTGCTATAATGTCATATCGATTACTTTCAAATTTGTGGAGATGACTCAAAGTTTTGATCTCTGTTTACCAACCATTCCACTTTGATATGCGATTCATTGAACTTAGTCCCTTTACAAAACCCGCTTAGTGAAAAATTTATGATTTTGCATTATTTTCTAGTGCCTTTGCCTCTGAAAATAACTCGATATGAAAGAATAAAAATGACATGTATTTTATTGATTTCAGTTAATGAATCAATATCTTTAGGTAATTGTTTCGATTTCAGAAGAACACTCAGAATTATCACAAAATAATCGAAAAACATTAAATTCGAAAATATCCGAGACCGTTTCAGAATTAGTTAGTGAACTCCACATAGATACCATTCGAATTTCATGAAATCTTAGTGTCTGTACTGTTGACACCAAAACCGCACAGTTTGAGGAAAAAAATGTAATTCAATACCAAGAGGTAGGTTCTTTTTGGAAAATAACGAATCCATCATGAAAAAACTCCTCAAACAATAGAGTTTCAGTATTTTTGTTGTTGAGAACGATTTTTTCTTCTAACGGGAGACCTTCCAAATCAACGCAATTTGGTACACTATCATTAATCACCCTGTGAAAACTCAGTCACACGGATATCTGGAAATCAAATGAATATGATACCCCGATACTCATTGAGATAATCGTTGAGAAACTAATAACGAATTTGAAATGGGTTGTGTTTTTCTATAGAGTTTTGAATAAGAGTGAAATGATGCATCGCAAAATTCCAATTATTGTTGGACAGTTTATATACTAGCTCTTGCGGATTAATTCAATATAACTGGTCGATTGAAGAAGAGCAGAAATCTTGTGAGTATCTTCGGAATTGAAGAACTGAACTGGATCTGAGGAAATCGAAAGTGTATAATTGAATGTTGAAAGACGTTCCGATACAACGAATGAGAATTATTCAATCACAGAATTTGTCTCGTTAATAATTCTCCATCTGTGTGTACGGATTCATTGAGAAAACTTCAATCAAATCTAGGTGGAAGAAATTTGTAATGAATTATGCTTTCCATTCTGATGAATCTGTGGTAAAAAAGGATAATCACAATGGGAACAATATTTCCATTCATTCAAAATCGTTGGAGAGACCAAAGAAAAATAATAACTTTTGTCTACTTCCGATGGATTGCTGTAGGGGCGGAAATTCAACGAGACGTTGAAAATTATTCGTTCTGAACGTTTTCTGCATAATATTCATTCTGCTACAAATATGGCAAGCAGTAGAAAAAGAAAGTGTAGGCTGTTACGGAGGAAACTTGCATATTTATGAAGCCTAACGTACTTGGAGAACCAATTATTCATGAATTAGTGATGGTAATTAATACAGAGTGAGTTGGAAAATTATAAATGAAATAGGGTGAAATAGAAATTTGAATACCTGACTGAAATTTTCAATTTTCCGTCTTCTAGTACCGTGACTCGATTTGATTAATGGTATTCATATTTATCAGTATTCCCATCTCATCTGAATTTCTCTGACGTGATCAATGCCATTCTCTTCATTAAACTAGTGTGTTTATATTTTAACGTGCAATTTTGAAGAAGAAACAGCAAGGTGAAGCATGTCATTCGACTTATATTTCTAGGGAAATAGTATCACGAGTTGTATCAATATGACTATTTTCATGATTGGAGTAGACGAAAAATGATGAATGGTATCGTTATAACTGAAAACTTATTATAATTGTTCTTGGAAATGTCGAGAATGTTTTCGCTGAGAAATATTGAGTCAAATAAATACAAGCAAACACATCGATACAAAGTTTCCCAGTTTGGGCGCTAGACGTCTCTGGCTAACTCGTCTTACTCAGTACAGAATGAAAATCAACAAAATGGTTGGAAGCACATAACATTATTACCTTCAAATTAATGAATCTTTGTATACGTACGTGAAAATGATGAATAATTCTGACAGAGGACCTAATCCACTGAAATCCAATTTTTCTCGAAACCATGCGAATTTTATCGGGTATACCTACCTCCATGTTAGTAAATGCTATGCATAACTCTCATGCACTGTGAAATAGTCTGGCGAATTAGCACGCTGTTCTGAATATTTTGTCATAGTCTCGTCACATATTAATGACTTGATTGTGATATCGACCAGCAGAATAACTCTTCTTGATCGTGTTGTTGTTCAACTATAAAATTCTGATAACGAAGCGGAAGAATCGAACCAAATATTCTAAACTTCATCAAAATGTTGATAATTTGATTTGTCAGATTTTTGAGTGACTCGCGTTTGACGACCGCTACTTTATGCAACTATTACAAAAAATGTATGTTTATTGCGCAAAGTCATACTGGGTGCAATGAATATAATGATATTTTTAATAATAATCCATACTTGTATTGAGAGGCTATATACAAAACTCACAGAACCTAACAAAAGGCAGGATTCAATATTTACGCATGAAAAATTCATAATATATTCATGATCATACCTTATTTTGGAACATTTTCGATGAATAGTGACTAAATTCACATTTTATGCACAACTCTATAGGTACCCACAGTACCTTGAAATAAGGGTGTGCCAATTTTAGAAAGATTTTGTGTCACATTCTAAAATACGTGCAGTTGTTTCGAATTAGGTATTGTTCCAGTGTTTCCTTGAATGTTTTGAGTGTTAGGGATTTAAATTTATTCGATAATCGGTTATATACGCGAAAGATCTGATATGAAAAAGAGTCACGAAAAAAAAGTTTCATCTCTAGGCGCTGTCAAATTATTTCCAAATCTTGAGTTGAGATTCTGTGAATCGGTTCTGGAAGATGACTTCCTGAATAGGTACGGGGGTTTTCCTGTTTTAATGATTTTGTGGAAAATCGCAGCGGAATGAAGTATGCACCTAGCCTCCATAACTTAGTTAAGCCAAATGAGACGCTCTTCCATACAGATAGCTCAAAACTAGAGGGGAGAGTAGGAAGTGGAGTCTTCTCAGAGTCCCCACCCCCTCCACCTATCATTTCGCTTGCCAAAGTACTGCAGTGTTTTCCAGGCCGAAATGGTAGCTATAAATGAAACAGCCAATTGGGTACTTCAAACCGGACTTGAGTCCAATGAAATATCTATTCTAACTGATAGCCAAACTGCCATTAAGTCTCTGAACTCAGTCTACCTGACCTCAGAGGCGGCTATACAATGCCGTAAAGCCTTGGATGAGCTGGCGACTAGAGTAAGAGTCAATGTTGTATGGGTACCCGGCCACAGAGATATAGCAGGCAATTGTATGGCGAACGAGCTAGTAAGATTTGGTACGATGCTCGCAGCTACCCAAGCAGCACAAAGAGATCTTGAAGATATCTTGGAGATATCCTTCTAGAAAATCGTGATGCTCTTTGTTACTTCTTTGAGAGATGTCTGCGACCTAGGCTGAGCTCAGCGAGGTATCAAAGATATCCCACGCAGAAATTCTCATACAATGCCATCAGGCGAGAGCTTCGAGATATACGCGTCAATCGCCACTGGCGAAACTGAAAGTGCTCGCGATTATGAGCTGTTTGAGAAATTCGCATACATAGCTCATTTGTGACGAGGACATTGGGAGATTCGCATCAATTGCGTCTGGCGAAGTCTTCAAGTGCTCGCGACTACGAGCTATTTAAGATATTCGCTCGCATAGCCTTGTGAAGGGGACATTGGAAAATTTGCATCAATTACTAATGGTAAACTCTTCAAGTGATCGCAACTATGAATTGTTCAAGAATCCGTACACATCGCCTTATACCGCGACATTTGAGAGCGATATTCGCATCAATCGCCACATGATCGCCACTAATATGATATGGTGTATGGTAATTTCAATTTCTGGGAAGTCATTGGCTATCAGTAGTTGCCTGTAGGCGAAGTCTAACTAGCGCCAGCTATATCGTTCGGAGTGAATTCAAATTTACTCGATAGTTGTTTCAGCACCGAAAATAAAGTTACCAAACTTGAATCTACGTATTGAGCTCCAATTATGTATCATTCTATAGCAAGACATTGACCAAGTGAACTTCTTCACTTGAAAACATCTTTGAGGAGTTGGCCGAGTATTCATTTGAAAAAAAAAGGTCGTCCGATATTCACCCACGAATTTGAAGTTGATATTTGAATCTGGATCCCACCTGAATTGAAACATTTTTGTTGTTTGTTGAAAACATTCTCTGAGACAGTGAAAAAATGAAGTATCTGGTAAACAATCATATCATTATCATATGACTCCCATTTCATGGTGATACTGGGTGTCCCAAGTCATCGTATAGGTGCCGGTAAAAACTATTTGACAAGATGATCAAGAAATAGTAGAAATGCTTCAAGTGACATCAAAGTACCTTTGTCATGATAGAAAAAAATCATTAATTTGAACAGCCTCCTGGTAGCTACCCCTCAATTTTTTTCAATGAACTCCCTGTATATTGTCATTGGAAATTGTTCATCATCTTATTTTGGAAAAGAACGATAGCACATCGGTACTTTGTATTCTGTTAATTAACAACAACAAGAACAATACAAATTTTTGATGCCATATCGTTAAATTCTAAATAGATTGACACGCAATTTCCAGAGACAATATTCTATTTGGAAATAAAAACTGATTAGTATCTATCATCAGGGGGCTGCCAAATATATCACATTCTTCATAAGCCATTAGGAAGGTTATTCAATGCCATTCAATGGAGTTTTTTGATGTTTTCGATATCTTGACAAATAGGCGAGAAATCGCCTGTATACGATAACTTGGGACACCAAGTATTTGAATGCTTGATCTTGTTACGTCCAGGATATCCTCGAGTGCTCGCAAAAAGAAATGCCAATTCATTTGCTGTGATAGATAACCTCAAGGATTCGCAATAATGAGGAATATTTCAAATCTGAGGCCAGATCTCCGCAATTTCATCCGGACGACTCCAGAAAGTATTTCCCATGGTGACAACCTATAGTGATCTTTTGCACCTCGAAGAAAGATTTTGCATTTCAATCCCGAAGATAACTACTTAGAGATAACGCAAAGAGTTCCGTGTTACCGCTGATACTAGACCAGGATCACCTATCGCTGAACGAAGGTTAATCCTCCGGAAGGAAGTACTCCGCCTAACCAATCTTAGGTAACGGAATATGCCTTTCTGTACCTCGTCTGGACAGGTATGGCCGCAGCTCAACCTGAGACGCACTAGAGATATTTTATCTCTTTCTAGGAGTTCCATTGGGAAGGTGATTGCAGCCATCACTGGACAATGGCTTGGAGGATGTCATGCTGCACGCATGGAAATCCTACAACGTGATGACTTCTGTAGAAGCTGTCAAGGCAAGGAGGAGGGAGAGACGATGATCCACTAGCTCCGTCATTGCCCTGCCCTATCCAGGAAAAGATCTTCTGCTCTCGGGCAGCCCTATTTCGACAACCTATTCGATCTTCAGTCGCTTGGGATCAAAAGCCTGATGCTGTTCATCAACAGCAGCTACTGATTCTCACAGTAGTGGTGGGGAAAGTAAACACCCCATACGGCATCACAACGGGCCTCTGGCCTACTTGGGTTCCACCCCGGACCACCGTGTTAACCTCACCTAACCTAACCTAGCCTCCATATTGAATCAACCAAGATTTTTTAAATGCTGTGACACATGTTTTCGTCTTCTTGTGCCTGTGATAAGTCTGATGCATGAATATTGAAGTTCCTGTAGTCGCTTTTTGTCTGATTCCAATAGTCCCGGACTATATACAACATATGCGTAATTAGCATGTGATAGCACTTATGCATCACATAGCATGCGTTTATTCTTTTTGTTCAATATATTCCTACTCGAATAAAACATTCTGAAATTCATATACTTCCGCTTCAAGACTTGAGAGATGTATGTCCTGAATATGACGTCATTGTCAAGGTTTAATCCAAAATTTTTTGTTACCTCTGTAGTGAGTAATTGAACTCCATCAAAGTTTACATTAACTAAATTCCTTCATTGGTTTCTCGCGGTTTTTCTTTAAAATAACATGACACAAGATTCAAAAGCATGGTAGCAGTTGGACAGTGTTCACTAGAAATCGTTATCAGGGAGTTTGAATAATGATTGATTTGTTCGAGTGAAAGATTGAGAGAGTCTTCTTCGAATTCTGAATAAAACTGTTTATCGTCTGCGTAGCGATGCATTGACGAATAGCGTAGGGACTTTGAAAATTGAGAGGTATTATATAAGGACGAAGGGGACCTAATATTGAACCCTGGGAAACACCATTTTTCAGAATTAATGAGTGAGACCGGTTGTGAAGATAGCTTTGAAGGAGTGATACAGCATCCGAAGTAAACCCTAGGTAGCCTGGAATCACTATAAGAAGCTTGTGATCAATTCGATCGAAAGCTTTCGATCAGTCAAACAGTACTAGAAGACATAGTTCATTATTGTCGACAGAAATATGCGAATCATCCACAACCTTCAATAGGGCCATTGTACAACTATGGTCAACTCTCAATACTGATTGACAGAATGGCAATATATCGAAGTCATTTATGTAATTTTGCATTTGTAGGTTCTATATTCTTCCGAAAGCCTTCAAAATGGCACACAAAGTACTGATTGGACGATGGTCACTCATACTGGTGGTGACTTTTGCCAGTGTTAGGACATGTGATTGTTTGCAACTCGTTGGAGAAACATTTTTTTGTATACAATAACTGCATTTTATCAAGATTGAATCGATTTCAATTCCATTTCGAATTCTATCGAGGAGTATTTTACAAAACGAGTTATTCACATTATTGAGTTCATATCAATCACAATATCGCAGCTAGAACAATTTACGGGTAAATGATGAATGAACTATGAATGAAATACATTACCAGATTTTTCTTCATGAATCAAATGTCAAACAAAAAAAAAACATCACCACCAAGCAACAACTAATCGTAACTTGATATCTTGGAATGTGAATGAATATCAGGAATTGAAAACTACCACCTCCTGTGAAAATATCACGAATTTGAGAAATCACACGACTGGTGCACGTCGCGATGAAACATCCTGTTCACTGTGAAGGGCAAAGAGTTTGGAATTTTATCTCTGTTGACAGGTTTGGAGACCAAAATACCTCGAGCTGGATCCTATTACTTTCTCTTCTTGTATAATTGATAAATATCAATGCTTAAGCATGTATTACGAAAAAAATATCCTGGAGGGATTCACAACTCACTCAGATCGCTTGATATTCCTCGACAAAAGACCGTACCTTGCCTTCTGAAGCAACTGAGAAACTTCAATAAAATGATTAAACACTCAAAGGGTAAAACGCATTCAGAAGAATCCGATGAACTTATTTTTCGTCTTGATAGATATAGAAATCATGATGGTGAAGAACATGATTACTCTCTCAGGAGTATATCTCCACGATTTGTTCACAAATATCTTAATGAAATCGAAAGCAATGTTATCAAAACATTCCAAATAAACTACTCAACACTAATTTCGTCGCACACCAAAATGTCGCCTCTGATATAATGTGAATAACTTTTTTCAGTTTAGAACAATTTGAATTTGGTTCACACTGTTCGATAGCCCAGTCCTTCAGCTATAATCTCGTACTTCATTGAAACATGAGGGTATTCACATAAAATCTCTACATGGTGTTTTCCGACACTGTGCAAAATTTCGGAATATTCAAAAGGCTCTCAAATGGTGAAAAACATTTTTTTCTCAACTTCGACAACAGAGGCATGAAGATGATCTCATTACCTCGAGATATTTCGCGAATCAACTTCCTATCTCTCTTATTTACAGAGTGATCTCAAAAAATCAACTTTTTGGTTTTGCAGCCATAACTTTTTTCCACGTCAACCGATTTTGGAAATCTTAGGCTCATTTTGAAGATGAAACTTCAAATGAAGAGATCTGGATATCAGAATTGACTCAAGATGGCTATCAAAGATCTAGAGTTTTCTTGAAAGTGACCCAAATCTGGAACGCCCTCCGAATCTCGGTTGGGAGGAGAATTGAATGAAAATCAACTTGTTCTCGGAAAAACAATTCATTCTGGATGCGTCCATATTTTCCTCGCTCTCAGTACTCAAGAAGGTGCGTGAGAAAACACAATTGAAACATGTTCTTGCAAAAACATCAGACCATTTCTCCTCTGTAATGCATGGCCCGTAACCAACGTTACAAGAATCACAGTAAGTGACTGACAAGTCAGGTTAGACGTCTTTTTCGAATCTTAAACAGATTTTGATAGTTTCGATGCCGCATCTAACGACCGACCAGTTGGAACTGATTTCACAAATGAGGGAACAAGGGTTATCTTCCCTCCAAATCGCGGATCTGCTAAACACGACAGTCCGATCCATTCAAAGGGCTTATCTCCGACACGAATTTTTTGTTTATTACTGTCGATTCGTTCGACGCATTATTGCGACTGAAAACTTTAGGTAATTGGCAAACTGTTTTCGTGAAACTTTCACCATTTTTCAAATGCGTTTTCACAATAAATAAACGTTGTTTGCTTGAATACTTCTCCATATTCTTAAATCGCATGTTATGTACGTGCAACTGTTAAAAAAATCACTTTATTGAAAAAATCAAAATCCGTTGCTCTTGTTGGTACACCATTTATGATGAGTCTCAGATGGTCGGGTTTGTTAGTCACTCATTGTGATTCTTGTAACGTTGGTAACGGCGGGCCATGCATTACAGAGTAGAAATGATCTAATGTTTTTGCAAGAACATGTTTCAATTGTGTTTTCTCACGCACAATTCTTGACTACTGAGAGCGAGGAAAATATGGACGCATCCAGAATGAATTGTTTTTCCGAGAACAAGTTGATTTTCATTCAATTCTCCTCCCAACCAAGATTCGAAGGGCGTTCCAGATTTGGGTCACTTTCAAGAAAACTCTAGATCTTTGATAGCCATCTTGAGTCAATTCTGATGTTTAGATCTCTCCTTCCGAAGTTTTATCTTCAAAATGAGCCTAAGATTTCCAAAATCGGTTGACGTAAAAAAAAGTTATGGCTGCAAAACCAAAAAGTAGTTTTTTTGAGATCACCCTGTAAATAAGAGAGATAGGAAGTTGATTCGCGAAATATCTCGAGGTAATGAGATCATCTTCATGTCTCAGTTGTCGAAGTTGAGAAAAAATTTTTTTTCACCATTTGAGAGTCTTTTGAATATTCCGAAATTTCGCACAGTGTCGGAAAACACCATGTAGAGATTTTATGTGATTACCCTTATGTTTCAATGAAGTACGAGATTATAGCTGAAGGACTGGTCTATCGAACAGTGTGAACCAAATTCAAATTGTTCTAAACTGAAAAAAGTTATTCACATTATAACAGAAGCGACATTTTTGTGTGCGACGAAATTAGTGTTGAGTAGTTTATCTATTGAAATTATGCGATATATACAGCCTCAATCAATCTCATTCGTTTCTGATATCGCCATACATGAAAGCATTCTATCTTTTCAGAAGAAACATGCATTAATCAGACCTTCGGCTCGATTTAATTTTCTCACCAAGCGACTTTGAAGCTTACTGTTTTTCCTTCCCAAAGTCCTCAAGATGATCATGCAAGATCGGATAATAAAAAACACATACTCACATAAGAAAATCACTTCTGTACAGTCAGTTTCTGGTTTTGTCAATATAACTGTGAAGATATCCTGTTGGGTTTCAAGTTATGATGAAAGCAAATATTTCGAATGGTTCACACATGAAATCTCTCATGAAATTTTTCATGTGATCGAAGTCAAAGAAAGAAACCTAAAACTGTTCATGCAAACAGAATTTCTGCAATTTTTGAAATATCAACAATTATTGTTTCTCCATTGGCAGTTCCCGCGAAATTAACCCGTCGAGTTGAGGCTTCGCACCCCTTCGTGGTCACTTTGGAGACCTGTAGAACATCTCTTCTCAAAGACTCTTTTATCCAACCTGACGAAAAGCGAGGCTCTGGAATATATTGTCAAGGGAGGTGTTTCTCGAGGCATATAACCTCCAGAAATTCTAGAAGAACACTAATTCTTACCTTATTCTCCATGGTTTTCACGATGGTCTCTGAACATTACAGGATATCCATTTTCGTAGGAACCAGAACATGAAAAAGTAGATTCGAACCTATTCTGGACCTCTGTTGATTAAAAAAAAATGCAATTATTCTCTCAGTCATGTATTCGAATAAACTTCCTTTCACAGAGAAAGACCTTCTTGCAGGAGCTTATGCGCGAAATTTCAAATCAGTATTTTGAAGATTACGACCTGGACATCTTTTTGCCCAAGGAAACTGAAAACGCGATATATTGACAAAATGTGAAAAATTCGTGATTAATTCATTGACTTCGATTTCCAATTTGGCTGTTAAGCTAGAAAATTCAAAATATCATAAGACCTCATGGGGAGAGACCTGAAAATCTGTGAGATGTGTACATAGATATTTGAAATGAGGAAAGATATAACATTCCATTCCTAGGATCATATTTGTTTGGAATCCTACAGACTTCTGATGTTTCGAATGAGTTAGAAAGAAATGGCTTCAAAAAACGGCAACGCTGTTAACTATACGTCAATGTTTACACTTTTCTTAACCAGTAGGTTTAGCGAGGATCAATGAATGAAATTACACTACAAAACTAACTTTATTATAATATATTATTATATTGAAATATGTTTGGGTCTAATCTTTCAATTTCAATACCAAATATACTCACCTCAGGGACTCACCGAATATTGATTCATGTCGCAAAAAAATCTGAACAAAAAAAACAAAGTTTTTGCAATAATTCAGTTGACTCTTTGTGACGCATCTCATGATAAAAACAGTATCCTTGCCTTCTTGCTCATTATAATAATATTATTAATGATAATGAGTTCATTGAATGCGATTTAATAGTAGTAATAACAATAATTATTGTTATAATAATAATAGTGATGATCATAATGATATAATCACAATAATTGAACAATTGAACAAATCTGAACAAACTTGGAAATCCCATCAGAACCTGATCAGGTCGAGCATTGGTCAATCTTTCAATATACCAAGGAGTATAATAAACAAGGCATGTTCAATTCAAAATTCCAATCGCTGTTGATCAAAAAACGAATTCTAGGTATTTTTCGTTGTTGTTTTCTCATTGTTCATTCTCTATATGTATCTGTATATCATATATAATATATAATTATATATTCTGCATCCCACTAATATTTCCAAGAATATTATTATAGAACAGTCACGAAAGCTTCCCCTTGTTAAATATAATTATATATATATAGTGTGCGATCTAATCGTGAAATTGAACTCTGCTATTTGAGAAACATATATATGTTTAATAATACCTGTTGTACATTCATGCTGACTCAATGAAATCATTCATTATTATTATTATTATTATTATTATTATTATTATTATTATTATTGTTCATATAATTCCAGTCACGACCCTGCGGCCTCCGACGTCACGCAGAGTCGTGCTGGATAAAATTCAGTGACTACTCCTCACAGCCTGTGAGGTGAGTAATCACTGGGACCAAGTACCGTGTGCCCTGAGTAGACGCAATGATCCTAGTATGACGGCCTTCTGCATACCACCAGCCAGGATGTGTGCCTTATCACGGCACGCTGGGATTTTCTGGATCTCCGAGAGTAGCGTGTGTCGTGTGCCTCCTAGGGAGCCGATTATCAGGATGACCAATTCCACAGAATGGTCTGGATAGAGCCGGCGGAGTTCGAAGAGAAGATCTCGATATTTAGTCCGTTTCTCCTCCTCCTTCAAAACGATGTTCGGTTCGGCTGGCGCCGAAAACTCGATCACGAACATCGCTTTGGTTTGATGGTCGAGGAGGACTACATCAGGCTTGTTAGCTTGTATTTGCCTGAGGGTGGGGAATGAGAAGTTCCAATAGATTCGGCACCTCTCATTCTCCACAACGGACTCAATATCCCCCCCGGAGCATAGGGCAGCACTGGGGTCTCGTCTATTCCGTACGAGTGCCTCAAGTGATAATAGAGCACTCGCAATGCCGCATTGTGTCTATGGATATAGGCCGAGACTGCATACACCGTGCAAGAAGACAGCAGGTGCATAATTGTCTCGGGCGCCCTGCGGCAGGCCCTGCAATTTGTGTCAGGGACCTCCATACCCATGACACGGCTACGGTAGACGAGAGTATCAAAAACCCCATCCTGGCATGCCATGATGAACCCCTCTGTTTCCGATTTGAGCCCGCCTGACTTGAGAAAAGCGAAAGTCAGTTCTTTGGATAAGCCCCGGTCTTCAATGGTCTTGAAGTAGACCGAATGCATGGGCTTATCCAAGTGAAGCTGCAGGAGCTTTTTTACTTCTGCAGCTTTGATGCGGGCTTTTCTCCGAGCGGGTTCTAGCTCAGTAACTGAGTCCTGAGCCTCGCGCTCGGAGTCGAAAATCAGAGACAATTCATCGGCTGCTCGACGTGCTGCCCTGAAAAGAAAAGCTCCTACTCCTGCCTCTTCATGGGTTTTAACTATTTGCAGAAGGGGATCCGAACTCCTGATGACTTTGCAGGCGCCATCCAGAACCATTCTGTTATGGAGATACTCCAAGCTCAAGAGTCCACGGCCACCCTGGTCTCTAGGTATGTATAACCGTGGAACGGACGAATTTGGATGCAGACTACTATGGAGATGCATCATCTTGCGATTACTCACGTCAAGTTGTCGCAGCTCGACTTGAGTCCACTTTATCACTCCAAATGAGTAAAGTAGGATCGGAACAGCAAGCATGTTAGTCGCAGCGACTTTGTTCTTCCCCGACATTTCTGACGACCAGATCTGTCGGAGCCGCTGCCGATACTTGCTGCGGAGAGCGTCTTTTACCCGTTGTGCCTCCTGGATGTGAGTTTCCTCTACACCCAGGTAGGTGTACGTCTCTCCGGCATCCTGGTGGTGTAGGATGCTTCCGTCCACGAGCTGCGCGTCCTTGTCGTAGTTCTCGCATCGTCCTCTCTTATTATTATTATTATTATTATTATTATTTAGTTCATATAATTCCAGTCACGACCCTGCGGCCTCCGACGTCACGCAGAGTCGTGCTGGATAAAATCCAGTGACTACTCCTCACAGCCTGTGAGGTGAGTAATCACTGGGACCAAGTACCGTGTGCCCTAAGTAGACGCAATGATCCCAGTATGACGGCCTTCTGCATTCCACCAGCCAGGATGTGTGCCTTATCACGGCACGCTGGGATTTTCTAGATCTCCGAGAGCAGCGTGTGTCGTGTGCCTCCTAGGGAGCCGATTATCAGGATGACCAATTCCACAGAATGGTCTGGATAGAGCCGGCGGAGTTCGGAGAGAAGATCTCGATATTTAGTCCGTTTTTCCTCCTCCTTCAAAACGATGTTCGGTTCGGCTGGCGCCGAGAACTCGATCACGAACATCGCTTTGGTTTGATGGTCGAGGAGGACTACATCAGGCTTGTTAGCTTGTATCTGCCTGAGGGTGGGGAATGAAAAGTTCCAATAAATTCGGCACCTCTCATTCTCCACAACGGACTCAATATCTCCCGGAGCATAGGGCAGCACTGGGGTCTCGTCTATTCCGTACGAGTGCCTCAAGTGATAATAAAGCACTCGCAATGCCGCATTGTGTCTATGGATATAGGCCGAGACTGCATACACCGTGCAAGAAGACAGCAGGTGCATAATTGTCTCGGGCGCCCTGCGGCAGGCCCTGCAATTTGTGTCAGGGACCTCCATACCCATGACACGGCTACGGTAGACGAGAGTGTTGAAAACCCCATCCTGGCATGCCATGATGAACCCCTCTGTTTCCGATTTAAGCCCGCTTGACTTAAGAAAAGCGAAAGTCAGTTCTTTGGATAAGCCCCGGTCTTCAATGGTCTTGAAGTAGACCGAATGCATGGGCTTATCCATGTGAAGCTGCAGAAGCTTTTTCACTTCTGCAGCTTTGATGCGGGCTTTTCTCCGAGCGGGTTCTAGCTCAGTAATTGAGTCCTGAGCCTCGCGCTCGGAGTCGAGAATCAGAGACAATTCATCGGCTGCTCGACGTGCTGCCCTGAAAAGAAAAGCTCCTAATCCTGCCTCTTCATGGGTTTTAACCATTTGCAGAAGGGGATCCGAACTCCTGATGACTTTGCAGGCGCCATCCAGAACCATTCTGTTATGGAGATACTCCAAGCTCAAGAGTCCACGGCCACCCTGGTCTCTAGGTATGTACAACCGTGGAACGGACGAATTTGGATGCAGACTCCTATGGAGATGCATCATCTTGCGAGTACTTACGTCAAGTTGTCGCAGCTCGACTTGAGTCCACTTTATCACTCCAAATGAGTAAAGTAGGATCGGAACAGCAAGCATGTTAGTCGCAGCGACTTTGTTCTTCCCCGACAGTTCTGACGACCAGATCTGTCGGAGCCGCTGCCGATACTTGCTGCGGAGAGCGTCTTTTACCCGTTGTGCCTCCTGGATGTGAGTTTCCTCTACACCCAGGTAGGTGTACGTCTCTCCGGCATCCAGGTGGTGTAGGATGCTTCCGTCCACGAGCTGCGCGTCCTTGTCGTAGTTCTCGCATCGTCCTCTCTTGAGATGAACCAGTGCACATTTGTCCATCCCGAATTCCATTCCAATTGCCTGCGTGTACTCCTGCACCACCCTGAGGGATTGGTCCATATCCCTCTCACTAGAGGCATAAAGTTTGAGGTCATCCACATAGAATAAGTGGGTGACTTTATGCCTCCGGTAACTGGGTGGGCCGCAGTTGTATCCTCTGGTTTTGCGGAGCTCAACGGATAGTGGCAGAAGTGAGATGCAGAATAGGAGAGGGCTAAGGGAGTCCCCTTGAAATACTCCTCTCCTTATGATGACTGGCTCTGTCTGAACTCTCGCATTACCTGATGTTATAGTAAAGCGGGTCTTCCAGACCAGCATCAGTTGTTCTATGCATCTCACTATAGAATCGGGTACCGAAAGACATTTGAGCAAGTACACGAGTAACTCATGTGACGTTGTGTCAAATGCTTTTCGGTAATCGATCCAGGCCACAGAAAGATTCCGCTTGAACTGCACAGAGTCCTGTGTAATGGATCTATCTATCAACAGGTTCTCCTTGCAGCCAGCGACACCTCTCTTCGACCCACGCTGCTCAGAAATCCGTTGGTAAACCGGATCAACTACTAGGAGTACTCGCATGTACAAGATGCGTGTAAACAACTTGTAACATGCATTCAGGCAGGTAATTGGTCTGTAATTCTTCGGATTGGACAAATCTCCAGTCTTAGGGAGAAGCACGGTTCGCCCCTCGATAAACCACTCAGGGATTTGCTGCTCCCCATTCAGCCAGCTATTGAATATCCTGGCTAAATGGTGGTGGGTAGAGGGAAACTTTTTCCACCAGAAGT
Source organism: Phaedon cochleariae (assembly GCA_918026855.4). Lineage (NCBI taxonomy): Eukaryota > Metazoa > Arthropoda > Insecta > Coleoptera > Chrysomelidae > Phaedon > Phaedon cochleariae. The sequence goes on from OU896709.1 coordinate 24,766,401, forward strand.
TATTGATCCCGTCAGGACCAGGAGCAGCAAAGTTCTTGGAGCCTTTCAGGGCTTCTCGAACCTCCTCAGTGGTTATCGGTTGGCGCAGTAATTCGGGCTCAGGCTCTCGGTATCTTCCGCAGAAGGTACCGAACTGCGCCAGGGCTGGAGTATCTCTGTTGAATGGATGCCTCACTTCGTGAATACTCTTCCAGAAGGTTTCCACCTGATCAGCAGTCGGCGGATTGTCAACCACACTTGGAGGCGGTTGAAATAAGCGAGAGGGCTTTTCGCGGAATTGTTTATTTTCCGCCAGCCCTCTCGCTCGCCTCTTTAGTGACTGTTTAGCAGCCACTAACATCCGTATCCTTTCGAGGCAGTGCTGTTTGATGGTGGATAGCACTGCCTCATTTAGTGTGTGATGGGTGCGACGCAAAGTATTGGCCATCCGTCGCACCTTCGATGTGAATGGCCTGTTGGCACTCACATAATCCATCACACACTGGATACGGGAAGTGTGTTGTCTCGCCGACTGGATCTTGGCTTCCATCTTTTGTACACGCCGATCGGCTCTCTCAGTCGGAGAGACCGTTTGTATGGGTCTCTCCGGTAGAGAGGACCGAACGACGTCATACACGGCACAGTTGATGTGCCAGATTTCAGCCCCTTCCGGAAGTGTCCCTCGAAGTGATTCATCCATTCTTGCAAGGTCTTGGGGCCGCAGGGCCTTCATGTTGAGTAGGCTCCTGCGGTTCCTGATTTCGCTCACCTCAGGAAGCACACGGTCCCCTCTCTCATTGTCGAGCAGAATGGGTGGAGCTTGTTGTTCCTCCACACCATCTTCCTGCCGAGAAGGGACTCTCACGTATTGCCTAGCGCGTAGGTGAGATACATAATCCCGCAGATTTTGAGCAGTGAATGCTCCATGCTCTGGGTGTAGCTCATTCCACAGAGCATGCATCCGCCTCATGTATCCCCTACGCCCTGGATCGCTGCTCTCGAAGCACTGCAGAAGGTCGTCTCTGAGAACATCTGTCCACTCAAGGCGTCCATTGTCGTTGCGGTCGTTGTCAGGCTGTCCGTCCTGTTGGGCCCCACCACCTTGCCTTTGACCCCTATCCGGCTGGGGTCGGTTGTGGGGGCCCTGTCCTCTGTTGATTGGAACCAGAGTAATTGTGCCTGCCAGGTGGTTAACCTAGCATGCCCACGGCTGACATGAAAGGAGAAACGAATTTCTCCTTCTGGGTGCGCTCTCGCTGCCAGTCCGATTTTGCACCCTCAGCTCGGAAAGGTGGTGTCGCTACTCACCATGGGCACCCCGCTAAGAGATTCGCCCTCCTGCCATATTATTATTATTATTATTATTATTATTATTATTATTATTATGATTTGAATTTATGTAATTCCAGTCACGACCCTGCGGCCTCCGACGTCACGCAGAGTTGTGCTGGATGAAATCCAGTGACTACTCCTCACAGCCTGTGAGGTGAGTAATCACTGGGACCAAGTACCGTGTGCCCTGAGTAGACGCAATGATCCCAGTATGACGGCCTTCTGCATTCCACCAGCCAGGATGTGTGCCTTATCACGGCACGCTGGGATTTTCTGGATCTCCGAGAGCAGCGTGTGTCGTGTGCCTCCTAGGGAGCCGATTATCAGGATGACCAATTCCACAGAATGGTCTGGATAGAGCCGGCGGAGTTCGAAGAGAAGATCTCGATATTTAGTCCGTTTTTCCTCCGCCTTCAAAACGATGTTCGGTTCGGCTGGCGCCGAAAACTCGATCACGAACATCGCTTTGGTTTGATGGTCGAGGAGGACTACATCAGGCTTGTTAGCTTGAATTTGCCTGAGGGTGGGGAATGAGAAGTTCCAATAAATTCGGCACCTCTCATTCTCCACAACGGACTCAATATCCCCCGGAGCATAGGGCAGCACTGGGGTCTCGTCTATTTCGTACGAGTGCCTCAAATAGTAGTAGAGCACTCGCAATGCCGCATTGTGTCTATGGATATAGGCCGAGACTGCATACACCGTGCAAGAAGACAGCAGGTGCATAATTGTCTCGGGCGCCCTGCGGCAGGCCCTGCAACTTGTGTCAGGGACCTCCATACCCATGACACGGCTACGGTAGACGAGAGTGTTAAAAACCCCATCCTGGCATGCCATGATGAACCCCTCTGTTTCCGATTTGAGCCCGCCTGACTTCAGAAAAGCAAAAGTCAGTTCTTTGGATAAGCCCCGGTCTTCAATGGTCTTGAAGTAGACCGAATGCATGGGCTTATCCATGTGAAGCTGCAGGAGCTTTCTCACTTCTGCAGCTTTGATGCGGGCCTTCCTCCGAGCAGGCTCTAGCTCAGTAACTGAGTCTTGAGCCTCGCGTTCGGAGTCGAAAATCAGAGACAATTCATCGGCTGCTCGACGTGCTGCCCTGAAAAGAAAAGCTCCTACTCCTGCCTCTTCATGGGTTTTAACCATTTGCAGAAGGGGGTCCGAACTCCTGATGACTTTGCAGGCGCCATCCAGAACCATTCTGTTATGGAGATACTCCAAGCTCAAGAGTCCACGGCCACCCTGGTCTCTAGGTATGTATAACCGTGGAACGGACGAATTTGGATGCAGACTCCTATGGAGATGCATCATCTTGCGAGTACTTACGTCAAGTTGTCGCAGCTCGACTTGAGTCCACTTTATCACTCCAAATGAGTAAAGTAGGATCGGAACAGCAAGCATGTTAGTCGCAGCGACTTTGTTCTTCCCCGACAGTTCTGACGACCAGATCTGTCGGAGCCGCTGCCGATACTTGCTGCGGAGAGCGTCTTTTACCCGTTGTGCCTCCTGGATGTGAGTTTCCTCTACACCCAGGTAGGTGTACGTCTCTCCGGCATCCAGATGGTATAGGATGCTTCCGTCCACGAGCTGCGCGTCCTTGTCGTAGTTCTCGCATCGTCCTCTCTTGAGATGAACCAGTGCACATTTGTCCATTCCGAATTCCATTCCAATTGCCTGCGTGTACTCCTGTACCACCCTGAGGGATTGGTCCATATCCCTCTCACCAGAGGCATAAAGTTTGAGGTCATCCACATAGAATAAGTGAGTGACTTTATGCCTCCGGTAACTGGGTGGGCCGCAGTTGTATCCTCTGGTTTTGCGGAGCTCAACGGATAGTGGCAGAAGTGAGATGCAGAATAGGAGTGGGCTAAGGGAGTCCCCTTGAAATACTCCTCTCCTTATGATGACTGGCTCTGTCTGAACTCTCGCATTACCTGATGTTATAGTAAAGCGGGTCTTCCAGACCAGCATCAGTTGTTCTATGCATCTCACTATAGAATCGGGTACCGAGAGACACTTGAGCAAGTACACGAGTAACTCATGTGACGTTGTGTCAAATGCCTTTCGGTAATCGATCCAGGCCACAGAAAGATTCCGCTTGTACTGCACGGAGTCCTGTGTGATAGATCTATCTATCAACAGGTTCTCCTTGCAGCCAGCGACACCTCTCTTTGACCCACGCTGCTCAAAAATCCGTTGGTAAACCGGGTCAACTACTAGGAGTACTCGCATGTACAAGATGCGCGTGAACAACTTGTAACATGCATTCAGACAGGTAATTGGTCGGTAATTCTTTGGATTGGACAAATCTCCAGTCTTAGGGAGAAGCACGGTTCGCCCCTCGATAAACCACTCAGGGATTTGCTGCTCCCCATTTAGCCAGCTATTAAATATACTGGCTAAATGGTGGTGGGTGGAGGGTAACTTTTTCCACCAAAAGTTATTGATCCCGTCGGGACCAGGAGCAGCAAAGTTCTTGGAGCCTTTGAGGGCTTCTCGAACCTCTTCAGTGGTTATCGGTTGGCGCAGTAATTCGGGCTCAGGCTCTCGATATCTTTCGCAGAAGATACCGAACTGCGCCAGGGCTGGAGTATCTCTGTTGAATGGATGTCTCACCTCATAAATACCCTTCCAAAAGGTTTCCACCTGATCAGCAGTCGGCGGACTGTCAACCACACTTGGAGGCGGTTGAAATAAGCGGGAGGGCTTCTCGCGGAATTGTTTATTTTCCGCCAGCCCTCTCGCTCGCCTCTTTAGTGACTGTTTTGCAGCCACTAACATCCGTATCCTTTCGAGGCAGTGCTGTTTGATGGTGGATAGCACTGCCTCATTTAGTGTGTGATGGGTGCGACGCAATGTATTGGCCATCCGTCGCACCTTCGACGTGAATGGCCTGTTGGCCCTCACATAATCCATCACACACTGGATACGGGAAGTGTGTTGTCTCGCCGACTGGATCTTGGCTTCCATCTTCTGTACACGCCGATCGGCCCTCTCCGTCGGTGAGACCGTTTGTATGGGTCTCTCCGGTAGAGAGGACCGAACGACGTCATACACGGCACAGTTGATGTGCCAGATGTCAGCCCCTTCCGGAAGTGTTCCTCGAAGTGATTCATCCATCCTTGCAAGGTCTTGGGGCCGCAGGGCCTTAATGTTGAGTAGGCTCCTGCGGTTCCTGATTTCGCTCACCTCAGGAAGCACACGGTCCCCTCTCCCGTTGTGAGGCAGAATGGGTGGAGCGTGTTGTTCCTCCACACCATCTTCCTGCCGAGAAGGGACTCTCACGTAGTGTCTAGCGCTTTATTATTATTATTATTATTATTATTATTATTATTATTATTATTATTATTATTATTATTATTATTATTATTATAACAAATAATTATACTGAGCTGGATTCTATGTCATACATATAAAAACTGAACTCTATATAAAATCAATCAGATATTGATTCGAATCAATCATAAACAAACAACGATGAACAAAACTTGACCCAACTGTCGGAGTACTCAGAGTAAGTTTATGAACGCACCCCCAGAATAATGAAAAATAATCAGACAATATCGCCTGAAAATGCAATTTTAACAATAGCGTCTGTAGTGACATGTTTCTGGAGATCTTGATATACAACTATACTATATATATTCTGACGTCAGAGTTGAGTTCATTTTTTCGGAAACATAATATGTTCAGTCAGTTTCGATTTGTCGATGTGCCTTTTCTATATATTGTTCTCATGTTCCTTCGTCCCTACTGTAGGAGGTCCCTTGGTTTCACCTATATTGAACTTCACACAAACACAAAGTTCACTGTAGATACAATTTTCTGAAAATTTTTTCAACATATCTTTATTGATGATGGACAACATATGGCAGAGTGGCATGATATTTGAATCATTGGAAAAGAAGATAGCCACCTGACAAGAAAAATCAAGAAATCTGCTTGTATTCATCTGAACGAGAACAATAGCATAGCTTCCTGTTCAGTTGATGTAAATAAAACATGGTATTTACTACTGGTATCTGACAATGGAAATGGTGAATCAGAGATTAATTAACGGAAACATCCTGTAACTCATTTGATTGCCAACGTCACCAATTATCAGAACTGAGAATGTTGAAAATGGTAGCAGATTCGTTTCCAAAACGTCCGAAGATAAGTGAGAATTTGATATTTTTTCCATAGGTATACCTTCCTCTTCTCTTCTCCAAACCTGATTCGATACAAATAGTCACTGACAAGCTAGTGAATTTTTCTTTCAGGCTCTCTGATAGGAGAATTCTTCAAACTCAGTGACATTTTGGAGCAAATCATCTGATTTGTCCTCAATACACGTATATTGGAATAATATTCATTTCTTCTCTTTATAGAGACGATGAGAGGAAAACCCAAAGAAATCTGGAATGATGAATGTACCACCTCCTCGATTAACCTACATATAGTATATTTCATACTCCTGAGACATCTTGTGTCAATATAATTGAAAAGGTACCTATAGAATGGTTACTAAATCCGGTGTGGACCTGAATCAACACGAAATTTTGTGGACCTGGAGTTGAAATCAACTCGAAAAAATTCACCGTGTAGTGAGCACCAATAGCCATTTTTTGACGCAGGAGATTACCTGATATTTTCACGTTCGTATGGTATGTTGACTAGAGATTTTTCTGAAGAAATATTGTTCGTCTTTGCTTCTTTCAGAAATAGAATGAATTTTCGAATTCCTCATCAATTTTGTAATAATGTCCCTTTCTGGATTATTTCCGTCCGACACACCGTCTTCGCATGAAAAATCTCTATTTATATATCAAGGGTGAATAGGTATTCATATCTTCCTGCGTGTCATCATTGCATTTCAGGAAGGATATTATTGTTATTTGTTCAATAATAGTGATGAAGACACCGATTACTTGGATTGCACAAATTTTTATAGTTATATCGGATGCATGCTGAAGCCAATTCATTTAAAGTGGCACGAAAGGTGATTTCATTTTCTCGTGAGAGTAAATTGACAACTCTGTTTCTTCAAATGAGGAATCAAACGCCTTCTTTTTATTTATTGTGTAGATAAAACAATTTTCATGCATTTGAGGCATTACGAAATTACTTTCAGCTCGTATGCTAAATACATAGTGTATTATCGATGATATGTTAAGTGCATTCTGTATAACGTTGCGGTTCTATTCTGACAGGTATTCATGGACGTGACAGTTTTTCACATCGTGGAAGTTCCTTCGATCAGGAGAAAATAAAACTTGAACACCCTATAGCTCGAAAGATCAAAAATTCGGGGCATATGACGTTTAAATGAGCTCAAAAATTAAATCCTATATTTTCAGCCATTGATTGAATTCAACCCTGTATGTGTGTACCACTGAACACTCCACCTCTTCCAATGCTCTTCTGACCATAGAATCTGATGATATCTTTCTCTGGATATTCTGTCGTTATTGATTTCACCATATACGACTCATCGTACTTATATGAAGGCCACTTCGATACTATGTCATTACTGCCCCTTAGAGTACCAGAGGTCGGTTTGGAATACTGATCTCATCCAGGCTCAGATGGGTTCCCCTCCGAGCCCTGACCTCGTCGTTAGGGAGGCCGAAAGTTTTCCTCCTCCTACCTCCCAGATACCATTTAACCTTGATAACACTTGAGGCCAATCCTATGACTAGAAGTGAGCCACATGAGCAGATTGATCATCTGAGTGATCAGAACATAAATGTTCACACAATTCGCAATTCATAAGTGATGGTATTGAGATTCGTAATTCTTGGATTCCAGCTGAGCCTCAATCGGAGTATACATTGGTTTCGATATGTCTGATATGCTTTCGTTATCTGTTGGCTTACATTATCATGGTACGAATCCATGAAAATGATCATCATCAGTATAAAGCAAACAGAGATGTATTGAGCTTCACAAAGGAACTTTATCTGGACTAAAATTCCGATGGTCGGCCGGCCGTTATTCAATAACCTATGAATTCTTGGTACTTGTATATGAACATCCTAGTCATATTTTCCTAATACACTACACTGTTTCACCACTAACCGAACCGATTTTGTAACGCCTCGACACGTGTTACGCTAACTATGTTAGCATCTTCAGGAGAAGATTGAAACTAAATATTCTATTCTAGTGTGCTGCTTATATACTAGGTATATGTTCACCCAACTGTGAAAAATACCAACCGTCAAGTTAATGTTTGTCATGGTTGAGTTCTCATGTTAATCTTAATTTTTATTTCACTAAACTATATAGAGGGCTATATGGAATAGGTCCATTATCCTTATTCATTACTCTATTACTATTCTTGAATATCTCCAAGCTTTCATATGCTTCTAGTGTTCTAATGTTATTGACTTGCTTAACTAATTTGAGGTTAGTCTGGGTCAAAATTAGGCCATTTATTAGGCAATCCGAAAGATAAAGTGGACACACTCGAAAAGTCGGGAATATACGAAATAAGTTGTAATGATTGTGATAAAACATATATAGGCCAAACCAGGTGACCCATAAAAACAAGGTCCAAAGAACACATAGCCCATTCGAAATATGGCAGGTTAGATGAATTTTGTGTAGCCGAACATATGTTCAATCATAATCATAACACACATATTACTAACCTCAAATTAGTTAAGCAAGTGAATAACATTAGAATACTAGACGCATATGAAAGCTTGGAGATATTTAAGAATAGTAATAGAGTAATGAATAAGGATAATGGACCTATTCCGTATAGCCCTCTATATAGTTTAGTGAAATAAAAATTAAGATTAACATGTGAACTCAACCATGACAAACATCAACTTGACGGTCAGTATTTTTCACAGTTGGGTGAACATATAGCTAGTATATAAGCAGCGCACTAGAATAGGATATTTAGTTTTAATCTTCTCCTGAAGATGCTAACATAGTTAGCGGAACACGTGTCGAGGCGTTAAAAAATCGGTTTGGTTAGTGGTAAAACAGTGTAGTGTATTATCGTGCCAAAGGTTTCAGTCTTCGATATATTTTTCTAGCTTCAGGCATATGGACTCTGCCCAGATGTTTTGTTGACTATTCACAGTTCACAATCTATGCCTCAGAACAGAGATTCCCTAAAGAACTGTATTCCGTAGTGAAATCTTATAATAGTTGGACTTTTGGTGTGTGAGACCGGTAATAATTGATATCGTACTAACATTTTTCTGTTGTTGTTGTTCATTTCTTCTCATTCCTCTTTCTCGGCGTATATCTATCAAGGCGTAAATCCTCAGTATCAGTTGAGTTGCTGCTAATGATAGTTTATTTCTTTTCCCTATTTCTGTGGAATTTCGTGTAATGAACTACTTGGAAACTACCGTGATATTTGAGTACTATATAATCCTTTTCCCACTAGGATGATTACTCATTAGAAATGAGTTCAGATTTCTGCTTTGTGCAATCAAGATGGAGTTTCATCTAATCATGTTGCCTCGAATTTATTCAACACGTAGCCCTAATGCGCATCAGATCAAAAGCGGAATTAAACTTTCTCTGCTTTCTTGGAATAATTCCAGTTTGGTGGCTTGTGTTTGCATAAACTCCAGGAACTAGAAATATGCTGTGAGAAAACTTTGTCCATATCTTGATATGGACTGATGATAATATACTGTATGTCTGGTTTTCGGTTTTCAGTACCGTCATTATTGTAGTTTTTATTTTGACCGATTCGATTTTTCCCACCTTGTCATGTTAATTCAATTCACATTCCTGAGTAGTAGTAGTAGTTATTCAATGGTCAAATGTATATGATGGAAATATCAATTTTTTCTCGGTATATTCGACAAAAAACGACTACTCTCTTGGCCTCATGCCACGACGAACATTGAATTAAATCTATTGAACACACGATAAGAATTTGAAAACAAAATCTTCCGGAGTGTGCAGAGAATTTGCATTTTCCTCCACATGAAGATATGACATTACTGATAGTGATCTTGCTTGGGAAGAAGTATTTCAATCGATCAATGATTTTCATGGGTGATGTCACGATGTCCTGAATATTCGAGATAATTCTGTAGCATCATTTTCCACGAAATTGTGTTGCTGAGCAACATCACAAGACCGTCAAACCTCATTTCAGGTGCTATCTACGAGATCAACTACAATGAATATGATGAATATAGGCTGGAATGAATTATTGATGCAGTAATTATGATTGTCAGCATCACAGTGACAACCAAAAGAGAAATTCTGCTGTGCTTTCACATCTAAAACACGATAATCGTTGCATGACTGATGTGGAGTGAATTGCTATAAATTGCGTAAAAATATTTAGCTCAATTTTCAGTGTATAACTCTGATGCCCTGATAGTGAATTCTGGAATCAAACTGTTTGTTACATATTGTCCTTTCAATGTGCTCCGATTCTATGATAGAAAAAATGGAACTGAAACTCTAAGACGAGAAAACCCCTTCATAACTTTAGTGCAGATCTTGAACACTGCTCTTAACTATTTGTTAACATTATTTCTCTAGAACATTTTATTTTTTTTGAGTGTTGGAATCGAATAAAATAACCAAAGGTGGGTTTTCCTGGATAATTCTACTTCTGCCTTCTCAGAGTGAAATTATAACAAGTGTCATGAAAAAAACAAAGCGAACAAAAACGAACTACTGCCTATGAGAGGGATTCTCAGATGTCCTTACTAAGAAAATTGAAGGTTTATTCTTTGAGAACAAGTTCAATGGATTGTGGAAATATTTCACCACATCGCTCAATACCATAGACTATGTTTGAAAAAGAACCTTGAAAAATGACTAGAAGTGAGTGTTTATTTTTATATGATGCAATCTTCTTGACATATCCTGATATAACGTTCATTATAATGATCTTTCATCCATACGCAGTAGCAGATTGTAAAAAAAAAACAAAGCTGTCACAATAGAAGTGAGGTAAAGAAACAGAGAAAGAAGGTCCAATTGGACAGATAATGAAAAGAGATCAATTGAAGTGATGGAAGGAACTTCGATAAAAAGAGATGACAATCTTGTGATTCGATCTACCAGAACATGAAAAAATTTCAGTTAATATTCTTATTTTTTCAGTATATACATAGATCGGAGGTATCCTTGATCTTCTTCATCTTATATTATATGTTCACGAAACTGAAATTTGCTTCGCAATCATGACTAGTAATTGATTGAATATACCAACAAATCAACTTCTTCAAGAAGATGATGACAAACATGATTGTCAAGAATAACCATGTTGTAGAAAATCAGGAATTCTAGTCCGATAAATGCATTCATTGTTCTATTTTCTATGATAGATATAATGTATCAGTTTCACTAATATTGTGAGATCATCGATAGATTTATAACTGTCATTCCAATAGTTTTGTATTTCATTCAGACTCGACAGTTTTTATGAATATGGCTGCTTTGTGCGAATTTGAAGTCATGGTTGATGGGTCATTTCCATGCAGTGATGAATGGATTGATATTTTTGTTTCACTTCCAATTATTATCTTCTCTCGATAGATTGTATGAAGCAAATACCAAAACGCGACTCATTCTTACTACTTCTCCGAGTATATCTGATATTTATTTGTATTGTTCACGACACATTGTGTGATTATAAAGATAAGATGTTTTGAAAGTGCGATCTTTTTTTTTTCAGTGCAATCACAGGCTGTAATTTCCAGATAATTGCATTGCTCTCATGAAACATCTTATTCATGAGCAGGATATTCTACATGAATTTTTCAATTCCCAGATTCCTGATGCCCAGATAGGCATAAAGCACAACTATCAATTCCAAGTCCTGCCTTCTTTAAGTAGGATTATTACATTATCATCAGCACCACCACTGCCAAAACTTCAGGAAGAATCAGAAAAAAATGAAATGAATGAATTTCGCCTGATCAACAAGAGACTTCCAATAGGACAGTAACTGTGAATGAGCCTAGCAGGAAGAACTAATTCTCTGAGTAATCTTCGATTATATGATGCAAGAAAATGATGTTTCAGTAGATTTGGTGATAATTTCATCATATACAGGGGTTGTTTTGTCCGAACCACATATTCAACTGATTGGGAGTTTTTGGAAATGACAATGATTCGTAAATTTTTATACAGGGGTTATCGATAAGATCCTAATCAAAAACAATATTCTCATGATTGCGGCTCTTTCGGTTGAACCAGAAGTGAACATCAAATTCGTTATTCCAAATGAGAAGCTACATCCATGTCTCACAGTTTTCATGATTATTGCATAAAAAATGTGATGTTTCTGGATATGTGTTTCGCCACGGTGATAGAAAATGTCGAATACAAACGTGTCAGCTCATTACTTTTCATCACAACATCTGAAGAAGCAGAGTTATTGAAATCAAGTATGCGAAACCAGTACTTGCGGCTATGAGGCTGGTCATGAATTTTGTTCAATATTGGGGAAAAAAATCATCCTGAATTGGAAACTATGGGACATAGGTGAGTATTCATAGGAGACATTGATATTACTTTCTGTCCAGTGGGAGAAAAAAAAATCAGCATTTCATTAAAAAAATTATGGGTACTTGAACTTCTGCAAATTTGACAGATTCCTTATTGCGTCTTGTGATTATGAATTCCAGAAAAACCATTCGGATTTTCAATTCACTCTTGCACATGATTTGGATAAATTTTTTACTCACGAGAAGGAAGATGTGAACTAAAGAAAAACTATAAACATGAATACTTTTTTGCCGTGACTCCAGAATAAAAACAAAGCAATGAGTCTATTTCTCAGACTCCTTTCTGAAATTATTATGAAAATTCACATCTGGCGGTCTGAAGCTATCAAATATAATATCTAGAAGAACATTTATTTTCCCGTCTCTGAATAACTGATTATATCGATTGTTATTAATTCAGATCTTGATTGAAGATCCTTTAGGATTTACCACAATTCCTGCTATTGACAAGCCAGTCTTTCCTTCTCCAGGCCTCCTTCAAAGTTTGTCCGATTGAAGTTTGGATCGGCAATTCACTCAGGCTATTCGTTACTGAGTTTCATGGTGACAGCAGCAGTTTTATTTTTACGAGCACAGTTCGAATTGCAGAATTGTTGACATGTTATGGTCAGATTGAGCAACTGATTTAAGTTTGTCGTTTTGATGGTATTTATGATTAGCCTTGGTCCTCTCCTTGCCAGATATATGATTTCTGCTAACTGAAAAAAAAGAGAAACATCCACTCCATTTGACTACAGTTCCTGCCAAAAGTGCAATTGAGTTGTCCACAGAAAACATCTAGAGGTTTTTCACTATCTTCAAGCTACGCATCAAGAGCTCAAGAAGGCCTGAGAAGCAGGTGTTGCAGAGGATCACAGCGAAAGGATCATAAAAAGGCCACAGTGTTTTTCATTCGCTATATATAACCTTTCTTCAATAATTCATTTGTCTGATTCCCAAGTTTTCATGACACATTCCACAGCGCATAGTGCCATCCTGTGGCGGAAACTTTCATTAGAATCATTGCATCTTCTTGAAATTGGGAATCATCTTAATAATTTTTGGAGTTGAATTATTTTGATTCGACTCCAGTCAAATACCTGCATAGCCCTGAACCCGCGAAATTTTGTATATTTACAATCTACGACACCATCAATAAGCATGTTTCGTAGGTGTAAATAATATATATTTTTTTTACGAATTTTTTTTTTTTTTTTTGAGTTTCAAGCTCATCAAGATCAGAGTTCATGCAAGTATGAATATTTCTCCTATTAATTCCAATTCTCATTTCGATATTGAACAAATTGGTAGTTTATATTTCTATATCATTATACATTTTATTATTTCATTCGATTTGAGAGATAATGTCAATTCTCAATTTCAGAGGATTTTGATTTCTCATGTCCTCTCTTGGATATTCAACAGGTATAATTGAATGTTCGACGTGGCAAATAGCCTGGAAGGTTGTTGTTTCCTGATGAATATTCAGAATGATATTATCTGCATATCCCCATGTAAGGAAGAATACAAATTCTCTACTTCAAAATATTTCGTTCTCGAATTCTAATCGTGTGTGTTCAATGAATATAATTCAATGTTCGTCGTGGCATATAGCATGGGAAGTATAGTTGTTTTCTGTTGAATAAACCAAGAATGAATAATTATTTCCATCACATGGAGAATGCGAATTCTCAATGTACATAAAGAAAAACAGGGTGTCCCAGAACAACGTACATTAAATTCAACAGGGTGAACTAGAGTTCAAAATAGATCGATTGGGACCACCTTACCTCTGTCCGAGAATGCACCGTTGGGGGCGATGAATGGATTTTTTTTTTCAGATTTCATTGAATATCTCAAAATCCTTGAGAGGTAATGCTCTGAAATCTGGTAGGCAGTCAACTATTGGGAGTGTGCATAGATAACAGGTCTCATCAGTTCAATCGATATACAGGAAGATACAAATTTAGCATTCTGATTGGAGAAAATCCATTGAATTTTTTTTGAGTACGCCACTGACAATATTTTAATATCTACTTGAATAACACAATCAGTTATCTTTCTTCCTTCCCATCATATTTCTTTTCAAATTCTGCTTGGTTCACGAGAGATCTGAAAATATTCTTTCGGAGTCCCTCCATACATCCATAGTTCAAGATATCAGAGTTATCGTGTTCTGTAGGTTTCTTCCTCCTTCATGTTGATATTTTGATCACGTATTCATGTTGATTATTCAATAACATTTCCATCATACAGGATGGCTCATTTTCAACTCGATAGGCAGATTTTGAGTGATAATAGCGTAGATACGAAAAAATGCTCAAATCGGTCGATTTCAGTTTGCACCTTCTGCTAACAATCAAAGTTGTTTGCAGGTTTTTTTCGTTCTGTTGAAAGTTCAGGGGCACAGATAATATATTCATTTCAGCAAGATCTTCATCAGATGAGTTCATCAAATCGAAAATTGAAAAATGAACTGGATCCCAGAGACAAAGAATAATCATAAGAATAATAATGAATGATAATGGGAATAATAAAAAATTTTTATTCATCCTTCTTCGAATCAAAATCAATACACAAATTCGATACGGAAGGTATCCAAAATAGTTGCTCCTCCATGGATATCAAACAAGTAGAGAGAGTATTCGAAGAGTTAATAATCAATAATCATCAATTATCAAACAGAAAACATATTTTTATTGAATAATGAATAAATTATCGATAACTATTGCAGCAGTCGAGAAAACAAGAAAAGAAAACGATTTTAATGGTGGTATCAATCGAGCAAATGCTCGAAATGTCTCCCATCATTCTCCAAACATAAACGAGCTCTTGTCACGCAGTGGAATCGTATTTTCTGAAATATTCCTGGAATATTGCGAAACTTATCAGCTGCTGTAAAAATTCTTTCTCTCGACTCTTCCACTGTATTGATCGCTATTGAATGGACTTCATTTTTCATGAATCATCAAAAAAAAAAAGTCCAATGGCGTCAAATCTGGAGAACTCGGAGGCCAATGCACTGGTGCATTTCCACCTCTTCCAATTCACCGGTCGACGAATCTATTGCATAACAAAGTTCTCACCTCGCGACTGAAGTGTAGTGGTGCGCCATCCTGTTGGAACCAAATTCCGTTTCTAGTCCCCAAATCGATGTCTTCAAAGTGTCTAGGTGTATTATTTCGCGAAAAGTTCGAATATTCAATTCCTGTCAAGCGGTTTTGTGGAAAAAATGGCCCAATCAGATTGTCATCTGAATTCCCAGCCCAAACATTCACTTTGAAACTTCTTTGGTGGTGAGTTGACATGATGGCTCTTGAATTCTCATTTGCCCACTGATGAGCAGTATGCAAGTTAATGATACCGTTCTTCGTGAACGTTGCCTCATTGGTGAACATATTTTTCCGTATGAAAGAAACATCCCCATTATGTTGCAACAGAAACAAACAAAAATAATCTATTCTCAGTTGGAAATCACCTGGAAGAAGCACTTGCACTTTCCTTATGCTTGGATGGATGGGGTAATTGTTCCTCAAGGATTCTCCGGACTGAAGTTTTTGACAAACCTGTCTCACGAGCAAGTTGTCTACAATTTATTTCTGGGCATTGATCAATGATTAACAGTATTTGGTCTTCTTGTTCAACAGTTCGCACAAATCGCTGCCTCCCAGATCCCCATCTCC
This sequence comes from Phaedon cochleariae, assembly GCA_918026855.4. NCBI lineage: Eukaryota > Metazoa > Arthropoda > Insecta > Coleoptera > Chrysomelidae > Phaedon > Phaedon cochleariae. The sequence continues at coordinate 24,781,864 of OU896709.1, forward strand.
TCACCACTAAAGTCTCAGTCTCTCTCATCCTCTCACAATAATGTTGGTAATCTTGATCAGCCATTACAAGTTGATATTCTCTCACAGTTCACACTGAGAATTAAACAATCAACTACAATGATTAGGCTGACAGTGACATATGGTATGAAAATGATGATAATCATGAAACTAGACAATTGATATTCTTCGTTTTCGTACATTTTTTGTACGAACCACTTGATGGGTTTCTTACTAAGAATGATCGAGCAGAAAAAATTGTTGATGAGATATGCTACTCCTAGGAATACTAGAAATAGGCAGTTTTTCTATTTGCAAAATCACCGAACTAATTATGGCAGCACTGCATTCACATCTAAACTTCTGAACTTCTTACAATGATCATTTTGCTTTCCTTGATTTCTTCAATATTTCATTGAGTCGTCTTAAATCACAAGTAAATCAAAAGCTGCGGTCTGAATCTGAATTTGTACATACATAGTTTCATGTGTTTCTTTGTATCCTATATCTTTACCATCTCGTACAGGTCGGGTATTTTTTCATCATGCTGGAAGACAGCTAGAGTCCAACCAATTCCCAAAAAAGGGAACAAGAACCTGCCCAACAACTACAGGCCCATTGCCCTGTTACCAGTAATCTCCAAAGTGATGGAGAAAGCCATCAATATTGAGCTTATCAAATATCTGGAGAGCTCAGGAATCATCAATGATAGACAATACGGCTTTCGCCACCGAAGATCTACTGGAGATCTACTTGCCTACGTCACCCATTTATGGCAATCTTCAATAGAAAAACACGGGGAATCTCTAGCTGTCGCGTTGGACATTTCGAAAGCATTCGACCGTGTTTGGCACGAAGGACTCCTCCACAAACTACCACCATACGGCTTACCACCTCAGCTATGCCATCTCTTATCGAGTTTTCTTTCAGGCAGATCGCTTCACGTGGTGAAGGACGGTGTATCGTCTGATACCTTTGGCATCAATTCCGGCGTTCCACAAGGATCAATTTCGGCACCAACATCATTCCTGCTTCATATCAATGATCTGTTGGGAGTAACAACTTGCCCCATCCACAGCTTTGCAGATGATAGTACCCTCCATACTGCGTTCTCTTCTAGAATTCCCATTTCTTTCCAGGAAACTAAGAACTCACGGCGCAGGCAGGTCAATGCTGTCAATGAAGATCTTGCTGAAATCACAGCCTGGGGAACAAACAACCTAGTTGAATTCAACGCCACCAAAACTCAAGCCTGCATTTTCTCTAGAAAGGCGGAACTCAGTATGCCCGATATTGTAATGTCTGGCTCCACCATCCCCACCAAGACCACCATATCTATGCTCGGTATTTCCATCAGCAACACTCTTTCATGGGATAATCATGTCAGATCCATCGCAAAAGCTGCTTCACAAAAACTCGGATTCTTGTTCCGTGCGAAAAGCTACTTTACACCTCAACAGCTTCTCATGATCTACAAAGCGCAGATACGGCCTGTTCTAGAATACTGTTCCCACATATGGGGTTCAGCACCAAAACATACACTGATGCTCTTGGATTCCATTCAGAGAAGAGCCATCCGCCTGGTGGGTGACGCCACACTCGCTCACTCTTTGACATCATTGAAACATCGTAGAAAGGTCGGCGACCTTCCACTTTTCTATCGACACTTCCACGGGAAATGTTCTTCGTAAATCTCTGCTATCATCCCTTCACTAGCAATACCAATCAGACGAACTAGACAAGCCCAGTCAGCACATCCTTTCGTTGTCAACCTCGAAAGATGTCGAACAGCACTTTATCAAGACTCCTTCATCCATAGAACGGCTAGGCTCTGGAATTCATTGCCTGTGGAAGTATTCCCAACAACATATAATCTCCAAAATTTCAAAAAAAATTCCAATACCTACCTCCTATCCCTATCCTCCCAAGGAACGCACGATGTTCTTTGAACATTATAGGGATTCCCTTTCGTGCGCTCCAAGCGATAAAAATAAAATATTTCTATAGTTTTTATGATTTTCAACGTGTTGAATGTTTATTGTTATATAACTAATATTTTATACCTTATGTACCAATTGGAATAATATATTATTCTGTGGTCTACTTTGATGAATACATAAATGGAATGAAATAAATATGATATATGTGCCTCCGAACTCTCAACAGAACGAAAAAAAACCTGAAAACGACTTTGATTGTTAGCAGGAGGTGCAAACTAAAATCGACCGATCTGAGCATTTTTTCGTATCTACGCTATTATCACCCAAAATTGAGTTGAAAATGGGCCATCCTGTATGATGAGAAGGTTATCAAATGATTAACATAGATACGTGATCAAAATATCAACATGAAGGAGAAAGAAACCTGCAGAACACAATAACTCTGATATCTTGTACTATGGATGATATGGAGGGACTGCGAAAGAATTTTTCCAGATATCTCGTAAACCAAGCGGAATTCAAAAAGAAATGTGATAGGAAAAAATATAGATGATTGATTTTGCAATTCAAGTTGATATCAAAATATGGTCAGTGGCTTACTCAAAGAAAGTTCTATGGATTTTCTTTAATCAGAATGCTGAATTTGTATTTTTCTGTATATCGATTGCACTGCGATGAAACCTGTTATCTATGCAAACTTCTCGAAGTTGACTGCCTCCCAAATTTCAGATCATTCATCGCCCTCTCACGGCCCAACGGCACATTATCGTATAGAGATAAGTTGGTCCCAATCGACCTATTTTGAAGTCTAGTTCACCCTGTTGAATTCAATGTACGTTGTTGTGGCACACCCTGTAATTCTTCATATATATATGGTGTATGTGGACAAACTTTGAGGAACAATTTTTATAGTAGTTCTAAGACGAAAAGTTCATGTGACCATAGCTCCGAAAGTGCATAATTTTCAAGATTCAGTGTCATACATGTTTGAAAAATAGGTTTTTTCATTAATCTAGTCATAGCTGAATCAGCATTTCACTAGTATACAAATAACACTGCAATATTTCAACAAAAATGGATCAGAGAATTTTGCGATATTCACGGAAAACAGATTTTCATTAATCTTTATGACAACCTGTATCCTGAAAACGGTGTATTTCCAGATCTATATATGTTTCCATGAACTTTCCGACTTGGAATCACTCGAAAAATCAAGTGTTGAAGTTTGGTCACATACTTGAATAACACCCTGAATATTTAAATTTTTTTAGTGTTCATAAATATATCTGAGAATATTCCTTTTTTTTGTATATTATTTATTCATGAATATTGCTGATATGCTTTTATCAACACTTATAACTTCATATTCTTTATTCCAATTCTAACTAGGCAACCCCTGTAGATTATTATTTGGTCAAACAACCATTCGAGTGGAGAAGTCTTCTTTTTATCAATAAAGTATTTGATTGAGTAATTTGAATATTATGTTACGTGATTGTTCGACCTGAGAAATCAAAATACATCTATGCCTAGTGCATACCAACGCAATACTGCTGTTTGCATGTACTTGATATTTTTGAAAAAGAGTACATGTTACAAGGTTGACAGATGGTTGAAAATTTTTATATGTAGAGTAGATTCTCAGAAATGAAAATTGATCGGTCTGATAATGATTATTTCAAAATATATTGTATTATAGGAATACATATTCAATTTCATTATAGGTGTTCGCACTGTATATCTCTCTACTTTAAACTGTATCGCCATTCTAGGGAACCAGTGAAATTATAAATAAACGAGCCTGAGTGTAGTGTTGAAACTAGAATTTATTGTTCTTTTAACTTACGTGATATCTGGAGAGCCATAAATCTTTCGCACTGTTTGTTATCTCACAAAACTCTTGTGACATTCTCAAATTACCCATTTCTAACAAAGTATCATTTCTTGATCACATTATCATCGATAAAGAACTTGTTTACTCTGGTACCGGAACTGAATCGAATTCCGTTACGTGAAACTATTATTGGAAAACTATTTCCAGAAGATGTATTTATTTGTTCAGTTACTGATAGTCATATTCTTCACAATTTCTAGGAACGGAATATATCATAACAAATGTTGAATAGAAAATATCAAACATTATTTCGATACCAGACGTGAATGTAATTCTATAGTGAAATTCTGAGAGGACAATGAGACTTTTTGCCAAATAAGAAAAATGAAACTCTGATTATCACGAATTGTCAGGGTGGAAAATGTCACCATATTGTCATTTCTTACTTTCCTCACGGGGTAGCTTCTTATATGCTGATTCAGATGGCTTTTTTGTTGGAGTGAAAACTTTAACGCATTCTGTCTACGTGTATATCCATATATGAAGCAGACGCGGCATGCCTCATATACATATACCTATATATAGCTGAATGTTTACAAAAAATGGCGAAGTTATTTCGACGAACGTTCATGGAATGATCAATAAAAGAAAAGCAACTACTCTCCTGGCTGATACCACGCAGAACATTGAATTTTGTTTCTTCGATACCTATGCATCAAATCTTACGGACAACTACTAATAATGCGAGTGTTTCTTTTCCTAATGCCGATTGATGTCGATTTGGCTAGATGAACGCAATGAGACCTACTGATCGGTTTAGTGCTTTTGAATCTCGACAATGTGGTGTAGTCTACAGCTAGTACAAAAACCGCCGGCTAAGCTTCACCAATCTAATCAGCATATTTGTAGTCTCAGAAACATTTTTATGAGCAACATGAGTGTGAAATCATCTAGACTAAAAGGAAGAGAACACTCCACGAAACGGTAATAGTCATAAATGGGAGTCGCTGATTGCCCGACTTGCGTTTTTTCGACATTGGCATGAAGCAATTTGACTTTGGAATGATTGAAATTGATTTGATTGACAAACATTGACTAACAATCGAAACAAAATAAACAATCACCCAGTTGAAAAAAACTTTTGAAAGACATGACTCCATATTGTTATGTTGCTGAGATATTCAACTGACTCATATACTTGACACATGGTTTTTGTGTAACGATCACTGAACAAGAAGTATTGAATAGGCAGTTGTTAGCGTGTCGTATACGAAGACAATTAATTATTGTAATAATTTTGGTATCAATACACTACATGAAACCATACTGTTTTATTGTGTGCTATAGTTCAGCGGTGATGAAATACCACTGAATCCGGAGAGATTGTTGAATAGGCAATGTTCACGTAGTGATTCAAGTGATTCAGAAAATGATTGTGCTGGTCGATTTGAAAGGATATCGAAAGTCACGAAGAAAGACGCGGCACAAATGATCGGAATGTGCGTTGTGTTGCCGTAGACGTTATACAACACTCAAATGCACCGGCATCATCCAACGTTTCAACTGAGACACATTCGTTACATCCGAGAACAACAAAACGTGTAGCTCAAAATGATTTTGATTCCATTGAACGTGCTGACGGAGTAGACCCAAAATAGCAGTTCCTCGATGAACAGTTTTGATTGTTGCCCCCAGGAACGGATTAAACAGCTTGAAGAGCTGGTTCAGCAACTGATAAACAAAAGTGGCGTTCAAAATGTCTCCCACGTTTCCATCAGAGTTGATTGCATTCCTGAGTTTTCACCTGGTGATCCGAATGTTGATTGTCAAAAAAGGCTAGACAAAATTGACCTGTTAGCTCAAATGAATCATTTAGATGATTCAACGAAAATCTACCATATGCAAGGTTAACTGGTCTGTTACAGTGAGAGTTCAGAGCACAGTTGAGATACACCTTGCAGTGGATCTGAGAGTCGCCTCCAAAGGCAAACCAAGAATCTTGTGGCGAAGACAAACAAGGATTGTTTTTCTGGAATGATCCTATAATCAGTACCTACCTGACCATAGACTTGTATTCTTGAGCTGAATAACTAGTGATCGTAGTCTAGAAGTTACTTTCATACAACAAAACCCTGAAACGAATAACCTGAAAGAATTTTCAATCCAAACTCATGGCGAATCGATTTTTGAGGGTCAAAATGAGAAAAATGGAACCTTCTTCGAAGATATATTGAGGTTATGTCTGAGTGACGTATTTCATAATCCTGCGGTGCAGATACAAAATATACTGTCGAAATGTAATTCTCATTCGTCTTTGATTCAGTTATTCAAAAATTTAGTTTTTCTTACCTCAACAAATATATTTTCCATAGCTCATTCTATATTTCCGTAAGACAGTATAGTCGATCGTAGTTACCAGCTAAGGAAATCATGAATCCAATTCCAATTAGTATCATTTCAACTTGCGGTAATTTTTCAAGATCGCTGGCATTTATAATCAGGTTGATTATCGCTAACTTATCATTTTTTGAAACGAGGAATGTAGAATTCGATTAGAAAGCCAGTAATACGATTAGAGATCGCGAGTAGTGCGATCGCGAGTAACATTTTAAATAAGTCAAGTTATCGATCCCACGCGTCCCTCGAGTACCACCCCCCCTGGAGAGGCATGCTCTTTGATTTTTATTTTCAATCTATGTCTCATTTTCATATGATCTTATATACTATGTGTTGATTTTGCCTCGTCGACACTCGTCAGCACTTTATTATTTCAGTAGATTACGGCGTTATTATGTTATACTGTTTAATTATTTTAAAAAAATCATGGATTTTTGAATGAATTGACCCCATGATTACAAGACATGTGCATTGATAGTACATAAAATGATGTTTCCAAACATATGGTGGCAAATATGTTTGCAGAAATCGAGAATCAGCAGGCCTCCACCATATAACTCACATCTGTTACTGATGCTCGGTCTAGGGCGTAGCTTTAAGAATTGATTCATGCATTTATGACTCAGAAATGACGAGGAAAAGTGGAAAGTAGAAGAGTTGTTGAAATGAAATGGAGTAAAACAAACAGCTGAAGACTACCAAATAAAATAAAAATATAAGGTTACTCAACAGGATGAAGAGGTGTGAAACAACGACCTCAGGTTGATTGGGATGATCATTGATGATCAATGCAGTATCACCAAGAAAGTACAATACTCGCAGGCAATGAGACTGTATAGCGGAAGTGACAGCTTAATATCAACTCAACAAATAATATTTATCGTTTGGATCAAAATGATTGATGATTGATTTGAAATTTAGTTCGACAATTCAGTCATTTCTCTTTTCATCACTTGGAGTGTACGAAAGAAAATCCCTGAATTGTTCGAAGAACATCGTGCGTACCTAGGAAGGAAATGTTGAGGAGGTATGTAAAACTATTCGACATATCTCGCTGAATTTCAAATCTAACAAGACACGGGATACATTATCTGAAATTGAAGCTGAAATAACTGCTGCGGAATATGAAATATCGTTCTTGGAGCAGAAGAACTCTGATATCAAGAGGAAGATCTGCCAATCAGATCGCAATTCCTGCGAGAATAATATTATTCTTGGATTGGAATCTGCTGATGACTTCGAAGGCCTTACTTATTTGAGCGATGAGACGAAAGTACAAATCAAATATTGCGATTTAAATAACTTCATTTTTCATCCCAGCAAGAGGCAGTGAGGAATCATTGGAGGTTGAATTTCTGTCACTAATGAAGGAGAGAATTGCTCAAAAATTGAAAAACAGGAATATTTTTATTCCCGATGATCTGAGTAAGGCAGATCAAGCTATACACGAAGGTATTTGACCATATCTGAACAAAGCTAAGCAGAACGGATCGCGGGCATAAAACAAAATATTCCATTAGTCGGCAATAAAAATCACATCCTCGAGGAACTACAACTGGGTTCGGCAATACTGGATTCAACCTCAAGCACGGGTGCGGAAGAACGGAAGAGGAAAGATCCATCTTCCTCACTCGAATCTGAAGCAAAACGACCTATCAGAGGAAATCGAGCACAAGCACTCAAGATTCCAGAGGAATTTTCATCATCAATACCGGAATTTAACTGCAAACTTGAAAGTTTATGGGCACAATGTACTGACGGCCAAATCGATATTTTCAGTCTTCATAATGATTGAGCTAAGTGGCTCAATTTCGGCAAGATGATGCAATTTTTGTGTGTGTGTCGCTTGATGGATATTCATGGTGTCATTAATTTATATTATAACAGTTCATTTCACGCAGATAACTTCACCCTCGTCCTTCGATGACATCAGGAGAATTTCTTCCTTTGAGACTTTGCAACGTAACCACACCTAAAACTTCTTCGCCGTGGTCCTGTTCGAACACTGAACAGTTTAATATTCTAGCAAAAGTTGTCGGTTTTACATTTTCATTTCTGGTATGAGAGCCGCCTCTCCTACATAGACATTAACTTTATTAGGGTGTGGTTTACCGTGGGGAACTAAATACATTAGGGCGATTATTCTGCTGAAAGATAAATGTAATGTATCCACCGTCAGAGTGGTGGAAAATATTGAAAGGTTATGGTCTGCGGCTAACTCAGGGGGAAATGTTTATGAACGTAATTCAATTTCATGAATGTTAATTCAATTCGGACTCTCGAGAGAACTAATAGAATTTCTGTTAAGTTGGAGGTTGCACGATTTCAATTAAGAATATCTGAGGGAGTCAGCTTTTTACTTCAATGAGTGGTTTGACTGTTGACGGCTGCCAAGACACTGCTTCAGACTGGATCAAACGAACCAAGCATCGACATATTTCGAATTGCGTTCATCTCTCATAGTACGCAAGATGTGATCCCTATCAAGTTCCAAGTACATCGTATGTATCTGGAAAGAAAATGGCATTCTTTCCTTACTTTTGGAGACTATGAGTCCTCAAGAATACGTCCGTTCGCATAGGATTCCTTGATTTTGCCGATCCATGAAAAAAAGAGTTTTGGTTTAGAGTTTTTCGACTTATTTTGTAGTTGAAAGGTTTTTTCATGAATTATTGAAGTTTACCATGCATTCGAATAATATGATATCGAAGTAAATGAAGCGCAAGACATCAATGATACTGTAGATATCGTTAAAGATTATTTGATCCACGGTTATACCAGCAGAAACTCATGATTTAATGGAAAAAGAGAAGATCAGTAATTTCAACAAGATGGATTGAAAATTGAGTAGGGACAATAAGCGAAGAATCAATTCGATTCTAGATGATATCACGCAATATATTGACTCCTGCACATATTCGAAGATATGGGAAAACTGATTGTGTCTATTTCTTTTCTGAACACGTGATTGGGTCAGGTAGGTTTGACCACTTGCAGATTGGTTTCAAGCTTATTATATCCCATGCACATATAGATACTGAAGCAAAATCCCAGCCAATGGAAACAAAACCAAGGGGTCATTAGTGGGATATGGGTGAGTAACCAGCCATAGCCTGATGGCAGATAAATGAAATCGAGATGATTTGATATATATTGAAAAAATATATTCAGCATATTCGTTATAGAAATACGGGGCAAAATTTTGATGAACGATGTTCTCAAAATGTCTGAATGTTATTGCCAGGAATCCTCTAGCAATTTATCTCTATTGACAGACCACACGATGGCCTACTATGGACGGAAAATTCTAGAGCCGGACTTGAAAATTTAATTTTCTTTCTGAATATTAAAATTTCAACTTTCTGCATCTTTTTTATTGAAATTTTCATCTAGATCATAAGGATCAATTGAAACACTACGAGTGTAGCTTTTCAGTTTGTACGGTAAACTTCGACCAGATTAGTGAAAAAATATCGAACAAAATACTGATGAATGATTCCATGATTTCGTTCTGGCTATTGTAGTCACATCGTTCAACGAATTCATTTGATTTTATTTCTTGCATTTTGGTGTATCATACGATAAAAAATTCCAGGAACTAACTTACTCTCAATGAAGAGACCTTCCGAAACATGGAAATGAGAACCTTATTTGAAGAAAAATCCAATACCTACCTCCTCTTCCTATCCTTCCTAGGTACAGGGTGATTCACCATAAATGTCCTTCCCTCAACCTCACCTATAATCAAACCGATGAAGGAATTTGAAGAATCATTCGAAATGATTCTTTTGAAATTGTTTTCCTGTTGCATTAGAAAATACAGGGTGCTCGAAACAAACGATCTACAGAGTACTACTTGAAATGAAACACCCTGTATTTCATTGAATTCTCAGATTGTCCTTGAAGAGCTGATTTTATCAATGCATCACACTTGGGGTCTAGCGGGAATGATCACAGAGATATAGGGTGTTCAAGATCGAGATTTTTCAACTTTTGGGAATTTTTTGTGTCAAAACTATTCATCATTGGTTAGAACGGCTTGAATGTCCCTGTATCAACGTTTTATTTACTATCTACTGACATTTAATTGGAACATATACAGTGTGGTTCAAGATTCAGAATTGTGATCACCCTGTATCTGTTCCAATTATCAAATGTCAGTAGATAGTAAACCAAGAGTTGAGATACGGACATCATCCTGGAATATCGTTTATCAAAGTTTCGCTTAGAATTTGAATATTGCCCTGTATTTCAGTCACGAATAGGCAGACTATATTTTTTCGAATAATCAACTCACCTTGACTACTTTCATCCGCCATTGGGCTATGGCTGGTTAGTCATGACTCATCTGTATATGCAGCTGAGAATGACTTGTTTACTTTTGACATGGCCGCTTCTGAATGTAGAACGATTCAATTAAAAAATCATTGATCTTTTCCAGGAAAGCAAAATTATCGTACCAGAATAGATCAACGAACGGAGAGAAGTTTTGTTGTCGTTTTTATAGAACGTTTTGCTGTTTAGTTATAATTATAATAATAACTTATTCTCTCGTCTCCATGAGAAATGATTTTTCCTCAAAATACATATCATTGTCACAAAATTTTACTGTGACGAATATAGATATATCAAAAGAAGGAGGAATACAGAATTTTTATATATTTATGCACTAGCGGGCCGTAATGTGCACTTTACCGCTCGGTTTTGCGGGCGTTAAGTCGCACTTTACCGCCCGCGGGCTCATTATGGCCCACGGGCCGTAATGTGCACTTTACCGCCCGCTGTTCTCAGTTACCTTATATCCACATATCAATTTATGAAGAACCTATGATCATATATCCATCGGTATATCATAAACTTCTTCTTTATATCCGATTCCATAGTCTCGCTATTATTATTATCACTAATTTATACTTTTCAGTCAAAGAATGACAATTCAGCTCGTTCAATGGATGTATTGCTATAGACAACAACCATCAGCTTGATTGACAACGTCAAAATAAGTTAGGTTTATATACTGGGTATGCATATTGTAAAATTCTGAAGAATGAATCTCTTTTAGAGCTGAAAGAGTTTCACTATTACGATAATTGCAATATTCGTACGATAATTTCCATATGTAAATCATCCATGAACATTACTCTTCTCTTGATTACTGAATTAATACGTAACAAATTAAATTCTGGGGAATATTAGTTTATCGAAATCTATAGTCATTACTTTTGAGTCAAAAAATAAACCACTAGTGCATAAAATTTTGTATGTATCTCGTGCATGAAATGCGTTTATGGCCTTCAGCGTGTAATGGCCCTCGGCTAGCGCCATCGGGCCGTTATTCACGCCACAGGCCATAAACGCCTACTTTACGCCCTTGATACATAAATAACTATTTTGGACGTTCCGGTACGATTCTGCTCACGTTTGCAACATAATTATTGGAAAATATTATCACTCCAAATCCTCTTCAAATACCAGTGTTGACTCTTCTCAGTGACAGATATAGAAGTTGTTATAATATAAATGAGCTACATAATGCTTTTTATCAAGCGCGAACTCAGGCTCAAGTAAATCCTCAGAGTAGGTACCTATCTCATTCATTCACTGAAACAATGAATCATACTCAAATGAACAAACATTCCTGGAAACTGAATCAACTGAAAAGAAAGCAATGCTTCTGTCCGTTCAGAAGAATGCAAGCGGATTTCTTGATTTTTCTCGCTTCATTTGTTGACGTTGTTAGGGGTCGGTGTACAATGATAGTAAAATCTGGTGTAACCTGAGTATGATAATCAACTATTTCGCATTGATTGTAAATGTAGTCTTCATCAAATCACGTCTCTCATCAACCAATAAACAGTGTTTGTTTGATTAATATGATCCAATCAGAACAGAATCATCTTATCAGGAAATTTAATAAAGATGTGGTACCCGAAAATGAGGTCGAGGTAGGAACCGGAGATTATATAAATGTTATCAAACATTACAACAATTTATGTTGCAATAATGTGATTAACATTGAATGGATTGATTAAACATAATAGATCCATTCGCTATTCGCGATACAGTATGATTCTAGAACATGGTCTTTACAACAGATTGTATTTTTTTCAATAATTTCAATAGCATTCCACTCTGACATATCTTCTTCATTTTTATTAGGACAATGTTCAGCTAGTTTCGATTTGTATGCATTTTTTTATATTGTTAATATATTATTTCGTCCCTACTGGAATACGTTCAATTGTATCTCGTGTATAATTCTTTCCACAAACACAAGGTCATGTCGAAACAACTCCTTGATGATCGTTCTTGATAATTCGGCAATGAGATAATTTCTAACTCGAAGAAAGCCTACTTGAAACAATTATATCGTCCATGATTCATTTTGGAAACATATTGATATTATTCGAACGTTTTCTACTGAAGATCGGTTGAATATCTTTTTTATGCTTTTTCATAGGTTATGTTTCTATTTGCAGTGTTATTTTAGGGCAAATCACCTGATTTGTCTTCACTACACCTCACTGCACATACAGAGAAAAACAAAAAATCTAAAAAGATTTTTGGTATTGGTCTTGTGGTCTTCCTGAACCTGAGTGAGTAATCTACACTTTCTGATAGGTCTTTTTGAAATTTCAGAAATATCACTTACATGCAGGTGTTGCACTGATGATGGCATCTCAGCCGGAAGCGCTTTACGATTTTATAATGAATTTTTCACGAATTTCAGCATCTCTTCATTTCATCAACACCTATGACGTCCTTGGTTGTCAAATAGCAGAAATAAAGCAAAACCTTCAAGGAAACCCTTTCGAAGCCTGACAGTGCAGGACACCAACACCATTCAACTTTTCACCGAGCCAACAAAACTCGAAAGTCTGGAAAATACCTAGTCCCAGATCTCACAGAAATGAAGTGTTGACAGACCGATAAAATTTTACAACCTTCTACATGGAATATATCCTCGACAATGAAATCTGATCAAACGAGTTTGAATTCACGACATTATCGATAAAGTATGGTTGCTGCGAACCGAAAATCACTCAGTCATCTAACAACAATGTCACAACAACGACAAAAAAATAATTCAGATGAATGTCATCAATATTTGTTATTTATCCAAAATATGACAAGCGAACAATGATAAATCCGAAACCAACAACATACATTTCTGAATCATTTCGAACGAAATAGATCGGTATAATTCTGATACGCAAACATCAATAGCCTATAGGAATAATATTCATCACAATTGGACTGAAAAAATTGTGACATAACATACCCAAATATTCGTTGTTATCAGCCATTCTGCTGATTCAGGCATTGACAATGATACATCATTCAGAAGGGAACAATAATTAATTTTAGCTGATTATTTGGAATATTCACCTCTCGTTTCTAGGAAGAGAGAAAATCTCGAGTAGCCAAGGGACATTGATGTAACATATTCCTCGATCAACCTACATACAGTTTCTAGTTCATATAAATCACTTATGCATGAGAAAATGTGTGATATGTGTTAGTTGTACAGACTCGGTGGGTGTCGAAGAAAGTGCACAATATCTACTTCAACGCCGCCGTTCTCATATAGCCATAGTGAAAATAGTATATTGTTCAACGAGCACGGAATGATATTAGCTTCCTACGAGAATGAAGTTCGCAGCAAGAGCCATAGGCGAATGCTGCAAGCTATACACTATAATTTCTCTACGGCTATAATAGATAACATCGGCAATTTCAATTTCTTCGTCTTGTAGCCATCTGATTTCCTGTCAAGTAATGCACATCTATTAGAGATAGCTGTCATTGCTTGGAATTTGACATTCTGAAATGATAAGACAAGAAGTCATCGTGATATCAGATACAGAAATAAAATTGATGACAAACAAAGTACCTCATTGATGTATCGAACACAGAGCAAGAGCAATTTTGTGTTATAGCCGTAGAAAAAGATACTTGTGTTGTGTGTTGTGTGAATATTATTCAATATCATGAAGACCTTATTTCTATACAAAAACATGTTTGGAATGTTCATCATATGTCTACTGGAGAACATGAAAAATATAAGAAAAACATGAATCAATTCTTCCATGTAACAAGTCACTAGTGATTATTACACATGCCTATTATTACTAATGAGTTTTTTGCAGTGTCAAAACTTGTTGGACACCAAGTTTGAAGGTGTGAGAGACGAACACATTTTGTACGATTGTGACACAAATATTTAGTTTGAGAATTTTTCTTGAAGAAAAACATATTGTTGTGTTCCAAGTGGGATTTCCTGTCTTAGTTTCAGAGTACCAGCTACATGTCTCCCTCCTCGTTTTCAAAGAACGTTATTTCAAGTGTTATTTCAAATATAAGGAAATATCTCTCAGAAACAATCTTTTTTGAATATAAATATCTTATATATGGATATTCTATGCGTGATTCTATCAGAGACAACAAAGAAAAGAAGACAAACCCAAAAATCAATCCATCAATTGAATTGACATAAGGAAAACTTGAAACGAAGCGTTAGGTCTCACAGACTCATCGACGGTTAACTCTTCAATCTCATCACTTTCTACAAGGGTACATAATGAGAAATAATGGAGTTTATGAGAACCTCTAGCGAGAGAATTTCGCGGAGATTAGCCGATTGATTTTCTGCGCGTCGAGTCTCACAGACCCAGCGTTTAGTCTGCAGTGTTAATATACAGGGTGAGTCATGACCAAGCAGCCATAGCCGACTGGCGGATAGAGGGGGCCAAGGTGAGTTGATATAATAGGTGAAATAGTTATTCATACATCAAAGTATTGAAGAATATCATTATAACCAAGGGATCAAAGTTATACCCCGAGGCTGCAGTCGAAGAGTATGAGGTCCCGTGATGATATTTTTCTTCACTACCAAGCTGTGTATCAAGTTTTTCCCACCATAAGCAATTTATTTCATTCATAATAGTTCTGTCAAACTGGAATGTTGACTTATGTCACTGAGCGTTGAAGTGGGTATCGTGGCGGAAAAATTCTTGGAAGCTCTTCTGAGTACGGAGCAACTAGATGCTCTCCAGAAAGCGATTCTTTTGAAAATGATGGAGAACAAATAAGGAGATTTGAAACCCTCCTTCCTGGGCTCCACTTACAAATCAAGCTACCTAGTTCTGACCTGTGCCAATGAAGCCACCTCGAAGTTGCTAATTGACAAAGCAGAAGAACTAACACCCTGGGAAGGGGCATCCCTGGGGGTGCTAAAGGAATCTGATATTCCTCGCGCCCAGATTGTAGTGGGATACTTCCCAGCCAGCGAGGACGACTCGACGCAAGAGATCCTGTTTCGTCGAAGCCCAGAACGAATGTCTCAATCCAACGGACTGGAGGGTTCTCCGTAGGTCCAACGAGAAAAGTTTTGCAGAGCTCACTATTTTGGTGGACCTAAAATCCTTCTGAATCTTGAAAAAGAGAGGCTTCAGGGTGGGTTACAAGTTTGGCCAAGTCTTACTTAGGCCGAAGAGCAACCCACCTAAGGAAACTGGAAAAGGTGCCACGCCTGTTCCAATGAAGCAGGGGTCTTCTACCTCAGAGGCTCCGGCCTCTAAGGCTATAGATCAGCTCCCGGCGACAGATGGGGCACCAGGCCCTAGTGGACTTTCAAGTCTGGAATAGACACGAGCACCGAAGAAGCCCAACCAACCAACTCCAACACCATCGAGCAACAAGAAGCTCAAAAACAAAGGGGCCAAAGTTCCCAATCAGAAGTCGAAGGCTTCGAAAAAATAGGCTGCCTGTAAATAAACCTTTATCATGCAACAGCTGCTTCGGACGTGCTAAGCGAAAGGTTTATCTGCAGAAGACTCAACGTAGCCTTCATCCAAGAGCCTTGGACCCATGGAAGTCGAATCAAAGGACTTCCAACCCAAACATTTAAGTCAATTTACTCCAATGAACATGACAATCCTAGAGCAGCGTTGCTACTCTGCAAAAACACTAATTTCATTTCTGTTCCAGAGTTTACTAACAGAGACTTGGTAGCAGTAGCAGCAGAGGTGCCGACTGAGGAAGGTAAGCAAGAGGTTATTTTGGCCTCGGCTTATTACCCTGGTGATGACACGGAACAACCGCCTCCTGCAGAAGTCGCAAGAATCATCAATTACTGCCGTAGAAGAAACAAACCTATCATCATCGGTTGTGACGCCAATGCGCACCACACCATTTGGGGAAGTACCAACATCAACAAAAGAGGTGAGTTCCTACTTGAATATCTTTCGTCCAACAACATATATATAATCAATAAAGGAAATAAAGCAACCTTTATAAACAGTATTAGGCAAGAGGTCTTGGACTTGACCTTGGCCAGTCCGTCTATAAACCATGAAATTCTCAACTGGCACGTCTCCGATGAACCCTCACTGTCGGATCATAATCACATTAGATTCGATATAGAGGCAAAAGGGACGATTACCACAGAATATAGAAATCCGAAACTGACTGATTGGAACACATACCGTGAATGCCTAAAGTCGGAAGTTGAGGACCTAAACACTCGCATTGAAACAATCCAGGATCTGAAGCAGGTTCCGACGCAACTCCAAAATCTCATTATGAAATCTTATGAGTAAAGCTGTCCTGTGAAACAAAAGGTATCGAACCGAAATGAACCTTGGTGGAACAAACGGCTCAGTGCACTCAGAGCTGAAGACAGACGACTCTTCAATAGGTCAAAACGTACAGGTAACTGAGACGAACACAAGAAGGCTTTGACATAGTACAACAAAGAATTGAGGAAATCCAAGAGGTTAACGTAGAGGAGGTCCTGTGAAGGGATCAATGAAGTCCCGCCAGCAACCCGTTTACAAAAAATCCTTTCTAAGGACCACTCAAACGGAATTGGTACCTTCACGCAAAATTCGGAGGAAAGCTTGAGACTGCTAATTAACACTCACTTCCCACAAAGCATCAATGACGACAACCTGCAAGTAGGCTATCCAGATGTAAGGGACGCACATCGTCCCTCCAACCGCGAAAAAAGCCTATCAGATGAAATCTTCACAAAAAACAAAATTCGGTGGGCTATCAGCACATTCAAGCCCTACAAATCTCCAAGTGGTGACGGCATTAAACCGGCTGCCCTACAACACGGAATCGAGGAGATACTACCCGTACTGGTTCGATTATTTCGAGACAGCTACTTCTTGCGCCACATTCCGCAAACATGGAGAGAGGTTAATGTGGTTTTTATTCCAAAGGTGGGTAAACGTCCCAGTGACCAGCCCAAATCCTATAGACCCATCAGCCTCACTTCGTTTCTCCAGGAAACTATGGAGAAACTACTTGATCAACACATCAGAAGCAAAATTCTGTCGAATAGTCCGCTTTACAAAAATCAATTTGCCCATCAATCAAGCAAATCTACAGAGACCGCCTTACATAGTCTGCTGAGAAAGATTGAAAAGGCACAGGTAGATAAAGAAATTGCTCTGTGTGCCTTAATCGACATTGAAGGAGCGTTCGATAACACTTCCTATGAATCGATAGAGCGAGCCACAACCATCTAGGAACTCGAGGCCCCAACAACAGGCTGGATACAATCCATGCTCAGGAGTAGAATAATAAAAGCTACACTGGGAAGTAGCTCGGTAACTGCACAGGCCAATAGAGGTGAAGATTTTTACTAGCTGCATACACGTAACTGATCAATAGAATGAAGAGATTTTGTATTTCGTGTAAATTTTTTTTATTATAAATCGCAAAGCGCTTTCGGCTAAAAAGCCATCATCAGTGCTATACCTGCAAGTAAGTAACATTTATGAAATTTCAAGAACAAATCTAAAAAGGTAGATTACTTACTCGTCAAGTATTTACAAAAAGGTCCAAAAATTAGTGATCACAGACATCATTATGGTACAAACGGGATTATGAACAGACATACATTTAACAAAAATGTTCCCTAAAGGGTTATTGTAAAATTTTTCAAAAATACATGTTGAGATTGTTTTGTTCAAGTCCAGAAATAGCACGAGGGACCTTAACCTTATTTATTCTGGAAAATGTTTGATAATTTTTAACCTTAGTAAAATGTTGACAATGACTGAGTGTCAATGTCTATGACTTAGTTGACATGTGTATGAAGTAGACAAGTGACATAATGAAAAAAGCGCTTGGGAAAGAATTGACAAGGTGAGCAGAAAAGCTGTCTGAAAATTTTGAAACATTCTGAAAGGTAAAATAAGATGAAGTGGACTTCAATCCAGGCCAAAGAGTAAACCTTTTTTAGTAAAATTGAGAGAAAAGAGTTTCCAATCAAGACTTAAGAGTCCTAGTGTCCAAACTGGAAGTCCAAGGAGAATTCCTGTAGACGAATGCCTCATCAGAAGCAAACGTACCACCAGAATACCTCCAGACCCAGAACGAAGGCCGAACTCAAGTCTCAAAAGTAAGCCGGATCCTGAATGCAATTTTGTTGTGTTGGGTGAAAATTCAAGAGCAGGACTTCCATTTCGGACTCAAAAGTCCTAGTGTTCGAGCCGAAGATCTAAGGATGCCCAACCCAAGTTGTGAATCCACAAGAGAATGACAACATCAGTTGAGCCTCCCGATTGTGTGGATTCACAACTTGGGTTGGGCATCCTTAGATCTTCGGCTCGAACACTAGGACTTTTGAGTCCGAAATGGAAGTCCTGCTCTTTAATTTTCACCCAACACAACAAAATTGCATTCAGGATCCGGCTTACTTTTGAGACTTGAGTTCGGCCTTCGTTCTGGGTCTGGAGGTATTCTGGTGGTACGTTTGCTTCTGATGAGGCATTCGTCTACAGGAATTCTCCTTGGACTTCCAGTTTGGACACTAGGACTCTTAAGTCTTGATTGGAAACTCTTTTCTCTCAATTTTACTGAAAAAGGTTTACTCTTTGGCCTCCCAGGTAGAACACTAATATTGGTTCAATATTGAGTCAATAAATGGTGAATGTTGGGAAAATATTAATTTTAATTATTGGGTCAATAAATCAATGTGAACATTCTGGAATCTTGGTGCTATGTTGAATTTCAATCTTGTTTCGATATGCTCTATCCAATATCGAGTTAATATTCGTATACAAGATTGGACAAATATATGATGCCAACTTATAGAAAACTGGTTTCTTATAATTTTCATATGTGAAATCGATATTGAATTCATATTCCCCTACTATATTGGCTAAAATGAGGATGTGATTATTTTGCAATATTATTTTCATGTTGAATTATAATATTCAACCAATATTGAATTTCGTTTTTCAACAAAACTCGAAATCAAAATTCGAAGCCATATCAGCTTCATTAAAAATTTGCGATATTTGTACAATATCAAATCCATTTTCGTTTCCTGTATCCCAGAATACTTAGTTTGCAAGTTGAACGAATGCGGTATTTGATGTCTCTCAGCAGTCGTTTGTTGGAGGCGTGCTAGTGGCGCCAGCTGTAATAACGTAGCTCAAATACTAAGAGAAATATCACGAATATCGATTCGATATTAGAAATCCAATGTCAGTGCAATATTGGTTCTGGCATATTTCATTAGTTATATCTATCTGAAATGGGTCGCATATTGATGAACTAATATTGGCTGAATAAAAATACAAAATATTGATACAATATGTTTTCCAAGATTGATTCGATATTAGGAATACAATATCAGCCCATCATGAAAATTGACATATTGTATTCGTTAATATTTCGCCAATATCAAATAAATATTGGCAAACTGATATCGGCTGGTCACAAAATTTCAATGTTATTACAACATTGGCACTGGATTGATTATTGAATATCGAAATGATATTGAATCACCAATATCAGTGCAATATTGCTGGACAACGAAGAGCAATATTCACCAACCATCATAAATCTGATATTGATGCAATATTTTTTTCCATGATTGATTCAATATTGGAAATACAATATTAGCCCAATCATGGAAATTGACATTGTGATCGTCAATATTTCACCAATATCGAATAGATATTGGTAAATAAATATCGGCTGGAAACAAAATTTCAATGTTATTACAACATTGCTGGACAATGAAATTCAATATTCACTAACCATCATAAATTGGATATTGAGTCAATATTTTTTTCCAAGATCGATTTGATATTGGAAATGCAATATCAGCCCATCATGAAAATTGACATATTGTGATCGTTAATATTCCTCCAATATCAAATAAATATTGACAAATTGATATCGGCTGGTCACAAAATTTCAATGTTATTAAAATATTGGCAATGGATTGATGATCGAATATTGAAATGAAAAATTGGTTCGATATTGGTGCAATCTAGTAATTCCATATTCAATATTCGAATATTGGGCTAATATGAAACCAAGTTCTAGCCAATATGATGTTCTACCTGGGCTGGATTGAAGTCCACTTCATCTTATTTTACCTTTCAGAATGTTTCAAAATTTTCAGACAGCTTTTCTGCTCACCTTGTCAATTCTTTCCCAAGCGCTTTTTTCATTATGTCACTTGTCTACTTCATACACATGTCAACTAAGTCATAGACATTGACACTCAGTCATTGTCAACATTTTACTAAGGTTAAAAATTATCAAACATTTTCCAGAATAAATAAGGTTAAGGTCCCTCGTGCTATTTCTGGACTTGAACAAAACAATCTCAACATGTATTTTTGAAAAATTTCACAATAACCCTTTAGGGAACATTTTTGTTAAATGTATGTCTGTTCATAATCCCGTTTGTACCATAATGATGTCTGTGATCACTAATTTTTGGACCTTTTTGTAAATACTTGACGAGTAAGTAATCTACCTTTTTAGATTTGTTTTTGAAATTTCATAAATGTTACTTACTTGCAGGTATAGCACTGATGATGGCTTTTTAGCCGAAAGCGCTTTGCGATTTATAATAAAAAAAATTTACACGAAATACAAAATCTCTTCATTCTATCAATAGAGGTTGCCCCCAAGGAGGGATACTGTCTCCTCTTTTATGGTTCATAGTTGTCGATAACATACTCAACAAACTAAGCACCGCTGGCTTCGATATTCAAGGCTATGCGGATGACATTGTCATAATAATAAGAGGCAAGCATGAAAGGATTTTATCAAACCTAATGCAGACTGCACTCAACTTGCTGAGAGACTGGTACTTTCAGGAGAGCTTGAATGTCAACCCAAGCAAAACGGTCATCATTCCATTCACCAAAAGAAAGAATATCAAGTTTAAGGAACCCATTATGGATGGGACGCCTATCAATTTCTCCGAAGAGGTCAAATATCTAGGAGTAATCCTAGACAAGAAACTCACGTGGAACCAACATTTGACCAAAATCGTCAATAGGGCAATTTCAGCTCTCTGGATATGCCGAAAGATGTTTGGCCAAACGTGGGGTCTTAAACCAAATATGATCTACTGGTCTTATCTCACGGTGGTCAGACCCATGGTCACTTACGCTTCTCTAGTGTGGTGGACTGAAAGTAAGGAAAAAACAGCACAACTCAAGCTGCAAAAAATCCAGAGACTCGCGTGTCTTGGGATAACAGGGGCTATGCGTACGTGCACTACTGCAGCAATGAAAGCTATGCTTGACCTACTACCCTTGCATATTTTCATCAAGAGGACTGCAGCTCTCAGTGCATACAGACTGAACTCCACTGAATTGGCCAGACCAGGTGATGTCACTGGTCACATGGTCATTCTACAAGAAGTACAAATGGAATCTGCAACCAAACCATCGGACATAATGCCAGCCAGGCTCAGTTTCGATCATACCTTTGAAGTGGTTATAAAAAGCCGCCCTAGGTACGGTTCCGCTGAGCCTCAGCTGGACTGAGGTTCTCTTGTTTGGTACATCGATGGTTCGAAATTGGAAAAAGTGGTAGGCGCGAGTGTATATGGACCCGGATGTAGGCTATTTGGAGCCTTAGGTCACTCCCCCACTATCTTTCAAGCTGAAAAACATGCCATCAACCTTTGCGCCCAAAGGTGCCTGAGCAAAGGCCTGAGGGGTGCCAACATATATATCTGTTCAGAAAGCCAAGCCGCACTGAAAGCCCTAAAATCATTCGTTTTCACATCAAAGATTACATGGGACTGCTTTGAAACACTCATGCAACTGGGAAAGGGCAACAAAGTCACACTTATGTGGGTTCCAGGGCATGAAGGAATCAAAGGAAATGAGGCAGCTGATCGCCTTGCAAAAAAAGGTGCAGCATCAGCACTTCTGGTCCTGATCCTTTTTGTGGGATAAGCAAATGTCACCTAAAGGAAGAACTCGGGAAATGGGAAGAAACTGGAAAGTCCTCCCACTGGAGAGCAACTCCAGGTCAACGACAAGCGAAAAGGTTCATCAACCATTCGCAGAACCGAGCCAAAGAGCTACCCAGCCTCAGCAAACCAGAGCTAAAGCTTATCACATGCCTTCTGACAGGACACGGCCCTCTGAGGTACCACCCCAAAAAGATGGGTCTGGCGGAGACTGACACCGGACCGAATTCGCGGAACACATACTTTGCTCATGTGAAGTATTAGTCCGCCAAAGGCTGGACCACCTAGAACAGGTCTATCTCACCCCTGCTGAAGTGGAAAAGTCAACCGTCAGGAAAATCGTAGGCTTCATCAGAAGTCTAGGGTTAGAGGACCAAAACTAGATAGGGGTAATCACAATAGATCTTCTAGGTCGCAGTGATCGAGAGGTTTCTCAGCCTATCCGACCCATCTACAATCTACAATCTACAATCTATGTCACTATGAAAGCACTTCCTCTCAATTCTACTAAAATCTAGTCACCATGACAGTATATGACTAGTCGTTATCGATGAATATATCCTAGATCCGAGAGCAATTTCTGGTCTGCATCAAAACCGTGAATTCTGGTTATTCGTAACAGGGGTGGTTCATTAAATGACGAGAACTACCTTGGAAGTAGAAACACACTTTACGCCTTCGAGAGGAGTGGATAATGATAGGTACTATAGCTAGTGATGGATAATGTTCTCTCTATTCGTGACAGAAATACATGAGATTATTCGAATTCGGAACGAAATTTCGATATTTCAGGAACGTCTTGATGTTATCGCCTGAAATTATCCAGCAATCTACCTCTACTGACATACCACACGATGGTCTACTATGAACGAAAGATTCCAGAGCCAGTATCGAAGAACTGATTTTTCATCAAAATGTTTCTGGGTCATATTTTTGAGAAGCTTACATCATTTTGAGAAAGATTGGAGGAACCCTACAGAGGTAGCTTTACAATTCGTAAGGCAGACTTTGACCGGATTGGAGAAAAAATATCGAACGAAATTCAGACGATCGTTTCTTCGATTTCATCCAGGTCATTAGCCTAACAACACAGGAATGTGCTAGGTACGATCTTTTTTTGTCCTGCGATACAAGGACATGATTGGGGCATCCAGGATTTGTCCCGCAGTGGTTGTTCAGTGGTTATTCTATACGTGTCTCTGAAATATGTGATATCCATTCACATCAGAGTCATTTGATTTCTTCAAAATATTGAGTTGAATTTTTCGAAAATGTTTGTTTCTCTTCCGGAAGATAATTGTGATTAGAATAAAGTTTCAGCATTTCTTGAGAAATGACAATTTTTCCGAAACAGAAATCGTAAATGCATATTGCCCCTCATTTTCACCTAACACCTAAGAATGCTAATAATTATACATAAAATCCTAATAAACTTGTATTTATTCAGGTTTGAGTTTTGAACTGTTTATTCATTTGTTTAGTACATGAATCTTCAGGAGGCATATTAGCCAATGGAGTGAGGTGCGTGCCTGTTGAACTTGAGGTCCCGGGTTTGATCCGAACTCGACCTACATTATATTGTATTGTACATTATATTAGGGACGTCTCTGCGAAGTCCCTAGGATTAACTTTTGTTGTAAGGGCACTGTCTACAATCGATTGAAAGTATTCGAATCAGTGTTTTTGTATATTGATAAAGCAGCAGAGTTGAGAAGAAGTATATGAAGAAGAAATTCAGGACCTGACTTGGGTTTTGGAAAGAATAACAAAACATGATAATTTTCTGAAAATCCCCAAATCTCTCTTAGAAAACATGGATCGTAGTTCTTGATCTGATTCTCATGAAATCATATGCAACTCAATCTTGGTGGAAAAATGCCTTTTCTTGAAAGAAAACTATCTCACTGTGCCCAACAAGAGGTTGTCAGGAGTAACCATACCTTTGAAGACATCCATTTTGATGCTTGGTATTACTATCAGCCATAACTTTTCTTGGGAGAATCACGTGAGGCCAATTGCCAAAAGTGCAGTCCAAAAACTTGATTTCTTGTTTCGGGCTAGGAGCTATTTCACTTTCAGTCAGCTGCTTATGATCTATAAGGCACATTTCCGACCTGTTCTGGTATACTATTACCATATTCGGAGTGCAGCACCCAATCATACACGGATACCGTTGAATTATGCCAAAAAAGGGCGATTCGTCTCGTGGGTGATGCTTCGCTCATAAACTCACTGACTTTTCCCCAGACAGCACTGGATATTCATAGAATATTCTCTAAATATGCTAAAAAGGAGGAGTATATTCCGAATATTCATCGATTATTCCTAGAATATATACATGCTTCTGGAACATCTAAAAGGAATATTCCAACGTGAATAGTCGGACATGTTCAGGGAATATTCAGGTATGAATCTTCCAGGAATATTCCCAACTGAATATTCTCTGTTGTATATCCATGAAATATACCCAACTGAATATTCTGTGCGGTATATTCATGAAATATACCCAACTGAATATTCTGTGCGGTATATTCATGAAATATTCTCAACTGAATATTCTGTGGTGAATATTCATGAAATATTCCATGAATATTCCTATGTTTCTCAACACATAAATACCATTTATTATTTCAGAGATGTGAGTATCGAACATCAATTTGATGTAAGGGGATTTTGAAACAAAAAGTGTTTATGATCCGATTTCGAAAATGCTCTCACAAGAACTTGATATGTATAACATTATTCAATTCGATTACTGGCCTAGTGGTCAAGGCGTTGCTCTGATAGTCTTGAGGTCACGAGTTCGATCCCTACTTGGGTCACTTTTTTTTATTTTAGAATATGTTCATTGGAATATTCCAGGAACATTCAACATAGAATATTCTCTTGGGTATATTCTATGATTATCTGAGGAATTCCCATTCGCATATTTAGAGAATATTCCACAGATATTCCAGAATATTCCAGATTATTTCTAGAATATTCCAATATTCCAAAAGGATTATGATAGGGAGATTCATGGAATATCTGGTGCTGTCTGGGTCTTGAACACCGTGAGAAAGTTGGCGATTTGGCTTTATTCCATAGATATCTTCTTCTGAAATATGAACAATTGTTCCTTCCTTAGCGGTCCCAGCGAGATTAACCCGTCGAGTTGAGGCTTCGCACCCCTTCGTGATCACTTTGAAGACCTGCAGAACATTTCGTTCCAAAGACTCGTTCATTCACAGAACAGAGAGGCTCTGGAATAGATGGCCAAGAAAGGTGTTTTCCAAGGCATATAACCTCCAGAAATTCAAGGACAACACCAATTCCTACCTTATTCTCCTCGGTTCTCACGATGATCTCTGAATATCACAGAATATCCTATCATGTCGTGAACGGAACAACAAAAAATCTTGAACGATTTATATTGAAAATATATCTGAGTCTTGTTCCATGATTTTGAATTTGATGATTGAAAGTTATAAATGTTTTCAAGTATGTTGAAAAATCACAATGTACCACTTTGTAGAGAAATATCATAAAAAAACACTCAATTCTATTCATCATCGTCATCTATTCAAGAACAGAAAACATCAAATCAACCGGCGTTAATCTGTTACTTCCAGATACAATCCTCTTTTCGCGATTTTGCTATCTCTATAAGAAAGTTGTACAAGTAACATTCAATAAAGAGAGCAGATTCGCACAATAATCAAAATGAGGTAGTATAATTGTTTGGTATACAGTGACAGATGATTGATAAGATGAATTTGTCCTAATTCAAGGAAACACGGGAAGCTCCTTCACGATATGTTCGTATAGGTATATGGAATGGGACTTGAAATCTATTGTATAATCTACAATCACGCCAATATATTCAATTGCATCCAATATTCACATTTTGTCACCATACATTCCTCTGTTCATCTCATGATCAATTTGACTTCGTTAGAACTCAGGAGTAATAACCATAGCTTTAGTTCTGTGATGATCAATCCTCAACTTATACATATCCAAAGATAATGATAATTTATTCGAAGCCCTTTTCACTTCACCTCATTCAAATCTTGATCACTTGCTGCAACAAGAATATCATCTGCAAAAAGTTAAATGAGCTCAATTTCTTCGATGAAAGTGATATCATTTAGGTAGAGTATGAGAAGAAATGGTCCTATAGCAGAACCTTGAAAAAAATCTATGTTAAAACATTCACTAGACGAGCTTCTTTCATTCACTCTGATCGATTGGAATCTTTTTTTTTTTTTCATCGCTTGGAGTGCACGAAAGGGAATCCCTATGATGTTCAAGAAACATCGAGCGTTCCTAGGGAAGATAGGGACAGGAGTTAGGTATTGGAATTTTTTTTTGAACTTTTGGAGATTATATGTTGTTGGGAATACTTCCACAGGCAATGAATTACAGAGTCTAGCCGTTCTATGGATGAAGGAGTCTTGATGAAGTGCTGTTCGACCTCTTTCGAGGTTGACAACGAGAGGATGTGCTGACTGGGCTTGTGAAATAAGCTGTAAATCAATCGAATACCTTCCCATTTACTCTATTATATCACATTTTCTGCAGCAATATGTTCATATAAATGGTTTCAAATGCTTGCTTGAAATCGAGAAAAACAGCTACAATATAATTATTTTCATCCCTGATTTGTTTTGACTTGAACAGTGTGTATTGCAGTTTCACATGGATGATTCTCATATGGTCAGAAGCTGATTCAAGGATATCTTCAATGACTGGTAATGTGTTGATAGAGCAAAAATCAACTGGATCATCAAAATTATTTTCTTCAGGAAAACGAATAACTGTGCTGGTTCCTCCTTCATGAGAAAATTTGCCAGTTTCCAATGACGTGTGGATTGAGTTCGAAAAGACATGACCTATAACTCAGAAAACACATTTCAGGACTCAGTCATTCATTATGAGCAAGTTGCGCTTATTATCCAAACATCAGATCAGATTCTATCAACATGAAGCCATTAGAGTAATGAAACTCTTATTTTGTTGCTTCCACATTGTTAGATCTTAATAGGTTGACAACTGGAAAGTCCATCATTGGGTTGAATCAATGAAAGTTATAAATGGAATTCATATTATCGATATCAATCCATCGATATCATCGATGAAGATCGAACTTCCAGCTAGAATGAGCATTAAATTATAGGATAATGTGAACAATTCGTACATAACAAACTCTTGATATGCGATACAGAAGCAAATAAATAAAATAAATATTGGAGTTTCAATCTTCTCCTGAAGATTCTCACATAGTTAGCAGAACACGTGTTAAGGGGTATAAAAAAGCAGTTTGTGATAGAACAGTGTAGTGTTTTATCGTGCCAGAGGTTTCAGTCCTTGATGAAACATTAGCAGTTCATCATGAATAACCACTAAGAGATAACTCTCAGTTTGCGATTTATACAAAAACATACACTGTGTAATAGAAACTGTCGTATAACTGTAATAATGCGGATGAACAATTGATTATGAATTCTGCATATGAAATTGTTGTTTTTCTGAACATGTCGAGTCAATATCCATTGCCATAAACTCGATTTGAATCTCATATGTATTCCGCACACGTGAAATCAAATCCATACGAGCAAACAAAACGGCGTCGGCGATACAACAAATCTTTATCGGGAGTGCAGCTGCGAGCAGGGGCAAAGAAAAGGAGAGGTGAAGTCGTTCGGAAGTTACGGCTCTGAAGTCGATTTGACTCTAGGTTCAGTGTTCCAGTTCATTGGATGCACACTGGTTAGACCACTTTCTTGCTTTAGGGATTATTGTTTGGCAGCCAAATAGTTTCCTCTTGAAGGGTAAAACGTTTCAAAACTTCTGAAATTTCAGGAGAATTGGATTTTTGTCTTCAAGGTATTGACGTTTCTAGGGTCAGATATAGTCACATTTGTTCGAAACTTCTCCAAGATATTTGTCATCTCAATACCGATATCACATAAATAGTTGGTATGTGGAAAGAACCGGTTTGAACACAATGTTTGGAAAATGTGTCCAATTAGGTCATTGCTGGCGAACTTTGGTTCAACGGTGAATCCTGAATTAAAATGGGTCTCCCAATCAGAGTACATAATCTTCACGAGACTTTCATAACCAAGTTACATCAAGC
This sequence comes from Phaedon cochleariae, assembly GCA_918026855.4. Taxonomy (NCBI): domain Eukaryota; kingdom Metazoa; phylum Arthropoda; class Insecta; order Coleoptera; family Chrysomelidae; genus Phaedon; species Phaedon cochleariae. The sequence goes on from OU896709.1 coordinate 24,810,405, forward strand.
CTATCCTCAATATCGAAAACTTGATAAAACCTGTTCTTTGATTCATTTTTGACAAAAACAGTACTAGACATTGCTCATCGTACCAATGTACCTGTTGCTAGCCTTCAATTTCCTACTCGAATAACTTTTGTCTGGAAATTCAAAGATCAATTCGACATCAATCAGAATTAACCAGAATTAACACCGATTCTCTGCAAATTGTTATTCGTTTCGTACAGATCGGATATTTTTTCATTATGCTGGAAGACAGCTAGAGGCCAATCGATCTTCAAAAAAAGGGAAACAAGAACCTGCCTAACAACTACAGGACCATTGCCCTGTTTTCAGTAATTTCCAAAGTGATGGAGAAAGCCATCAATATTGAGCTTATCATATATGTGGAGAGCTCAGGAATCATCAATGATAGACAATACGGCTTCCGCCACCGTGAATCTACTGAAGATCAACTTGCCTACACCACCCATTTATGGCAAGCTTCATTAGAAAAACACGGGGAATCTCTAGCTGTCGCGTTGGACATATCGAAAGCATTCGACCGTGGGCCACAGCTATGCCATCTCTTATCGAGTTTTCTATCAGGTAGATCGCTTCACATAGTGGTGGACGATGTATCGTCTGATACCATTGGCATCAATTCCGGCGTTCCACAAGGATCAATTCTGGCACCAACATTATTCCTTCTTTATATCAATGATCTGTTGGGAGTAACAACTTGCCCCATCCACAGCTTTGCAGATGATAGTACCACCCATACTGCGTTCTCTTTCGGAATTCCCATTTCTTCCCAGGAAACTGAGAACTCACGGCGCAGGCAAGGCAGGTCATTACTGTCGATGGAGACCTCGCTGAAATCACAGTCTGGGGAACCAACAACCCAGTTGCATTCAACGCTACCAAAACTCAAGCCTGTATTGTCTCTAGGAAGGCGGAACTCAGTATGCCCAGTAATTTGATGTCTGGCACTACCATCCCCACCAATTCCACCATATCTATGCTCGGTATTTCCATCAGCAACACTCTTTCATGGGATAATCATGTAAGATCCATCGCAAAAGCTGCTTTAGAAAAACTCGGATTCTTGTTCCGTGCAAAAAGCTACTTCATACCTCAACAGCTCCTCATGATTTACAAAGCGCAGATACGGCCTGTTCAATACCGTTTCCACATATGGGGTTCAGCAGCAAAACATACGCTGATGCTCTCAGATTTCATCTAGAGAAGAGCCATTCGCCTGGTGAGTGACGCCACACTCACTCACTCTTTGACATCATTGAAACACCGTTGAAAGGTCGGCGACCTTTCACTTCATTTCCATCGATACTTCCACGGAAAATGTTTCTTCGGAAATCTCTGCTATCATCCCTTTACCAGAAAAACTAGTCAGACGAACTAGACATGCCCAGTCAGCACATCCTTTCTTTGTCAACCTTGTGAGATGTCGAACAGCACTTTTTCAAAACTCCTTTATCCATAGAACGGTTAGGCTCTGGAATTCATTGCCTGGGGAAGTATTCCCAACAACATAATATAGTCTCCAGAAGTTCAAGAGAAATTTCAATACCTACCTTCTGTCCCTATCCTCTCTAGGAACGCACGATGTTCTTTGAACATTATAGGGAATCCCTTTCGTGCGCTCCAAGCGATAAAAAAAAGTTCATCAGAAGGTTATGTCACTTCCTCGAAAACTTTGATGATGCCAATGCTGATGTTTTACTTTTTTTGGGAGATACGATTATTGATTTAACAAAATCTGAAGATACGAATCTGCCGAATACTTGCATATTTCGAATGGGTTTGGATATATCTCTACAATAAATGCACCAATCGAGTACAAAATGATAGTGAAAGTTGTCTTGACCATATCTTCATTGAATCTAAGAATCCTGATTAAAATTACTATTCCACTCTTGATCTCGAGAACCAATCAGAATCGACCATTTTCGCGGTTTCTTCTGTATTCTTGCGATCTTCTTTTATTATTAAATTTTATCGAACTTGCTCTACCCAATACAGAAGCCGAATTGACCAACACGTGACAAACAAACCTCGTTTATCAGCGATACATTTTTTTCAAATCGTGTCTGGTCTAGATTGCTTTGGATTCGAATCTGAGACAATAACCTAAGTTCCTTCTTCATTTTATTCACTTATATTTCGCGTTAGTGACATGTTTTTCGAAAGGCGAGACAATTTTATCCTGGCTGGACGTTTCATGTGTAATTTGAAAAGTTTGTATATTTGTTGACGGTCTGACACAACAATACTAGAATTCAGATTCCTTTTTAAAGTGATCTTCTTCAATCACTCAACTGACTGATATAATTACCAGAAGATGTAACGCAACTGTTAGGGTTGTTGCGCGAAGATACCAAGGTCGATCTTTCGAGCCCCTCGGCGATGATATCTTTTTTTCTAATTATTTCATGTCACATAAATTCAATTCATTTTGTTTGAATTGGATAGCAATTGTATGCACTCTTATGAGAGCAACCATCACCAAGATAATAAAAAAATACTGTCAAATGTGTACATTCCACTTTGTGAATAACCATAAGTAGGTAGTTAATTCATAAAAAAGTGATTTCTGTATTTCATTACTATTAGTATGTTCTTCTCCGCAGTTTGAGTTGGAATAATACTCAAATTATATTTCCTATTTCTTATATATATATAGTCCCATTCAATCATGAAATAGTCATACGAATGCAACTCGTGATACTATTTTTCCTGCAAATTTTCGTCGATGGATATACTCCAGCTTGCTGCTCTGATTTCGCTCACAACATTGATCCAAAACTACTCGCCTACGGCTCGTAGTTTTGATAGCAATGTCATTTACGATATTGATAGGCAACAAGCTGTCTTAACAATCACCAAATATATCCGGCAAAATATTATCACTTGTGGTATTATATATGAGAAAATAATACCAATTATACTCAAAACAACGATAACAGACCAATACAGTTCTATACTATGAATTGTGGTTGGTACAGAATTGATGATGGAATAAAGTAGTAATACAAAAAGTATTGAATGTATCAAAGAAAACAGAATACATGACGAATTCAGCAAGATTGGTCGGTATAATGTATTGTCTGGCTCTAATCAAAATCAGGCGACTAAAATACTCATCGATATTATCGTCAATACAATAGATGCATGCACAGAGAGAAGGCAAACAAACCAAGAAAACTCAAAAATAGCCACCTGGGTAACGAATGGTCTCCTCAATTTGATTAATAGGAAGAACGCTATGTTCCGTCTGTTGCACAAACGGCCTCATGATGATGAATTGAAGACAGCATTTAAAAGGTATCGAAACAGGCTTACTTTTATAATGAACAAAACGAAATTCAATTTTCACAAACAGAGAATAGACAACGATAAACAACTGTGGAACGTAACTCAACAAATATCTAATTCAAAAAAACAAATTCATTCTGTAGTTCAGATAAAACATCATACGACTGAAGGAATCCTTATTGAAAAGAGTCAAATTGCAAATATCTCCATTATAGCATGCTCAGAAACTAGAAGGACTCTCGCAAGCAAGATGAAAACTGACCCGCATTCCAGAATGAATAGAGTATATCTTGCAAACTCATTCGTTTTCGAAGAAATAGGCCCAATGGAGATGAAAAATATAATTACGGGGATTGAAAAAAGGTAGTCTGTGGAAATTGATAACTTGAAAGCAGAAAATATAGGATTGATTTCTAGCTACATCCCAGATCTCCCAACCAACATTCTCAACCAATGTGTATCTATCCCAAAGCTTTCGGAGGAGCTATTGTCATTCCTTCATTTGGGCAAGGTGATATTTCTGAAATGATAAACTACCGTCCAATTTCATTAGTCACCCACCTCTATTTGAAACAATCATCGAAAAAAGACTCAGTTTGTACCTTGAGGAATATAATATGATATTAAAAAATCAGTTTGGTTTCAGAGGGGGCATTTCGACTCAGGACGCTATCTTGTCATTGACTCCAAATATGTATAGTCTAAGCTCTGAATGAGAGCGAGCCATCTTTTGTGTATTCAGAGATCTGTCGAAAGCATTCGACACTGTCAGTCATTACCTCCTTTTGCAGTTCCTAGAAGATATCGGAATACGAAATAACACACTGAAATTATTTGAGATCTACTTGAGCAAGAGATATCAAGAAGTGAGAATTGACTATACTTTGGGCAATGAGCAGGTCATCGACTGCGGAGTACCTCAAGGGTCCGTGCTAGGCCCAACATTATTCAACATTTTTTTATTGATGGATTGTTTTCTCTTGGTGATGATGGCTATATTGTCGGATTCGCAGATGACAAATTCATTGTCTGTTAAGCAAATGACTGGTGTGCACAGAAATGTAAGGTTGAGAATGACTTCTCTCGAATCAAGTTCTGGCTAGACAACGCATTATTAGCTGTGAATATTGAAAAAATATATTATCTTCCATTCTGTTGAAACTCCTACGGGATGCCCCACTCCAATCAGCTGATTATTCGCACTGACATATCCTTCCAGATATTATCCGAAGAGAAAATAAAACATTGAGGAATTATAATTGATCCTCATCTGAAATGGGACCTACATATGAATAAGTTGAGGGGAATATTGTTCAAATTCAGGAAACTCAAACAACTCGTACCAGTGCATTGCCTGAGAACGTTATATCACTCACTTGTGAAAAGTCATATACGCTACGGTATAGCGGTGTGGGAAGGAGCCTTGAAAACCCATATCCATAGTCTTGAAGTTATACAAGGACAAATTCTCAAATTGATTTTCTCGGAAGACAGTAGATATATATCGTTCAGGTCATCTATATGCAGATAGAAAGAACATCGTGCGTTCCTAGGGAGGATAGGAATAGGAGGTAGGTATTGGAATTTTTTTTGAACTTCTGAAGATTAAAATAATGTTGTTGGGAATACTTCCTCAGGCAATGAATTCCAGAGCCTATGGATAGAGGAGCTTTGATAAAGTGCTGTTCGACATCTTTCGAGGTTGACAACGAGAGGATGGGCTGACTGGGCTTGTCTAGTTCGTCTGACTGGCATTGCTAGCGAAGGAATGATAGCAAAGATTTTCGAAGAATATTTCCCGTGGAAATATCGAAAAAAAAGTGAAAGGTCGCTGACCTTTCTACGGTGTTCCAATGATGTCAAAGAGTGAGTGAGTGTGGCGTCACCCACCAGGCAAATGGCTCTTCTCTGGGTGGAATCTAAGAGCATCAGCGTATGTTTTGGTGCTAAACCCCATATGTGGGAACAGTATTCTAGAACAGGCCGTATCTGCGCTTTGTAGATCATGAGAAGCTGTTGAGGTGTGAAGTAGCTTTCCGCACGGAACAAGAATCCGAGTTTTTGTGAAGCAGCTTTCGCGATGGATCTGACATGATTATCCCATGGAAGATTGTTGCTAATGGAAATACCGAGCAAAGATAATACAGGCTTGAGTTTTGGTGGCGTTGAATTAAAATAGGTTGTTGGTTCCCCAGGCTGTGATATCAGCAAGGTCTTCATTGACAGCACTGACCTGCCTGCGCCGTGAGTTCTTAGTTTCCTGGGAAGAAATATTCTAGTTCAACAGGTCAAAATGAGTGCAACCCTAATGTCGAAGGTAATTATTTCTGAAATGTTGGAAAATAGAACTTTTATATCATTTTACATCGTGGATGAATGAGCTGTGATCGAGGCTGTGATCGATACTATCCACAATGAATTCCACATAGTGAGGAAACAGACTATTTTTGGAGAACTAGTTTCTGTGTTACTCATCGATCAATAATTTCAGTCACATCCAATTCGAATCATAGTTATTTATTATACAAGGGAAAAAAGTAGAAGATTTTAGCTCCAGGTTGTGTTGTCTCCCGACGCGTAGCGGAGGGAGACAAAAAACCGTGAGCTAAAATCTAATATTTTTCCCGTGTATAATACACTATTTTTTTCTGTGACAGAAGGAAGGACGAATCAATATTGGGAAGATATTACATTATTTCGAAATCTGAAAATTATCGACGTGAAATTTCAAGTTTTTAACAGTAGGGACACCTGCGTTTTATAGACATCTTTATCATTCTTTTGAAGTAATCAAATATCTGATGTCACTTCTGTCAGTTCAATTCTGTGATTTGATTTTGAAAAGTCGAATGGAAGATGCGCAAGGACTTGCAGTTCTTTCTCGGAGACGGTATTATTGACTTATTTTTCGGAACTATAGCACAACAAAAGTCATTAACAGAGTATATATATATGATATATATCCGGGAAAGAAGTACTCACTTTTTTCCCACGGGAAAAAAGTAATTCATGAAAAGTGACATTTTATAACCTGCCAACAGAGATGAAATGCCAAACTTTTTTCCCGTCACAGAAAAAAAATTATTTTTTTCCAAATGGAACACCATTGGGCCACCCACATGTATCCCTTCAACATACATTGAGGCAAAAAATTACATATTATTGTTTGTATGTCGGTGCACAAATTATATTTTTACAGCTTCAGCACTAACTTGCTATTTTTTACTGTGTGTGATTCATCAATGGGGTATTTTGTATGTCATCAATTTCATTCTTGTATTTTATATCACAATAACTCCATTGTGTTATTATTTCAAACAAATCTCATTGCCTCTATGGAATGTCAAATTATTTCCAGCTAATAGCTCTGCCTAATAAATGAGCATAACTTGAGGGGAACTCAGATGGCTATGAGACGAAAAAATAAAAAATGCCGCTGTTATCTGTGACAGCTGCAAAAAAATATAGTGTATAACTCGCACGGAATGCTGATTCTTCACTAGAATGAAGAATTCCAATCTCGTGGGAAATTTCATCATTTCGTGCTCGTTAAACAATATACTGATATTTGTACAGTGATTTAATCGGTTCTCAGAAAGTTTATCTTAACACTTCACTCCTTGGTCTTCTATGATATATTACTCAACAATAACGAAATACTTACTGATACCAGTTTGTGAAACGTACATTATCACCTTTGTTTCATAATTTGAGGTTTTTGATAGACTTTATCATGAATGTGGATATGCCTGAGCAATTTCCTGTTCGAATATGTCAGATCTTTTTCCACAATATTTTCTGATGAAGTATTTGTTATATTGTTCGACAAATGTTTTTACATTGTATCAATAATCATACCCAGATTATGCCTATATATTTTTTTAATGCTTGATTGCAGTAATGTTGAATGGCAATGCAGTTTCCCTTCGAAAATCAGCCCCAAAGTTCAAAATACAATCTTGCATTTCTGATTCTCAGCAAACTTGCCGCAAACATCGTTAAGGAAAACTTCCTGCTCATCCAATACTCCGCTCAACCTGCATGTTCGGATGTAAATAGAATTCTATTCAGAAAATTTAAATAACACAATAGAAAGTTTTCCACTCTCTCCGCTTACATCCCTGATGCGTCTTTTCACAAGAAATGATGTATTTTCATTCAGGATGTTTAATGAAATGTGGATGTATGACACTTCACGATAAGAGCTATGTAAAGTTCTCAATGAAAAAGTTTCATGTAGGCATATCGTTTCCAAGTTCACTAAAAAATTGTGTCGAACACTTTGCAGGAATTTTATCTCATATTTTTCCGCAGCAGAAGTTTTTCACTCGACGGCAGGATAATTCCTCGTATATTGGTGAGAGATATTATTTCAATTTCACTTCAAAGTATAAGAATCCTTGATAGTTCACTGGATTGGTGGTCATTAGAGATATTTTTCTATATCATTTCCGTTCGCATTGCGACAAAAGATGTGAAAACCAGAACCATTTCAATGAATCGATTTTCAGAATCATCTATTTCAGTTATTGACCGTACCATCGCTAAGAAAACATGAGTACATTCATGAACACAGCCTTATCTACATGTGAACAACTGAGTTATTATGAAGTGGCACGAGAAAGTCTTCGATTATGTACAATTCTCAGCACACTAAATGGACCCCTCATAATTTGACTCTATTTCGAAGACATGGTTATTTTTCGAGAAAATTTAAGTTTTTGATATCAGATGTGATATTTCATCGGCTTCAAAGAGAGCTAGAACAGTCTGAAAGAGTCCGCAGAATGAAACATACACAGGGTGTGAAGTGGAATCATTACACTATGGTCTAAATTTCCAATGCTGCCAGAACTCGAGAAATCTGTTTTTGATCAGAAGTCAGTCATATTATAATACACTGGGACCTCATCTCTGGACGATTTCGTGATTTCTCCTCAATTGGCCATTGGAACAAAAATTAGATTTTTCTTCGAGTCTTGCATCACTTGAAATTATCTAGAACTCTACTTGAGCTGAATATTGGGGAGAACTGTTGACATGTTCTGTGAAGAACAATGGAAGACGAAAAATGCACCATTGTACAATATACAGGATGATAAAAAATATGACAAAATCCCATTTCAGTAAAAAAATTCAAAAATGGTGACCAAAACCATGGCCCATTCCATTCAGTTTATTCAGAAATGGCCTTCTCGATATATATTTTCAAGATCAGACTATTAACTCGAGACATTTCCGAAAATTCACCTCTAATTGAAATACAGGTTTAGAATTCTCAATTCAAACTTGTTTCCTGATATCGATGATTGTTATCAACTGATTCCCAATATTCATTGCCCAACTATGAAATAAAAAGTATTTTCGTTCAATATACTGAGTGTTTCACAATTTATCTGACAAACGAGTACGATTCAACATAAAAAATCTATCACAGTCATAATTTTCTATTTCAGATTATATGCCTCGGGGAATACCTCTCTCGGCAATGTGTTCCCAAGCCTCTATGGACTTGGGATGGATAAGTCTTTGGAAAGAGACGTTCTTCAGGTCTCCAAAGTGACCACGAAGGGGTGCGAAGCCTCAAGTCGACGGGTTAAGCTCGCGGGGACTGCCAAGAGAGGAACATCTACTGTTGTTCCTGTACCGAAAATTAATTGAATCAATGCTGAAAATTTTAGGCCATTAAATATATTACCTACCCTGAAAAAAGTTTTCGAACTATCTGTATATAACCAATTGAATCAGTATTTTAATACCAATGAATTGCTTCTAGGCAAACAATCAGGGTTTAGAGCTAGACACTCATGTGAAACGTCTCTACAATTTATAGTTAGTGAATGGAAAGATATAATTGATAAAAATCAGTACATTGTTGCAACGTTTCTCGACCTCAAAAAGGCATTTGAAACAATTGACAGAGCTATTCTTATTGAAAAATTGAAGTATTATGGGATTTATTTATTTATTTATTTGATGAAAATGGGATACAAACAGGCAGAAGCCCAAAACTGCATCCACTAGTTACGCAGAATACTCTGATGCTTACATTTTACAAAGTTAATATCACAATAATATTAAACATTCAGTACCTAATAATAAAACAAAAATAAATTCCGAATTCAGATCAATCAGACGAAAATATGGTTTCTAACGAGTGCCCTGAACTGATTCAATGATGTACAATGTATATCTACGTTGCTGCAGTATTTATTAAAATTATCACTCATTCTACTCATTGGCGAGTTCAGTCCCAAATTGGTATGACAAAAATTGACATTCAAAAATATTTTAAGTCTTGTGGGTCTAGATGGTACATGGAATGATATGAGCGATAACAACATAGAAGAACTAAAATGATTCCTCATTATTTTATAGATGAATAATAAATCAGACATAATTCTACGTTGCTCCAAGGTTATAAGTCCAAAAGAGCGTCTGGTTTGGTTAATACTCTCTACAACGAATGAATTGTTCACTCTAAAGTTCAGAAATCTCACAAAATTATTTTGAACTCTCTCCAATCGGACTTTGTGGTTGGTATAATAAGGACTCCAAATGACACTTGCAAAACATAATCGGCTATATACGTAGGCATAATATAATGTTTTGATTGAATTTTGAGACCGAAAATATTTACAAGTTCTTTTAATAAAACCTAACATTCTATTGCATTTGTTAGTAACATAATCAATATGCATTGCAAAACTCAATTTGGAATCGAAAATAACTCCAAGGTCCTTAATATAAGATACTTTTTCCAAATGGGTACCATTCAGACTATAATCAAATGTAATAGGGTTCTGATTCCTAGCAAAGCTTATACTGCAACATTTCCTTGAGTTCAAAAATAATCTATTCTTTTTACAATACACATCGGGGACTGTATTGGATTGGATTCAAAGTTACTTATTCCACAGAAGACAAAAAACTAAATTTGGTAAAGAATTGTCAGATGAACTTATAATAGAGAATGGCATACCACAGGGTAGTGTGTTAGGTCCATTACTATTTATTATTTATCTGAACGATATTAACCACATTCCTGGATCACACTGTATAAATCTTTTTGCTGATGATACATTGGTTTATTGTGTACATGAAAACTTGGATCAGGCAATTGCTGAGATGAATAGGTCATTTAAAAGCATTGATACATATTTATTTAATAATAAACTCAAACTTAATACCAGTAAAACAAAAAGTATGATTTTGACATCATCTTATAAATATGATCAAATTGTCTGGGCAAATGCTGCCATAAAAATTAATAACATTGTCATTGAAAATGTCACTGAAATGAAGTATCTGGGTCTTATAATTGACAACAACTTAAAACTAAATAGTCATGCTGATTATATTTGTAAAAAAATATCTAAAAAACTCTTCTTTTTCACTCGTATATGTAAGAAAGTGTCTATGTATGCTAGGTTGACTCTCTTTAAAAGTTTAATTTAACCTCATTTTGATTATTGTGCAACATTACTTTTTCTACTTGGCAAAAATAAAATAGCACAATTGCAAAAGCTTCAAAATCGGGGTATGAGGTTAATATTGGGATGTAGCCGTTACACAGCAATTAAATTGATGCTAGAGGGTCTAAACTGGTTCTCAGTTGAAGAACGTATAATATTTATGACTATGATCTTTATATTCAAGCTGCAAAAAGGATTGCTACCCTGTTACTTTCATAAGTTCTTAGTAAGAAATAATGAAGTTCATGATTACAATACGAGAAGTAATAACAATTTTTACATTAAAAAAACTAACACTAAATTTGGGATGAATAGCATGTTTCATAAAGGCTTAAACAAATTCAATAAATTACCTCAATTTGTAGAAGAATCAAATTCAGTTAGACAATTCAAGTCATTATTAAAGAAGTTCATCAGTGACAGGTCCTTGTGATACTTATTGGTATTCCTTCTTTTCTTCTTCCTTCCTTCGGATTAATTGATATGATCCAATCTATCAATCTATTGATATGTATACTTTCATTTTCTTCAAATGTACTCCCATATGTTGCTTTTATTTATATTTACGTAACTTAACAAGGTTGTAAGATATCCATAGATTTGTAATTCATATATATGTATTTTGTATATTAGGCTTGCCTACTTGAATAAATAAATAAATGAAAAAACAATCATTGTTGATATTTCAGGAGAGCATCGTCCATGAAAATATCTATGAAATAGAACCTGATCGCTAACTTCTTCACGAGGTAACCGAGATAAAAAATAAAATTTGTAACACTTTAAATTTACTAAAACGATTCGAAATGGGCTCTATTGGCTGAATATTACATCAGTGAATAACATAATGATATAATAATATAATAATATAATAATATAATAATATAATAATATAATAATATAATAATATAATAATATAATAATATAATAATATAATAATATAATAATATATTAATATAATAATATAATAATATAATAATATAATAATATAATAATATAATAATATAATAATATAATAATATAATAATATAATAATATAATAATATAATAATATAATAATATAATAATATAATAATATAATAATATAATAATATAATAATATAATAATATAATAATATAATAATATAATAATATAATAATATAATAATATAATAATATAATAATATAATAATATAATAATATAATAATATAATAATATAATAATATAATAATATAATAATATAATAATATAATAATATAATAATATAATGATATAATATTATAATAATATAATAATATAATTAATAATATGATACTGTTCATTCGCATTTTCCATCAATGGAAAATCTGGAAATTCAGTTCTCTGAAAATAACTTCAAATCGAGAAGTTATTTTTGCGATTTTTGGAAGTCATTTTTCTGATCCTTCACTCGCGGAACTTTGTTTTCATGTAAGCAAATGTGGAACTCTGGTAGTTTGATGTTGATTCGCATTTTCCGCAACTAAATATCGATTGACAAATGGGCCATTGAACAAATCAAGAAGATTCATCATTGTACTTGAATGTTTGATCATAACACATGCACATTTCTCACTGTAATATAATCTTTCGCATCTCTTTCGGAAGTTAGATTTATATCAATCTAATTCCAATGAAAAGTGTGTTCACGTCACAAGTTCATTGACCGAAATCACATTCACATTCATGCAATACTCAAATTACACCGCATGTGATAATTCAGTTAATGTCCAAGTGTCAAATATTGGAAAAAGTCATTCTCTGTTGTTACACTCACTTCATAAATGTGGATTCAGAAGGCCCCAAGACAGACATTATGAAGCAATTTACTTCCATTCCTTCCTGTGATAAATCTGATTTTCAAATTGTTTTCCGGTCATATTTTTTTCTGAACAGGTACTGCTCGAAAATAAAGCGCTCTCAACGAAGAGACAATGGACCATAAATTCTCTTTCAGAATCACATATCAAAAGTAAAATTATATAGAATTTCCTTTCCATGTCACATATTATTCTTTCCATTCTGTTGGGGACCATGAAATATTTCCATTTAATTCGTTGCATATATCCTGGTGAGATACTTACTATACAGGATGTCTGTCAAGATATCAATCTGTTAGTGATAGTATACTTCTTGTAGAAAAATAATTCGACTTCCCAAACCATTGTCTTAGTCATTTTCCATATACAGTGCGAAAAAAAATTAGTATTCTCTTCAGATACCTCGAGTAGGTATTTGGTGAGATACTGATTGTTAATTCAGTACCGCGCGTCAGCGTATATAAAATCGAATATTTGCATTAGATAAAATGAAAGTATTGGGAGAATCATTAAAAAAGGAGAGTTGATACCCATTCGAACTCCCTCTACCATTTATATATGGGAATGGCTTTAATGAAATACCATCTACCCACATAGCAATCAGAGTATATTCATTGTTTCATTCAATTCGCATTCTTCATATGATTCCATATCAATTTTTTCTCGTTATATTCGACAAGAAACGACTACTCTCTTGGCCTCAATGCCACGACGAACATTGAATTCCATCTATTGAACATACACTATAAGAATTTGGAAATAAAATCATTTAAAGTTTAGTACTTGCTTCCTCCTTCAGATAAAAATGAGTATGAACATAATATCATTCTGAACTTTCAACAAAAAACAACATCTTTCTTGGCTATTTGCTACGTCGAACATTGAATTATATCTGTTGAACATCCAAAAGGAGAACATGAAAATGAAAATCCAATGAAATTGATAGTTCACATCCTCTTTCAAATCAGAATTTCTTTCCACGTCCTGTATGATAAATATCAATTCGTTATACATTCAGAAACAGAATATATTCATATTTCTAACATTTGCTGAAGATATGTTCCGACTCATCTTCCTAGGTTAATATTCCTAGTGAGTTTCTAGCATAATAATTTTTCTGCTAAAAATAATGTTCTCCATATCTTTCTAGAAGTATTGTGGCATATGATTGGGACATCGGGCTTCATTCCCATTAATGCACGAAATATAATTTGTTTCGGAAAAACTAAGTATATATGAGTTAATGAATTATCGATGAATTTTTAGCAGTTCACTTATTTTTCAACACCACAACAGGAATCATGGGCATAATTTCCTCAAAGGTGAATGATTTCACCAATTCAAGTTTGCCAAATAATTCACGATTGCTAAAATTTACAGATCCACATTAATTCGATTTGACATTTATTTGATATTATCACAATGGATTTGTTGTGATTGGCTCATCTGTTTGCCAGATAGAGGTTGTATCAGTATCGTTGCTACCAGTTGATACCAATCGTGTGATAATGATGGCCCACTTCACTTGTAATGACTGACTGATAGATTTAGGTAAATCATTTTGCGATACTTCATTCATGCTGTAGCCTGCACATCGTTATTCGTGCCAGGAAATGATACTGTCAGATAATTGAATAATAATGAATTCGAAGGTTAGAGAGAGAGAGAGAATTATACTTTATTGTTACACGAAATACATCATGGTTACAAAGCACTTCGATCGACACTACCTGAGGTCAATATGAAATTGTAAAATATTAAAATGATATTACACTGATAATAATACGAACAATAGTTGAACATTTCGATCATGTTACATAAATAAATTGAAATAAAATCATATTTCAAGATAATGTATAATAATTATATCACAGATTCAGTGAATCAGTAAAGTAATCATCTGAACAATAATAGGGTCTATCTGATAATAAATGCTTCACAGCTTTCTTGAATGCATTGGATGGTCCAATGTCCTTTGTACCATCAGGAAAATGATTGTTGTTGATTTTTCCACCATTATAAATGAAGGAATTTCTTTATGAGAGTAGATGAGGGGAGTATCAGTTTGATATATCCATTATGTCTTGTATTGTGATGTAATGAACGGAGACTGAATCTATCGATATGTTTTTTTATCAATAAGGTAGTTTTTAATATGAATAGGAATATAACTGTCAGTATTTTGTGTGACTTGAAGAGAGGTTTGCAAGGGTCGCGAGATTTTGCACCACACATGTAACGTACAGATCGTTTCTGTAGAACAAGTATACTTTTCAATAAGTTATCAATACAACTTTCCTAGAACGCAATACCGTTTCGTATGTGTGACTCAATGAGAAAGTGGTACACCATCTTAGCCGCTGTGTAATCCAATTGTTGTGAGATTTGCTTCACTGCATAACATCCTGAATATATTTTTATTTCTCAATAAAATAACATGATCTTCGAATTTCAATTTACAATCGATATGGATTCCTAAGTATTTCATACAGTCCTAATTCTCAATGTTGCCAGAAGCAAGTGTCAAATCATCGAGAGCACATTTGAATGTTATCAGATTTGTTTTATTAATATTGAACGAGAGTTTATCAGATCCGCACCACTCTGTAATGCTGAATATATCTCCCTCTTTAATGTTATTCAATTCAGTACTATTTCTGCTATGCCATATAATAGTCGTGTCATCTGCAAATAATGTGAACTTACCAGAGATATTGATATTGGTCATATCATTCACGTATAGCAGAAAAAAAACTGGACCAAGGACCGAGCCTTGAGGAACCTTACAACATACTCTTTGTGTTGATGAAATTTTTTCTTCAGTTTCCACAATTCGTTCACGATTATATAAATATGACTGAATCCACTCATAGGAGTCAGAGTAATCCAACTCTGCCAAGTATATTATTTTCGCATCAATAACAGAGAGTAGCTGCTGCATCAAATAGGTATATAATCAATACAATTATTCATTCTCATTATTCATTTTATCAACAATATTCAACTCCACGAAATTTCGAATATTTATTGAATTATTTGTCTAGTAGCCAAGCACACGTGATTATAGAACTAGCTAGCTCAAATAACCTGATAAAAATGAGAGCATATCATTTGTTATATTCTGGTAGTACGAAATGTTTCAAAAAATATATGTATCAGATATACACAAGAGCAGAAATGCAACAAATATACTCAAAAATGCATTAGACACTTAGAGAAACTGGAAAACCATCCAAAAAATGCCGGGAGATATTCCAATCTCAAGTTTATATCAATGTTTCATTCACAAATTCTTCAACTGAATAACCTGTGTATTCATCAACACTTTGTTGATAATTATTAATTCTCAAGAAAAGAAAGTTGATAGCTAAATAATTCGAGTAATTTCACCTGAAAACAACTCGACCAATATGATTTTTCAATATTTGAGTACATGCCTACTTATTGAAATTACGAACTCTTCAAAATTATTCTTATATAGTCTTAGTGACTGGTGGCTAACCATTATATTGCAGTCTGAAAAAAATCATTGATATCTCTAGGAAAGTATGCCTAAATATAAAAGTTCAAATAAACTACCTATATGCTCATCGAGATGTCATTATTAAATCCCAGATCTAGTATCTTCATTAAATACTACACACATCATAGAAATGAGCGCCTGTTCAATGAACTCATAGAAAGCAAAGCTGTTGTCAGCAAGTAGAGGTATGCCTGCTAAGGTCATTATGCTACGGACTTGCACTTATTCATTGAATCGTAAAAAAACCCTAAAATGTTTCAATCAATATTGACTTCGATTTTGTTCTTGATAGATGAATAAAAAATATCTACGTTTATCTAACTGAAGATCTCTAAAAATGTTGTTGAATCAAATTAAGAGTCGAGTAGGTATCATATCATACATAATTATCATCCTGTGTATTTATTAAACAGAGCTGAAGATACGTATATGTTTTACCATCAAAATATTCAATATTTGTATTGAAAAGTAGGTATGATTCAAAATGAAGTATATAGTTTAATAATTAGAATTAAAAGCACTTTTTGTAGGAAATTCAGTAAATAGCATTATTGAAGCAAAAAAGTATTGAAATACACCTAAAATGATTTTCAAATGTAATAGATCGTTATTAAACCCTAATGTTACCTATGTGTTGTGCCCAAACCGAAGAAAAAAAAAGATTTTTCGAATAAAGCATTCACTAAAATGTTATCCTAAAATAATATCAACTAGTAAAATTTGTTAGCAAATATGTAATGCTACGACCCTTTTCCCTACGACCTGGAAAAATTATTCTTAAAGACACTAATTCATTGCCCAAACAAAAAAATCTCATCTTGAATTCTGAAAATATACTAATACTAAAGGAATACTGAGAACTCGCTAGTCAATATTTCGAAAAAAAAACTCTATCAAAATTATGAATGTATGCAAAAAATTGTTCGGAATTGAATCCGAATTCTGGAAATCAAAAATCAAAAGTTATAAATAAAAATTACTGAGCCTACACGTTTGTCAGATGTTTCTCAACCTGTTTTTCCAAATGTACCTATTTTTATCTACAAAATTCACGAAATAATCTTCTCAATTTTTGCTGTGCTATTTCTTCACGGGTTAGTTGAACTGTGGAGTCTACAGGGCGTACTGGCATTTGTTCAGTGGCGTAGAATGTATAGTTAGTTTTGAAAGTTTGAAATAAACGTGATTTTTGGATTATTTTTAAAGTCTAGTTTCATTGTTCTTGCCTTAGTCAATAAATATTGTCGACGACTTAGATTATTACGAGCCATTCAAAGAAATTTTTGAGGAAAGTGAATAGAAAATCTATGACTGCTCGATCAGAGTGAGCTGAAAGTGGACAGTTATCCTCAAATTAGGTAGTCATTGACTTTTTTATGATACACAACCCCAAGCTGATACTGACTAGACAGGTATTGGAATGAATGTACCATTAACAAATCAGTAGGTTTGATTCAGGGTGGCTCTAATTGTACACAATTCTCAAAATATGTTATTGGCAATCGCTCAGAAGCTGGTACTGGCGATACAGGTATTCTTCACGATTAGACAATATCAATGATATCTTTCCAAGCTGAAGTAAGACAGGTATTGGGCAGAATCATTCATAACTCAAGAATTGTGACGTGGTGAGAGAAAATAGATAAAATAAAATGTCAAAATTGAAAATAAAGAGTTGAATTTATACATGTTCATTACTGAATATTGTCAAGGACGCCCTGTATCTTTGAAAAAAGTAAAAAATCTGCTCTGTTAATAAGGGTTGATAGTGCGCAAACCACTTAAAATATCTGTACCAATAAAAACGAGAGAAAAAATTGGGTTGTGCTCCATTTTGGTTGAAAAAAATCCTTAACGTAATATGATATGATATTTCAAAAAAAATCATATATGATATATCACCTATTCTAACAAATGGATAGCTGAAACTAAACGCTCTGTATCTCTGCATGAAAATCGAATGAGTTTCTCAAATACCCCACTTAATAAGAAAAATTGCTTTATATAACTCACTTATCTAAAACCAGAATTAAAATATTCAATGTTTCCCAGAAACTTCGTAGAATCACACCCCGTAAAATGAAATAAAATACACAAAATATCACCAGAGAATACTTTTCTAAATCACTTATTAAACCATAATAGCGAAATTTCCCAAAATTTTCAGAAACAATGGTGCATATGGTTGTATGAATTATATCATTATTATTTTGCCTTTCAAGTTACGCATCAATGGAAAAAAAATCAGTTATTCAGAAATTTCAAGAGAATCTATGGTCTGATAATAGGAAAAGAGTTGAGTTGAAAGTTAATTGAAAGCAAGTATTAAAAAAGTAATTATTGAAATAGATCATTGTATTTACGAAAACTTCATATTTTGAAATGAATCGTGGTTGGATGGGTGTGATAGCTTTATAAAACACAAAATTGACTGGAATAACGAAAATTCTCGCGAAAATTGATCACAAATCAGAACGAACTTAATAGATTAACTATGAAGAGTTAATCTGTAGGGAGGAGCAAGGCGCCTCCACCACGTGTCGCAACTCAGATGGTTTTGGTAGATTATTTGGCAAACGGCGTGTCCACCACATGTCGCAACTCAGATGTTGCCCTCCTATGGATCACAACTGGGCTACTCGCTTGGCTTAATGAGAGGATTTTGATCATTTCACCATCCAACCCTATTCACCCCCAAATAAAGAGACCGGACAGTTTTCATAGAAAAATAACATTTATTAATTGAATGAAAAGTTCTATGAATAGATGCTGCCACATGGCAGGTTAACAAAAAGGAAAAAAAGATCAACGCAGAACAACATTGGGAAAAAAACAGTACTTACATTATGACATCTAACATGGGGTTGACCAGCAGGATCAAAGTCGGGAGGACGGTACACTTTTTGGCAGCAACTCGTGAATTAGTAACTCAATTACGGAATAAAGTAAAGTGTTATCGAAATGCATTTTACTTAGTAATAATCAAATAGTAATGTAATCAGGAATGAGTGATCAATAATAATCAAAAATCAGTAATGAATAGTAATGAATGGCTTATCGATTCGGAATCCATTTATATTTGGAATCGATGCTAACATTGCAATTTTCCGCAATGGCAATGCTCGATGCCGGGCGTATAGCTTGGCCCGCATCGCAAGCTAAGCGGTTTCATGCAAATTTTACCGGAACTAGAGTCTATGAACTCCGCTTTGACCTGATCGAAACACTGTACAAGATGTTTCAATTTGGAAAAGTTAATTTATGAATGAAGATCTAGAAATGAACGAAAGTTATTTCATAGACATTTGTACTTCTTGACAATACTGAGTCAACACGCATCCCAGACCCACGGAGCTAGCATCGGTGTTCAAAATATAAGGATAATTCACATTTGGACAAGCTAAAATGGGACTGCTGATTAAAATACTTTTGACTTTCTTGAAAGCATCGTCACACTCTTTTGTCCATCCCCACTTCACTCTCTTCCTAGTTAACTTGGTTAGAGGTGTCACAATAGTGGCAAAATCTTTACAAAATCTCCGATTAAAACTCAGCGCTCCAACAACACGTCTAACTTTACGGGCATTCTTTGGCACTGGCATATCAACAATTCCTCTAATTTTTTCAGGATTCACCCCAAGTCCATTCCTTGTTACTTTATACCCCAAATATTCTAACTCCTCTCTACAGAATTTACATTTCTCTTGTTTCAAAGTGAGACCCGCTAATGTCAACCTCTTAAAGACTTCTCTTAATACATTAATATGAGATTCAAAATCCGGTGTGCAAATGATTAAATCGTCTAAGTAAGCAAATACAAAAGGTTTTAAACCCCCACACATCTTATCTACTAGAGCCTGGAAGGTTCCAGGAGCACCATGAAGACCAAAAGCTAACCGCTTGAATTGAAAATGTCCTCTGCCAGGAACTGAAAATGCGGTATATTTTTTACTTCCCTCTTCCAGAGGGACTTGCCAATATGCGGAGCGAACATCCAAACTTGATAAGTATTTCGCTTGCCCTGATTGATCTAATATCTCATGTATAAAGGGAAGTGGGTACGCCGGTCTTTTAGATACAGCGTTTACCTTCCTGAAATCAACCACAAACCTCCACGATCCATCCGGTTTGGACACCATCAGGATTGGGGAACTCCATTCACTCTGACTAGGTTCAATAACACCAAGACTAAGCATTTGATCAAGTTCCTCATGGATTTTGTTTTGCATTACATAGCTCACCCGGTAATATTTTTGTCTACTTGGCAAAACCCCTTCATCTACTTCAATTTTATGGCTAATCAAATCTGTACAACCCAAGGGAATATCCTTGATACTATCGAAATAGCCCTTCACAACTTCACCCAATTGTTCTCGCTGTGTCATGGTTAAATCATCAGTGGTTTCAAGTATTGGTTTTTCCGACAAACTATTGCACAATGGTTGGCTTGAAAAATACCATTCCCCTTTTCTCAAGTCAGGCACCACACCCATCTGAACCCAAAAATTTGTTCCCAAAACTAAAGTGTGTCTCAGCTCAGGAACAATTAAAACATCAAAAATAACCGTTTTATGTTTCAACTTAATTGGAACAGTCAGTTTCCCAATGCAAGTGACTTCGGTGTCATTAGCAACTGTACAACTGGAGATGTTAACCCGTTCCAACTTGAAACCCAAATTTTTCAAAATACCTAACCCATGGTGATTCATAAAAATACTGTTGGCCCCACTATCTAACAATCCATGTAGTTCAACATCATAAATAGAAACTTTGACATAAGGACATTCGTTACTTCCTCCCAGAGACAAAATATAATTTAAAATCGTTCTAACCTTTTCGGATGAAACAGATTCGGTGGTCGAAATGCTCCCAGAGTCTAGACTTCGACCAAGTTCTAAACTCCTGGTGAGTTTTTTGAAATAAAACATTTTGGACAGGTTTTAGTTGTGTAACCAAGTTGTCCACATTTAAAGCATTTGACAATTGTAGAAGTACACTGCCTAGCCAAATGTTGAGTGCTATTACAACGGTAACAAGTCTTGACTTTACAATCTTCATTAGAGTGACTGCGTCCGTGACAATTAGAACATGAGATTGAGGAAACAGATCCTCTCAGATTACTTGGATTTCTATCCCTACTTGGATTTCTATCACTACTTGGATTTCTCTCCCTACTGGGATTTCTCTCCCTACTGGGATTTCGATCCCAACTATGATTTCTACCTCTACTGTGATTTCTAGCTCTACTCTGAATTCTATTTCTACTTTGATTTCTGACTCTGCTATCATTTCTATCCCTGCTATGATTTCTGTCCCTAAATTGAGGATTATCCTTAGAGAATCTAGGTTGGTACCTATCACTACTAGGAGCGCGACTTGTATTGGCATTTGAATAATTATTCCAAGTTTGATAGAGAGAGGGGGAACTTGACCTACCTGTCCAGTCCCTCTCATTTCCGCTAGTATCAACTATGGTAGCTTCATCCAAAAAGGTACTGGATCTACTTCCCCGGAAAGAAACTTCCCTCCTACTAGGCCGATGGTACGTTAAATCCCTCTCTACTGCACTTCTATCTGTCGAAGGTGGAACAAAATTCAACGTGGAGGTTCTAGCATCTTCTAATTTTCTACACAGTGTTATTAGATGTTGTTGGGATTGAACATCCACCAGAACTAATCTTTCTTGGAAAAAGGGCAACAAATTTTTCATAATTATTTTCAGACGTTTAGTTTCATCGACTGGAGTGGTTAATCGATTGAACAAATTATTCATGAAGGCTATAAAAATCCCTATAGATTCCGTTTCCCCTTGAGTTCGATGTTTGATTTGTTCCCATAATTTTTCATTATAATCCCTAGGAAGGAACTCATCTCTAAGCATAGTGCACAGAGCATGCCAGTCATTCACTCTAGATTTCACACTTCGATACCATATGAGTGCTGCCCCATCAAATAATTCAATGGCACTACGAAACACCTGCTCATAAGTAACCGACCTAGCAACACATAGTTCATTTATTCTTTCTATGAAAGCATTCACTCCTATACCATCAGTCTCTCCAGTAAATTTAACATTCCATTTGTTTATACAGGATGATTCACCAAAATTTGTGCAAAACCGCTCAAATGCACTAGTCACATCATTTGGTTGAGGTGCTGATACTGAGGGTGTTGTTCTGATGGGAGTAGATGTTAATCTACTCTCTCCAGGAGTAGAAGGGTCAGAAGGACATGTATTGCCTGACTTGAATTTTTCAGCTAATTTCTTGAAATCAGCCACCAGGCCCAATGTATAAGTTAAAAGTGTATTTCGTTTAACTGAATCATCTTTTTCTTGAGGAGAAATATTTTCCAATCTATTTAAAATATGACATAGTTTGGTCTCTACCTTTTTGAGCCAACTTTGATTGACTTCCTCAGTAAATAGTGACGCCACAAATTTCAGTTTCTCATCACAAATTTTGATCTCATCCTGTATAATGATTTCCAAATCAGACCTGAAACTTTTCCCTTCTTTTTCCAAAGCAATTAATTCCCGAAGAATTTTTATCAAATCTTTAGGAGTTAGAGATTCTTCAACATGGGCACCTCTAATTTTTAATTCAAATACCACCTCATCTTTCAATAACCTATCAATATGTAGGGTCAACATGGTAAAGGTTGTTCAAAAAAAGTTTCTAAATAATCAACTTAATTCAACAGATAACAGATAGGATACAAAAGTTGTCTCACCAATATTCGAAATTTTGTTATACATTTTTTTTTTCACTCCAGCTGTTTTCCTGTCTGTCCAGGTTTTTGGAAGTAGTTCTATCAGCAACTCCTCTCCTGTCCTCACGCAGGTGCAACTCCAATCTCCTTGACACCCCAGAAACAAAGCGTCCGTCCTGCCCGGTGAATTCAAGAAGTACAAAGTCCAGCCTAAAATAATCAGTACAAATTGGTGGAGTATAGATTCAGGGTGCTACCCTCACCAACCCCTGAACAAAATCCTGGTCACGGCACCAAAATAGTTGTTACGACCTAAATGGTCGCAATCAATGGACCCCAGGTTCTATAAGGATTTTGCCCTGGAGAGTTGGTGCTAATAACACAAAATACACACACTCAAGTCATTTATTATGATTACCCACAAAAATCCTGTTACATGGAGATAGCCAGGTACCTGTGTAAGTAAAGGTGGATTCAATAGTATGTTACTCACAATACTTTAACGAGTAAATCAAAATGGCGATAATAACTAGCCCATACAATTAATTGCTGAAGAGAATGTTCTCAACTTCTTTCAAAACTCTAGATAATAATTATTTAGTAAATAAATGCAATATGTATATAGCTGGTACAATAATTAATTGAGGAAGATAATGTACTCAACTTCTTTCGAAACCCCTGTCTATCCTTCACCCACCAGGACTGACACTCTGCTTCGGCCTCCAAGGAGATATGCTTCTGATGAGTACTCTGCAAAGAGGCAGGAAACGAGCGGCTGCCAGACTTCGTTGGGTAAGATAGAAGGGTTAGGTTAGAACTACAGAAAACAGCTGGAGCTGAACCAAACTTTCTTCTAAAATTTAATCGTTAAGGGCATCGGGGTTCGGCCCGCGTAACAACCCGTAATAGTTCGGATAAATCTCTGAACTTCACCACCATAATTAAATCCGTAATTAAACGAAGGGAATAAGGCTTCCAAGAGCCTATTCAATATTTGAAATATAGTTTCCTTTATAATCCGACATATAAGTCGAGCACTCCAATCCAAATGTGCTTAATCAAAAAAAAAACAACTTCGATTAGTGGTGAATTCGACGAAAGCTATCGCTTGACAAGACCCCTTTCAGGAGTGTTCTCTGATTAAAAATCTTTGCCTCCACTGTTGCCATATGACGAGCATGAATATTCTAATTTTCAACTGACCATGAATTTAACACATTACTGAGCCACGAAACTGAAACCCCGGGGGGGGGGGGGGGTTAGTATTTACACCCATATCACCTTATAGTGGTGTATACACAACCATTATATCCCATCTGTATCCATAACTGGTCCAACAACCCTCAGTCAAGCACAATCAGCATAAATACCAGTAACCACCAAATGTATATCACCTGCACTACACTTCGCAGCGGAATAAACATTCAGTGTCCACTCACCTTACCAGTAGAAAAGCCTAATTCATGCGAACGCCAAATGACAATCATGGATATGGATCATCGTAGATCAAGCCCGTTTGGGGTAGTGTCTCATAAAGAAAATTTTTGCACGAGATAGAATGGACTGTCTACGTCTCTAGCAGAGAGTAGAGTGCAGAGAAGTATAGGGTACAGGATAACTACACTGTTATTAATTGGTTACATATTTATATCATTTTCAAAAACGAATGTAAGAATCACTCAAATTCTAATCAGGGTGTAACAGTGTGTTTGCTGGGCACAAAGATGAATAGAAATTGGATATTGTACATGGAAGGGTGATGGAATATTCGATGACCCAGAAGTCTTCCAAATTGTTCCAAGAGTCACAGATGGAAACATCATTCGAAATCCAATGTTACATCTTTTTCAGATTCACCTGTTCTTGGGCAAAGATAAATGCACATTCAGAGAGACATTGAAACGTACTTTCTTGTGAAATGAATATTTTTGGCTTACGGCTTACGGCTTTCATTGGAGGCACAGGGGATGCCAGTAGATTGCTATTGGAATGAAGGCAATTTTTCTGACACAGACGTTTCCAAAAATAATAATTTTCAAGTTGGAGGAAATTGAATAAATCAAGACTGCAAAAATTTGAACGTCACTGATTCTCTCAAGCAGTTCTAAGCTTCAGGTGAAAATTAGAAACCTGAAAAGAAATGTTGACCAGTGGAATATAAGCAGGAGTTTCACCTAGGAATTTCAATTTCATCTGAATTCCATTACCAAGTTAGTAATATGAACAACAAGTATGTATGTACAGTGATTAGTCACATGATTGAATCAAATATCCATTACTCATGTGGAAAGTCTTAATTTATAAGTTCATTCATCTTATGAAGCAAAGATAAAAAAAAACACCTGCAGTACATCAAGGTGAGATGTTTCCAGAATGTTATGACAAGTTCTCTAATAGTCAAAGTACCCTAGGGAAAATTCTTGCATTTTGTTTGGTTGCAAGTGGTGTTAAGACTGATTATGAAGTAGGGCTTGGACAATATCAATATGATCAAATATATATTATTATATGATGAAAAATTTGAGAAATTGATTCGATGAGAAACTAGATCAACAGAATTGACTGGTCTGCAAATTATTCAGTTCTGATTCATAGATCCATGGCATGGTTTAGTTGAAAAGAATAAAATCTCTTTCGGTACATAATGTAGATGGGTCAATAATAGGTAGGTCTTTCTATGGTGCAGAGTGTGGGGGCATCATCACACCAGCAGAGTAGGATGAGCCCCAAAACAGCATTTCAAAGTCCTCAGTGCGAGCCGGAGTGAGGAATAGTGTTCTAAGTAAAATCGTACATAGGAGCCCTGATAGAGTGGATACAAACATTCTATTACCTCCTTCGAATGGAATTGTCGTAAAAAATTCACCTCGGGAAGCACGAGGGCTCATAATCAAAAAACATGTCGAATCGCCTTGGGTTGCAAAGGTCGAAACCATTTTCGAATCGGATGCCTGGAATGCCACCCTCATGTTCTCACCAGAAAACACACTCTGCTTCAAGAGCAATTTATAGAAGAATTTCAATTTCTGCTGAAGCACGCATCCTCTTGATCTCATGCCCCAAAAGGAGATGAGAACCGGAAAACCAAAAATCGGGAAAAATGTCTGACAGGATGACTAGATGACAAGATTCCTGTCGTAAAGTCATATTAAATTACTATCAATTGCGAAAGCGATCGCGCCAGTATCACAGCATCGCGGCTGCGAAACGATCTTTGACGGCTGACGTCATATATACTCCCTGATAATCAGATGAGAATGAACCATAAATGAACCACAAGGATCAGAAGAAAAACATTTCAGTCGAGAAAAAAGAGAAGACGAAAGGATTCTGACATCTACATAATCCTAATCGCAATTTATTTGGAAATGAACATTGGATGACTTGGCAAAAATTTAGGAAATAAAATACTCATTATATTGAAGGAATACTCACAAGTATTGAAACGAACACTATATACAAGACAGGTAAGATCGACATATTTTTGAGAAAATATATTGACCGAGTATCATACTATAGTCACTATTATCAAGATCAATCAGCGATGGAACACAATGATATAATATGATGGTCTACTGGTTGTTCAGACATCCCCATTAAGATATGGTGAATTTCTAGCAGCAAATAATTGACAGGTAAGTTTGTTATCATCGTACAAATGTGTTTTTCAAATGTGTATCACTATAGAATAGTATTTCAATAAAACTTTTTTGTTACAGATTCTCGAGATGCAGTGCTACCGGCGAATACAGTAAGAGACAGCGAGTATACCAATGACTTTTTGACATCATTGGAACAACGTAGAAAGGTCGACCACCTTCCACTTTTCTATGTGAAGAGGAATTTTGGAAATTCGCATCAATTACCAATGGCGAACTCTTCAAGTGCTCGCAAATATGAGCTGTACGAAATCCGTGCACATCGCCTTATAACGAGAACTCTGAGAGCGACATTCGCATCAATCGGAACATGATCGCCACTGATATGGTCTGGTGCTGGTGTTCAATTTTTGGGAGTCATTGGTCAGTGAAGTTAAATGTACTCGATATTTGTTTCAGCGACGAAGATAAAATCAGCAAACTTTTGGATTAACGTATCGAATCTCAATTATAACAATATAGAAGTACTTCATCATATTAAGTGTATGACAAACTGCCAAAGGCTATAGTAGATGCCTTCATTTCTTTTGTTGATGGAAATTGAATCTAACTACCTAGTCCATTCTATAGCAAGACAGAATATCTGTGAGAAGTGGACCGGGTATTCATTCAAAGGAAAAGGTCGTCTGATTTTTACCCACGAATTTGAAGTGTATACAGGGTATGTCACGACGAGCTTACACAATCTCTATATCCAGAATCAGTCGGGAGAAATCCATGAGAATATGCATGATCATATTTTAGAATACGCCCTCTTCATTTAAAATATTTTCAGCAATTCAACGTTGCCGCTTCTATCAAAAAGTAGCAACAACTTTGTTATTTCAACATTCCGGACATAATTATAGAGATATAGGGTGTTCAAAATCGAGATTTTCCAAATTTAGGATATGTTGGTGTCGAAACTATTCATTATCGGCCAAAACGGCTCACATGTTCCTATCTCAACTTTTGATTAACTATTCACTGATATTTAATCGGAAAAGATACAGGGTGATCAGAATTCTGAATCTTGAACCTTCATGTATCTGTTCCGATTGAATATCTGTAAATAGGGCATTGGCAAGTTGAGATATGGACATGTGAGCCATTTTGACCGATAATGAATGGTTTCGGCACAAAAGAATCCTAAATTTGAAAAATCTTGATTTTGAACACCCTTTATCTCTGAAATCTTTTTGGATAGACATCAAGTATGATAAA
The DNA here is from genome assembly GCA_918026855.4 of Phaedon cochleariae. NCBI lineage: Eukaryota > Metazoa > Arthropoda > Insecta > Coleoptera > Chrysomelidae > Phaedon > Phaedon cochleariae. The sequence continues at coordinate 24,838,100 of OU896709.1, forward strand.
TAGATGAAATCAGCTGTTCAGGGAGAATCTGAAAATGTGATAGAATACAGGGTATTCCATTTGAAATATCGTTATTGCTACTACTTTCTAGTGGAAGCGGCAACACTGCATTGTCGAAAGTATTTCAAATGAGAAGAGCGTATTCTAAATTATGGGCATACACATCTTGATTAATTTCTCCCGACTGATTTTTGACATAAAGATAGTGCAAGCTCGTCGTGACATACCCTGTATTTGATTCTCGATCTCACCTAAATTGAAACAATTTTGTCTATATCGTCAGAGCAGATAATTATCAATAATCAATTATATAACTTGTTGAACAAATTTTCTGAGACAGTGAGAAAATGAAGTTTCTAGTATACTATTATTAAAATGAATCACCCATTGATATTTATGGTGGCCTAATGTGATGAAATATCGCAATTTTTGTTTTCCCATTTCATGTTTATACTGGTTGTTCCAAGTTATCGTATAGGTCCATGCTAATACTCGCTTATTTGACAAGATCAAGAAATATCAAAAATTGCTCCAAATGACATCGAAGTAGTTTCCTCATGACATAAAAAAATTGTATCAGATTAGACAGCCCCCTGGTAGCTACCCCCTGTATATCGTAATTGAAAATTGCCTTTCATCCAAATTTGAGAAGAACGAAAGCACATAGTTACTCTGTAATTTGTTCTTCAATAACATCAAAAACATTAACATTTTTTGACCTTATTCACGTTACATCGATTGAAAATAGCCTTTTCCCATGTTCGTAAAAATTCCACACAATATATAAAAGAAGATCAATTATTGCACTAGGTGAATACCGTCTGCAATGATTGATGCTTTACACTCCGGATAGAATATGTCATTGATTTTTTTAAACGAAAATTTGATCCATACTTCGCATTTGTGAACTTTTTGGATACATATAGGTAGAAGCAATTTTTCATTTGAGTAGGTAACGTGAGAAAATCACAAGATATTCATGATTTTGCTGTTATCAATTAACGAAACACCAAATATGTGCTATATCGTTGTATTCCAAACAGATTGGCACGCAATTTTCAAAGACAATATGTCATTTGAAAATAAAAACTGATTATTTTCCACCATCAGGAGGCTGCGAAATATCTCACATTCTTGATAGGTCATAAAGAAGGTTATTTAATGCCATTCAATGCATTTCTTTGATGTTTTCAATATCCTAACAAATAGGCGAGATAATTTGAAGGCGAATGGAATAACAAAACAATATTATTGTGGTAAAATATTCATTAATTATCCAGGTTATATTTGTGATTACTTAAGGAGCTCGCAATGGAAAATTCTCGTTCTTGTTACGTCGAGGATTTCCTTAGGTGCTCGCAAAATGGAATGCTTATCCATTTCCTGTTATAGATAACCTCAAGGATTCGCAATAATGAGAAATATTTCAAATCTGAGGCGAGATCTCCGTGATTTCTTTCGGACGACTCCAGAGAGTATTTCTGATGGTGACAGCCTATAGTGATCTTTGGCACCTCGCAGGAGGATTTCGCATTTTGATCCTGAAGATAACTACTCAGAGATATCGCGAAGAGTTCCGTGTTACCTGGGAGGTTACAACAGGAGTACCACAAGAATCAGTGGTGGGTCCACTACATATTTTATGACGGAGTACTCACAAAGGATCTCACCAAAGGCACTAGGGCCATTGGTTCTGCAGACGACTTGGCGATCATCGTCACTGGCAAAGACGTGGACCAACTAGCGTTGAGGGCAAACAAGTCGTACAGGAGTATCGCCAGGTGGACTACAAGGGACACACTGATCTTCGTTCCAGAAAAAACGGAAGTAGTGATGATGAAAGGACCAAGGAAGAAAACCGCGGGAGAGCTACCCCGCTTTTATCTAGAGGATACAGAGATCAGGCCACAGAGAAGTGTTAGATCATACTAGATGACGTGGGCAGTTTTGGAAAGCACATCGAAAATGTGACAAAGAAGGCTGAGTAAAGCGTGGGTACGCTCTCGAGGCTTATGAAGGATATTGGAGGTCCCCAAAGCCTGGAGAGGCAGTTATTGAGCAAAGTAATACTCTCCATACTACTGTATGCGGCACGTATATGGAAGGAAGCACTTGAAGTACGGAGACTCAGGGTAATGATGAAAAAAGTACGAAGAAAAATTGCGTTGAGAGAAGCTAGCGCATACAAAACGACTTCACTTAGGGCTGTGCGAACCATAACGAGAATCATACCTATACACCTGCTGGAAGACGAAAGAAATGGCAGAGCAGAGGAACGAGAGACATAATTAGTTTCATGGCAAAAATAGTGGCACAACAATATGTAAACGACACAATGGACGAAGAAACTGAAACCAGATGTCAGAGCCCACTTTGAATGCAAACACAGATATCTAGACTATAACCTCATACAGTTCCTAACAGAGCACGGATGTTTCAAAGCTCATACGGAACGAATAGGACAGAGTGAAACCGATGGATGTATGAATAGTATTGCAGTTGATACCCCATCACACACCATATTCGAAATGGAAGATAGGAGGAGGAACGCTGATAAACTACCACGGATATAGGAGAAATCTCGGCCGAAGGAGTACTGGTTGGTTTGATGATCAAGAAGAGCAGGAACTGGGAAGCGATGAATGATCTGGCCAAAGAAATCATGCACAGAAAAGAAACCAACGAGAGAGAAGAGCAGAGAGTCGAAGACCTGCAGTAAGAAAGCAGTGAATTGGGACAAGGCAGTCCACCTGTTACTGTAAGGTATGCCCAAAAGACGATACTGCAGTGTAGGGCTGGAAGGGGTGGTTTTTGCCGTTGAGAGTCTGGTACTATCGGCTCGCGATTGAAAATAGGCGGATTCTGTTTATGATGGATTTCCTCCTCGAGAAAAAAAGTGTGGAACCTGATCAAATATTGCTTGAACTTTTTTGTATGCATATTTTTCGACAATTCGATCTTGGATTATGTATATCCATATCTCTACACAGAAAAAATGGGCTGCCGTTGTCTTTATTGATCAGATGTATCATTTTCGTGGAAGCAATTAAAAAAAAAAAATGTAAAATCTCACATATTCAAGCAGAGCATTGCAATGGGTCGTAGTGAATATAAAGAGAAGAATGCACAGAAAATTATTAATTTTCTCATCATCCTCTTATTTCACAAGTCTTCATTATATTGTTTCGTGACAAGCAATAAGTAGTCGTTCTTTCTTTATTACCTAGTTCTAGAGAAATAGAAATCATGATTTCTGGATCGAAAATCAATGAAAAAAATTCCAGACATCTTCAGCAACGAGATTTGAATTATAATTAATTCGGTAATATTTTGAATTCAAGTCCCAATACATCACTGAGAAGACATGATGGGTTAATAAAAACAAGATATCGGAGATTAAAATTTCATTATTATTTCAGAATCATCCATCTTTTCTAGCACTGAGAAGAAAGAATGTGAACTCCAGTGGTAATGGTAGATGGATTGAGTGGTAAATCATCTACATTCATACGCTTCCCAGATAATTCTGTCGGGTATATATCCAGGAATAGGTATATTTTCTTTTGAAGAAATCACTGTACATACACTATATAATTTGGTTTATTATGACTAGGTGGAACTTCAACCACATTCCTGATAGGTACTCCTTCGTTTTTCCAGTAAGGTTCTAGAGTTCTACTCCAGAGGTTGAAACTTACTTCGTAGAATGTACTTGAGAAATCACAAATGAATAAACCATTACTTCCAACATCCATATGAGCACATTTCTTCAGGTTCAGCTGTTATGTAACGGCTGATGGTACTCACATATATAAACTCACACTCGAAAATGCACATAAAAGTTTCATGAAATCTTCGATAATCCAGAATGAGTTTTTCAGATTGTAAGTCAAAGTCGCAGATGAAAACATCATTCATTATCCTATTTGGCATCTTCTTATCCAGACTCAGCTGTTTTGAAGCGGCTGGAAGTACTTTCATAGATGAATGCAGGGCATTAGCAGTGTAGTCATGTAGATATAATTAGATCAGGTAGAGAATTGACATATAATCATATTAAATCATTTTTATTTGTGATATTACACCCACGACTATTTCATGACTGTCTTCCACCCACTCAACTGGTAAACGTATTCTTGAGATATTTCGATATCACTATGAACAATCCACAATGAGAACAATACACTATCTCGATTTCGAATCTAGAAAGATACCTGAAGCTCATGCTAGATGACGTGGCAGTTTTGGAAAGCACATCGAATATGTGACAAAGAAGACTGAGGAGAGGGTGGGTACGTTCTCGAAACTCATGAAGAATATTAAGGGGCCCCAAAGCCTGAAGAGGCAGATATCTAGCGGAGTGATACACTTCACACTACTATATGGGGCAACAATATGGAAGGAAGCACTTGTAGTTCGAAGAATCCGACTGATGATGAAGAGAGTACAAAAAAAATTGCGTTAAGAGTAGCAAGCGCATACAAAAAGAATTCACTCAGGGCTGTGCAAACCATAACGGGAATCATACCTATACACCTGCTGGAAAGGAGCACAGTCGAATACATGAAAGAGAGGACGAGCATGGCAAAAAAAGTGGCAGAACTTTATGCGAACGGCACAATGGACGAAGAAACTGATACGAGATGTCAGAGCCTACTTTGAATGAGAACACAGATATCTAAACTATAACGTCACACAGTTCCTAACAGAGCACGGATGTTTCAAAGCTCATACGGAATGAATTGGAAGGATCGGAACCAATAGATGTATGTATGTTTTTGCAGTTGATACCCCTGCTCACACCATCTTCAAATGTGGAAAATAGAAGGAGGAACGCTACAGAGATCTCACGGAGCTAGGAGAAATCTCGGTCGGAGGGTAACTGGTTTTTTTATTGATCAAGAAGAGCATAAATTCAAAATCGATGGGGAATATGACCGAATAATTCATGCACTGAAAGGAGCCAACGAGAAAGGAGAGCAGAAAGTCGAAGACCTGCAGTAAGGAAGCAGTGAATTGTGGCAAGGCAGTCCACGTGTAACTGTGAGGAATGCAGTGCAGGGCTGAAATGGGAGGTTCTAGCCGGTGAGAATCTGGAACTATCTGCTCGCGATTGACAACAAGCGGCCTTTGTCCATGATGGATTTCCTTTCTGAAGGAAGGAAAACGGTGGGACCTAATTAAATATTGCTTAAACTATTTTGTATGCAGACTTCTCGACGATTCGATCTTAGATTATGGAAATCCATATATCTACACAGAAAAAAGGTGCTGCTGTTCTCCGTATCGATCATATGAGAAAGAGTGAGTGAGAACGATGAGAAAATATCATAACGTCTCACATATTCATGCAGAGCATTGCGAGAAGTCGTAGTGGATATGAAGAAAAAAATGCACAGCCAATTAATAATTTTTTCATTATCATCCTCTCATTTTACACGCCTCTATGATATTGTTCCGTTACAAGAAATAGGTTGTTGATTTTTTCATAGCCACTATCATGTGGACATTTTCAACTTTATGCATAGAATGTTAGATTTAACATTATTCCTGAGTCGATTCCACTCGAGGATGATACATCTGATCTAAATGAAACATTATATTTCTATGAAGAGGTGTTGGTTGGATCCCAGATTCAACTTTCAAAGAATATGCATTCAAAAAATCTGTCATTCTTTCATGAAGTAGGAAAAAATACTATTTTTCATGCTTACGACAGCTTTTCATCGGCGGCATATGGGTTGTGAGTTGTTTTCTGGCTAATTAAAGAATTCAGGTTGTAAAAGTCAAATATGAGATATTCAATTCGAAGCTAATAAGGAGATATGATATATGTTATTATTCAGAATTCAAATTTGGACGCCACTGAAGCTAGGTGTTTGCTTTGGAGGAGAATCAGATACCTGGAAAGTTGAGAGAAGCCATATCAGTGCTATAAAAGAAAATGCTTTCACCTAGGGAATTCATTCGAATAATCTTTGACACAAAATATAGAGAGTACCCATATTTTCATATGGAATACATTATGTGAACATCTGCTTATCACAATTGGAGTCCACTGGCTGAATTGATAATTTGAATATTAAAGAGTTGATAGGAGATTTGAATATTTTGGTTTGATAATCTCCAGAATTCCACTTAAGTTATGGAATAATTCATATACATATGATTTGAATATGTTGGGATATTTAGTCGTAGACCCCTATTGACCAACCAAAACTGATCAAATTCAACATATATATATATATATATATATATATATATATATATATATATATATATATATAGTGAAAGGGTAGTCTCCTGACTGGACTAGTTGAAGAAAACTATGTTTTAGGAAAACAGCTAAATCTCTATTTCCCTTGAGGTTGCAGTCAAAGGGAATGGCCAATGTAGAGAAAAGACTCTTTGTTAAATTGTCGAGCTTTCGAAAAATTTTATTTTCATTATCAAGACATCTGAAAATACAAAGATCCATTATAAGCATGGTATCTTGTATGAAAAAATGAAACAACTTACTAACTTGAGTGGTTACATGGAAAACAGCTAATGCACATCATAGTAACTTTAAAACACTGCACTATTTTTGAAAACATATTAAAAATTATTAAAAAAACATTACATTACAAGTCTTATAAGAACCTTACTGGTCCTGTGAAACTTTGTCAAGAAAATGAGCACATGGTGTTCGACCTTCACACGTTCCAAACGGAAATAGATGTGACGTTTAGAATTCAAAAATGTGGGAGGAGCTATGTCAAAGCCGAACGACGTGTGTTCACTGTCAAAGGTCAATGTCATTAATGAAAACAAGCGGTTAATTTGAATTTGAAAACTAATGATTAGATTTGTTTTGAAAAGTGAGTAGATAACTATAAATTGTACTGAGGTTTGCAATATCTGATCGTTTATTCATACACTTAGGTTCGTTGTTTATATGTACCATTTCTAAGAAAGTTCTTTTTTGATAGCTGGTTTGTGATTCTAAAATTTCAATATTCGTGAAATTTCCAAAATGATTGAATTTAGTGGTGTGTTCTGAAAGTGCACATCTTGTTTTTTTCAAATTACAATCACTTTTATGAGACGTAATGCGACCTTGTAAATTCCTTCCTGTTTGTCCTATATAAACCTGATCACAGTTGAGACAGGGAATACTATAAATGACATTGGAGCTTTCCAGTGTTGTCAATGGAGTTTTGATTTTACTGTGTAAGGAATATATGGTTTTAATATTTTTTCTTGCAATACGGAGTTTGTCAGATTTGAAAACATTGGTTAGTTTTGATGTAAGTTCCTCGATATAAGGAAGTGATCTATATGTAATTTGTATAGGTTGTATTGGGAGTGATTGATTAACATTTGGATTACTGTTTGGAGATTGATATTGTGGCAAAATAGGTTGGTCTGAATTAAATAAAATTTTGTTAATTAAATTTGTTGGATATGAATTTTCTTTTAAGATGTTTCTCAGTTCCTTGAGACCGTCCAATCGAAAAGTTGGATGTGAGAGCTTAATCACTCTATTCTTTAGGGCAGTGATAAGATTCCTTTTCATTTTTTCAGGGTGGTAAGAATGGTAACTGATGAATCTGTTACTGCACATTGGTTTTCTGTACCATTTTGTTCTTAGGATGTTGTCATTACCTCTGCAGACTCTCATATCTAGGAACGGGATACTTTGATCCACTTCTTCCTCGGATGTGAATTGTAGGTTGATATCATAACTGTTAAAGTAGAACAGAGCTTCATCAGTTCGGCCTGATGGAACAGCAAGAATAAGATCATCAACATACCTCTTCACAAATGGAATGTCAAAAGGAATCAGAGAAAGCACATCTTTTACTAAGTCATCAAGTACAAAATTTACTAAGATTGGTGAAATTGTTGATCCAATGGGAGTTCCAAAAATTTGTTTATAGTATGTGTTATCGAATACTAAAAAATTTGATTCAAAAATAAAACCCAAAATGTCAATAAATGCACTCCATGTTAAAGTACAATGGTTTGAAATATTATCCCAATTTTTTTGTAGACATTGTCTAACAACTTCAAAAGGTAGATTAGTAAACAGGGAAACCACATCAAAACTAACTATTATATAATTGTCTGGTAGTTCATAATTGTTAATGAATTCACTGAAAGTAAACGAATCTCTTATATAGTATTTATTGTCTGTATCATATGAATTGGTCAAAATTTGAGATAGATATTTTGCTAGATTACTATTTTTAGCACTTGGTCCCAAATTCAGTTTGTGCCCATCTACTAAAGATCTGAAAATTTCATCACTACTTGCTGACATTGAATCTATTATTTCACTTTATCCTAATTCAGAAAGGGACTGTTACCGAGCCAAAAGCACTAATATTATTACAAATTTTGTACACAAAAATTCTGACAAGACAGATCCCCTTAATAACATTTTCATTAAGTGCAAAAAATTTCTAAAAGAAAATCCAGACCTTTATGTTCTCAGAAGTGATAAAGGAAATGTGACAGTTGTTATGTACAAACAGGATTACCTCACTAAAAGTCAAGAACTTCTAAATGACAATAAATACTACCTCAAACTTCCACGAAATCCTGTATGTACATTACAACAACAAGCGAACAAACTAGTTTCAAAATTACACAAAGATGAACTAATAGACGAGGCCACAGTTAAATTGTTAAACATCTACAACTCAATTGCTCCACGATTCTATGCACTCCCAAAAATACACAAACCTACTTTAGCTATGAGACCTATTGTTTCCTCAATAAATGCTCCTAATAGTAATCTAGCAAAATATCTATCTCAAATTTTGACCAATTCATATGATACAGACAATGAATACTATATAAGAGATTCGTTTACTTTCAGTGAATTCATTAACAATTATGAACTACCAGACAATTATATAATAGTTAGTTTTGATGTGGTTTCCCTGTTTACTAATCTACCTTTTGAAGTTGTTAGACAATGTCTACAAAAAAATTGGGATAATATTTCAAACCATTGTACTTTAACATGGAGTGCATTTATTGACATTTTGGGTTTTATTTTTGAATCAAATTTTTTAGTATTCGATAACACATACTATAAACAAATTTTTGGAACTCCCATGGGATCAACAATTTCACCAATCTTAGTAAATTTTGTACTTGATGACTTAGTAAAAGATGTGCTTTCTCTGATTCCTTTTGACATTCCATTTGTGAAGAGGTATGTTGATGATCTTATTCTTGCTGTTCCATCAGGCCGAACTGATGAAGCTCTGTTCTACTTTAACAGTTATGATATCAACCTACAATTCACATCTGAGGAAGAAGTGGATCAAAGTATCCCGTTCCTAGATATGAGAGTCTGCAGAGGTAATGACAACATCCTAAGAACAAAATGGTACAGAAAACCAATGTGCAGTAACAGATTCATCAGTTACCATTCTTACCACCCTGAAAAAATGAAAAGGAATCTTATCACTGCCCTAAAGAATAGAGTGATTAAGCTCTCACATCCAACTTTTCGATTGGACGGTCTCAAGGAACTGAGAAACATCTTAAAAGAAAATTCATATCCAACAAATTTAATTAACAAAATTTTATTTAATTCAGACCAACCTATTTTGCCACAATATCAATCTCCAAACAGTAATCCAAATGTTAATCAATCACTCCCAATACAACCTATACAAATTACATATAGATCACTTCCTTATATCGAGGAACTTACATCAAAACTAACCAAAGTTTTCAAATCTGACAAACTCCGTATTGCAAGAAAAAATATAAAAACCATATATTCCTTACACAGTAAAATCAAAACTCCATTGACAACACTGGAAAGCTCCAATGTCATTTATAGTATTCCCTGTCTCAACTGTGATCAGGTTTATATAGGACAAACAGGAAGGAATTTACAAGGTCGCATTACGTCTCATAAAAGTGATTGTAATTTGAAAAAAACAAGATGTGCACTTTCAGAACACACCACTAAATTTAATCATTTTGGAAATTTCACGAATATTAAAATTTTAGAATCACAAACCAGCTATCAAAAAAGAACTTTCTTAGAAATGGTACATATAAACAACGAACCTAAGTGTATGAATAAACGATCAGATATTGCAAACCTCAGTACAATTTATAGTTATCTACTCACTTTTCAAAACAAATCTAATCATTAGTTTTCAAATTCAAATTAACCGCTTGTTTTCATTAATGACATTGACCTTTGACAGTGAACACACGTCGTTCGGCTTTGACATAGCTCCTCCCACATTTTTGAATTCTAAACGTCACATCTATTTCCGTTTGGAACGTGTGAAGGTCGAACACCATGTGCTCATTTTCTTGACAAAGTTTCACAGGACCAGTAAGGTTCTTATAAGACTTGTAATGTAATGTTTTTTTAATAATTTTTAATATGTTTTCAAAAATAGTGCAGTGTTTTAAAGTTACTATGATGTGCATTAGCTGTTTTCCATGTAACCACTCAAGTTAGTAAGTTGTTTCATTTTTTCATACAAGATACCATGCTTATAATGGATCTTTGTATTTTCAGATGTCTTGATAATGAAAATAAAATTTTTCGAAAGCTCGACAATTTAACAAAGAGTCTTTTCTCTACATTGGCCATTCCCTTTGACTGCAACCTCAAGGAAAATAGAGATTTAGCTGTTTTCCTAAAACATAGTTTTCTTCAACTAGTCCAGTCAGGAGACTACCCTTTCACTAAACATTACAGATATGGGGTTTTTCGACAACATTCATCGTCAGTACGGACTTACTAGCGTTACGTTACTCAAACGATGGGCCACTTTGAACAACAAGATAGCTGCTGCACAGAATAGAAAAATTTTCCTCACAAGATGTAGAAGTCTGGATCTGTTCCCAAACCACATTAGTAATGGAATTTGCAATATCACATCGATTCTCCACCATAGGCAAGGCACTACAGGAAAGAAAATACAAGGTTTTAACAAAAGGTTGAAAAAAACTATTATTAATTTAGAGATTAAAGTAACCTTCAGTGATTTGAATAAATTTGAAAAAGAATTAAGTAATGTTAAAACTAGAGTTCGCAACACACTTCCTTTTGACACTTACACTGAATACAATAGGAGACAAAAAATCCATTACAAAAAACATTATCAAGAAATTCAAAATAAACACAGAGCAAAAATCAAAAACTTACAAATAGAATCGTTTTCCTCAATTAAATTTCAAGAAAAATGGATAAAAAACCTAACAGATGTTGATATTCCTATAGAAGTAAAACGTTTTTTAGCACTTGGTCCCAAATTCAGTTTGTGCCCATCTACTAAAGATCTGAAAATTTCATCACTACTTGCTGACATTGAATCTATTATTTCACTTTATCCTAATTCAGAAAGGGACTGTTACCGAGCCAAAAGCACTAATATTATTACAAATTTTGTACACAAAAATTCTGACAAGACAGATCCCCTTAATAACATTTTCATTAAGTGCAAAAAATTTCTAAAAGAAAATCCAGACCTTTATGTTCTCAGAAGTGATAAAGGAAATGTGACAGTTGTTATGTACAAACAGGATTACCTCACTAAAAGTCAAGAACTTCTAAATGACAATAAATACTACCTCAAACTTCCACGAAATCCTGTATGTACATTACAACAACAAGCGAACAAACTAGTTTCAAAATTACACAAAGATGAACTAATAGACGAGGCCACAGTTAAATTGTTAAACATCTACAACTCAATTGCTCCACGATTCTATGCACTCCCAAAAATACACAAACCTACTTTAGCTATGAGACCTATTGTTTCCTCAATAAATGCCCCTAATAGTAATCTAGCAAAATATCTATCTCAAATTTTGACCAATTCATATGATACAGACAATGAATACTATATAAGAGATTCGTTTACTTTCAGTGAATTCATTAACAATTATGAACTACCAGACAATTATATAATAGTTAGTTTTGATGTGGTTTCCCTGTTTACTAATCTACCTTTTGAAGTTGTTAGACAATGTCTACAAAAAAATTGGGATAATATTTCAAACCATTGTACTTTAACATGGAGTGCATTTATTGACATTTTGGGTTTTATTTTTGAATCAAATTTTTTAGTATTCGATAACACATACTATAAACAAATTTTTGGAACTCCCATGGGATCAACAATTTCACCAATCTTAGTAAATTTTGTACTTGATGACTTAGTAAAAGATGTGCTTTCTCTGATTCCTTTTGACATTCCATTTGTGAAGAGGTATGTTGATGATCTTATTCTTGCTGTTCCATCAGGCCGAACTGATGAAGCTCTGTTCTACTTTAACAGTTATGATATCAACCTACAATTCACATCTGAGGAAGAAGTGGATCAAAGTATCCCGTTCCTAGATATGAGAGTCTGCAGAGGTAATGACAACATCCTAAGAACAAAATGGTACAGAAAACCAATGTGCAGTAACAGATTCATCAGTTACCATTCTTACCACCCTGAAAAAATGAAAAGGAATCTTATCACTGCCCTAAAGAATAGAGTGATTAAGCTCTCACATCCAACTTTTCGATTGGACGGTCTCAAGGAACTGAGAAACATCTTAAAAGAAAATTCATATCCAACAAATTTAATTAACAAAATTTTATTTAATTCAGACCAACCTATTTTGCCACAATATCAATCTCCAAACAGTAATCCAAATGTTAATCAATCACTCCCAATACAACCTATACAAATTACATATAGATCACTTCCTTATATCGAGGAACTTACATCAAAACTAACCAATGTTTTCAAATCTGACAAACTCCGTATTGCAAGAAAAAATATAAAAACCATATATTCCTTACACAGTAAAATCAAAACTCCATTGACAACACTGGAAAGCTCCAATGTCATTTATAGTATTCCCTGTCTCAACTGTGATCAGGTTTATATAGGACAAACAGGAAGGAATTTACAAGGTCGCATTACGTCTCATAAAAGTGATTGTAATTTGAAAAAAACAAGATGTGCACTTTCAGAACACACCACTAAATTTAATCATTTTGGAAATTTCACGAATATTAAAATTTTAGAATCACAAACCAGCTATCAAAAAAGAACTTTCTTAGAAATGGTACATATAAACAACGAACCTAAGTGTATGAATAAACGATCAGATATTGCAAACCTCAGTACAATTTATAGTTATCTACTCACTTTTCAAAACAAATCTAATCATTAGTTTTCAAATTCAAATTAACCGCTTGTTTTCATTAATGACATTGACCTTTGACAGTGAACACACGTCGTTCGGCTTTGACATAGCTCCTCCCACATTTTTGAATTCTAAACGTCACATCTATTTCCGTTTGGAACGTGTGAAGGTCGAACACCATGTGCTCATTTTCTTGACAAAGTTTCACAGGACCAGTAAGGTTCTTATAAGACTTGTAATGTAATGTTTTTTTAATAATTTTTAATATGTTTTCAAAAATAGTGCAGTGTTTTAAAGTTACTATGATGTGCATTAGCTGTTTTCCATGTAACCACTCAAGTTAGTAAGTTGTTTCATTTTTTCATACAAGATACCATGCTTATAATGGATCTTTGTATTTTCAGATGTCTTGATAATGAAAATAAAATTTTTCGAAAGCTCGACAATTTAACAAAGAGTCTTTTCTCTACATTGGCCATTCCCTTTGACTGCAACCTCAAGGAAAATAGAGATTTAGCTGTTTTCCTAAAACATAGTTTTCTTCAACTAGTCCAGTCAGGAGACTACCCTTTCACTAAACATTACAGATATGGGGTTTTTCGACAACATTCATCGTCAGTACGGACTTACTAGCGTTACGTTACTCAAACGATGGGCCACTTTGAACAACAAGATAGCTGCTGCACAGAATAGAAAAATTTTCCTCACAAGATGTAGAAGTCTGGATCTGTTCCCAAACCACATTAGTAATGGAATTTGCAATATCACATCGATTCTCCACCATAGGCAAGGCACTACAGGAAAGAAAATACAAGGTTTTAACAAAAGGTTGAAAAAAACTATTATTAATTTAGAGATTAAAGTAACCTCCAGTGATTTGAATAAATTTGAAAAAGAATTAAGTAATGTTAAAACTAGAGTTCGCAACACACTTCCTTTTGACACTTACACTGAATACAATAGGAGACAAAAAATCCATTACAAAAAACATTATCAAGAAATTCAAAATAAACACAGAGCAAAAATCAAAAACTTACAAATAGAATCGTTTTCCTCAATTAAATTTCAAGAAAAATGGATAAAAAACCTAACAGATGTTGATATTCCTATAGAAGTAAAACGTTTTTTAGCACTTGGTCCCAAATTCAGTTTGTGCCCATCTACTAAAGATCTGAAAATTTCATCACTACTTGCTGACATTGAATCTATTATTTCACTTTATCCTAATTCAGAAAGGGACTGTTACCGAGCCAAAAGCACTAATATTATTACAAATTTTGTACACAAAAATTCTGACAAGACAGATCCCCTTAATAACATTTTCATTAAGTGCAAAAAATTTCTAAAAGAAAATCCAGACCTTTATGTTCTCAGAAGTGATAAAGGAAATGTGACAGTTGTTATGTACAAACAGGATTACCTCACTAAAAGTCAAGAACTTCTAAATGACAATAAATACTACCTCAAACTTCCACGAAATCCTGTATGTACATTACAACAACAAGCGAACAAACTAGTTTCAAAATTACACAAAGATGAACTAATAGACGAGGCCACAGTTAAATTGTTAAACATCTACAACTCAATTGCTCCACGATTCTATGCACTCCCAAAAATACACAAACCTACTTTAGCTATGAGACCTATTGTTTCCTCAATAAATGCCCCTAATAGTAATCTAGCAAAATATCTATCTCAAATTTTGACCAATTCATATGATACAGACAATGAATACTATATAAGAGATTCGTTTACTTTCAGTGAATTCATTAACAATTATGAACTACCAGACAATTATATAATAGTTAGTTTTGATGTGGTTTCCCTGTTTACTAATCTACCTTTTGAAGTTGTTAGACAATGTCTACAAAAAAATTGGGATAATATTTCAAACCATTGTACTTTAACATGGAGTGCATTCATTGACATTTTGGGTTTTATTTTTGAATCAAATTTTTTAGTATTCGATAACACATACTATAAACAAATTTTTGGAACTCCCATGGGATCAACAATTTCACCAATCTTAGTAAATTTTGTACTTGATGACTTAGTAAAAGATGTGCTTTCTCTGATTCCTTTTGACATTCCATTTGTGAAGAGGTATGTTGATGATCTTATTCTTGCTGTTCCATCAGGCCGAACTGATGAAGCTCTGTTCTACTTTAACAGTTATGATATCAACCTACAATTCACATCTGAGGAAGAAGTGGATCAAAGTATCCCGTTCCTAGATATGAGAGTCTGCAGAGGTAATGACAACATCCTAAGAACAAAATGGTACAGAAAACCAATGTGCAGTAACAGATTCATCAGTTACCATTCTTACCACCCTGAAAAAATGAAAAGGAATCTTATCACTGCCCTAAAGAATAGAGTGATTAAGCTCTCACATCCAACTTTTCGATTGGACGGTCTCAAGGAACTGAGAAACATCTTAAAAGAAAATTCATATCCAACAAATTTAATTAACAAAATTTTATTTAATTCAGACCAACCTATTTTGCCACAATATCAATCTCCAAACAGTAATCCAAATGTTAATCAATCACTCCCAATACAACCTATACAAATTACATATAGATCACTTCCTTATATCGAGGAACTTACATCAAAACTAACCAATGTTTTCAAATCTGACAAACTCCGTATTGCAAGAAAAAATATAAAAACCATATATTCCTTACACAGTAAAATCAAAACTCCATTGACAACACTGGAAAGCTCCAATGTCATTTATAGTATATTCCCTGTCTCAACTGTGATCAGGTTTATATAGGACAAACAGGAAGGAATTTACAAGGTCGCATTACGTCTCATAAAAGTGATTGTAATTTGAAAAAAACAAGATGTGCACTTTCAGAACACACCACTAAATTTAATCATTTTGGAAATTTCACGAATATTAAAATTTTAGAATCACAAACCAGCTATCAAAAAAGAACTTTCTTAGAAATGGTACATATAAACAACGAACCTAAGTGTATGAATAAACGATCAGATATTGCAAACCTCAGTACAATTTATAGTTATCTACTCACTTTTCAAAACAAATCTAATCATTAGTTTTCAAATTCAAATTAACCGCTTGTTTTCATTAATGACATTGACCTTTGACAGTGAACACACGTCGTTCGGCTTTGACATAGCTCCTCCCACATTTTTGAATTCTAAACGTCACATCTATTTCCGTTTGGAACGTGTGAAGGTCGAACACCATGTGCTCATTTTCTTGACAAAGTTTCACAGGACCAGTAAGGTTCTTATAAGACTTGTAATGTAATGTTTTTTTAATAATTTTTAATATGTTTTCAAAAATAGTGCAGTGTTTTAAAGTTACTATGATGTGCATTAGCTGTTTTCCATGTAACCACTCAAGTTAGTAAGTTGTTTCATTTTTTCATACAAGATACCATGCTTATAATGGATCTTTGTATTTTCAGATGTCTTGATAATGAAAATAAAATTTTTCGAAAGCTCGACAATTTAACAAAGAGTCTTTTCTCTACATTGGCCATTCCCTTTGACTGCAACCTCAAGGAAAATAGAGATTTAGCTGTTTTCCTAAAACATAGTTTTCTTCAACTAGTCCAGTCAGGAGACTACCCTTTCACTAAACATTACAGATATGGGGTTTTTCGACAACATTCATCGTCAGTACGGACTTACTAGCGTTACGTTACTCAAACGATGGGCCACTTTGAACAACAAGATAGCTGCTGCACAGAATAGAAAAATTTTCCTCACAAGATGTAGAAGTCTGGATCTGTTCCCAAACCACATTAGTAATGGAATTTGCAATATCACATCGATTATCCACCATAGGCAAGGCACTACAGGAAAGAAAATACAAGGTTTTAACAAAAGGTTGAAAAAAACTATTATTAATTTAGAGATTAAAGTAACCTTCAGTGATTTGAATAAATTTGAAAAAGAATTGAGTAATGTTAAAACTAGAGTTCGCAACACACTTCCTTTTGACACTTACACTGAATACAATAGGAGACAAAAAATCCATTACAAAAAACATTATCAAGAAATTCAAAATAAACACAGAGCAAAAATCAAAAACTTACAAATAGAATCGTTTTCCTCAATTAAATTTCAAGAAAAATGGATAAAAAACCTAACAGATGTTGATATTCCTATAGAAGTAAAACGTTTTTTAGCACTTGGTCCCAAATTCAGTTTGTGCCCATCTACTAAAGATCTGAAAATTTCATCACTACTTGCTGACATTGAATCTATTATTTCACTTTATCCTAATTCAGAAAGGGACTGTTACCGAGCCAAAAGCACTAATATTATTACAAATTTTGTACACAAAAATTCTGACAAGACAGATCCCCTTAATAACATTTTCATTAAGTGCAAAAAATTTCTAAAAGAAAATCCAGACCTTTATGTTCTCAGAAGTGATAAAGGAAATGTGACAGTTGTTATGTACAAACAGGATTACCTCACTAAAAGTCAAGAACTTCTAAATGACAATAAATACTACCTCAAACTTCCACGAAATCCTGTATGTACATTACAACAACAAGCGAACAAACTAGTTTCAAAATTACACAAAGATGAACTAATAGACGAGGCCACAGTTAAATTGTTAAACATCTACAACTCAATTGCTCCACGATTCTATGCACTCCCAAAAATACACAAACCTACTTTAGCTATGAGACCTATTGTTTCCTCAATAAATGCCCCTAATAGTAATCTAGCAAAATATCTATCTCAAATTTTGACCAATTCATATGATACAGACAATGAATACTATATAAGAGATTCGTTTACTTTCAGTGAATTCATTAACAATTATGAACTACCAGACAATTATATAATAGTTAGTTTTGATGTGGTTTCCCTGTTTACTAATCTACCTTTTGAAGTTGTTAGACAATGTCTACAAAAAAATTGGGATAATATTTCGAACCATTGTACTTTAACATGGAGTGCATTTATTGACATTTTGGGTTTTATTTTTGAATCAAATTTTTTAGTATTCGATAACACATACTATAAACAAATTTTTGGAACTCCCATGGGATCAACAATTTCACCAATCTTAGTAAATTTTGTACTTGATGACTTAGTAAAAGATGTGCTTTCTCTGATTCCTTTTGACATTCCATTTGTGAAGAGGTATGTTGATGATCTTATTCTTGCTGTTCCATCAGGCCGAACTGATGAAGCTCTGTTCTACTTTAACAGTTATGATATCAACCTACAATTCACATCTGAGGAAGAAGTGGATCAAAGTATCCCGTTCCTAGATATGAGAGTCTGCAGAGGTAATGACAACATCCTAAGAACAAAATGGTACAGAAAACCAATGTGCAGTAACAGATTCATCAGTTACCATTCTTACCACCCTGAAAAAATGAAAAGGAATCTTATCACTGCCCTAAAGAATAGAGTGATTAAGCTCTCACATCCAACTTTTCGATTGGACGGTCTCAAGGAACTGAGAAACATCTTAAAAGAAAATTCATATCCAACAAATTTAATTAACAAAATTTTATTTAATTCAGACCAACCTATTTTGCCACAATATCAATCTCCAAACAGTAATCCAAATGTTAATCAATCACTCCCAATACAACCTATACAAATTACATATAGATCACTTCCTTATATCGAGGAACTTACATCAAAACTAACCAATGTTTTCAAATCTGACAAACTCCGTATTGCAAGAAAAAATATAAAAACCATATATTCCTTACACAGTAAAATCAAAACTCCATTGACAACACTGGAAAGCTCCAATGTCATTTATAGTATTCCCTGTCTCGACTGTGATCAGGTTTATATAGGACAAACAGGAAGGAATTTACAAGGTCGCATTACGTCTCATAAAAGTGATTGTAATTTGAAAAAAACAAGATGTGCACTTTCAGAACACACCACTAAATTTAATCATTTTGGAAATTTCACGAATATTGAAATTTTAGAATCACAAACCAGCTATCAAAAAAAGAACTTTCTTAGAAATGGTACATATAAACAACGAACCTAAGTGTATGAATAAACGATCAGATATTGCAAACCTCAGTACAATTTATAGTTCTCTACTCACTTTTCAAAACAAATCTAATCATTAGTTTTCAAATTCAAATTAACCGCTTGTTTTCATTAATGACATTGACCTTTGACAGTGAACACACGTCGTTCGGCTTTGACATAGCTCCTCCCACATTTTTGAATTCTAAACGTCACATCTATTTCCGTTTGGAACGTGTGAAGGTCGAACACCATGTGCTCATTTTCTTGACAAAGTTTCACAGGACCAGTAAGGTTCTTATAAGACTTGTAATGTAATGTTTTTTTAATAATTTTTAATATGTTTTCAAAAATAGTGCAGTGTTTTAAAGTTACTATGATGTGCATTAGCTGTTTTCCATGTAACCACTCAAGTTAGTAAGTTGTTTCATTTTTTCATACAAGATACCATGCTTATAATGGATCTTTGTATTTTCAGATGTCTTGATAATGAAAATAAAATTTTTCGAAAGCTCGACAATTTAACAAAGAGTCTTTTCTCCACATTGGCCATTCCCTTTGACTGCAACCTCAAGGAAAATAGAGATTTAGCTGTTTTCCTAAAACATAGTTTTCTATATATATATATATATATATATATATTCCAGAAAAATGCATGAATAATCCCCAGAGTATCTTTCGGTTGCAACATATTCAAAACGGGTCTACGACTAAATATCCTGTCCAAAAATATCCTGTCAAAAATATCCTGCTGAAAAAAACCTTATCATTCATATCCTTATAAAATCATTATAATAATTTGACTGGGGAAGGGAAATGTTATTGGTCAGGCTATCATTGTCTATATATATTAATGTGCAGGTTATTTTCGGCAGGATTTCTTTGACAGGATATTTTTGGACGGGATATTTAGTCGTGCTCCCGGTCAATAGAACTTGGACAACATGAATATTTCCTCAAGTATTTAAATCATTTCCGGTTGTTAAAGATAGTGAATTCCAATATAGGAGAAGGAAATAAAATCAATCAGATAATTTTGAACTGACCTGTTCTCCAATGAACACCCAGTAGTCCATGAAATGATGTGGGTAGGTAGTCGAATGAAACGGCGATTCTAGTGGTGCGTAAAGAGGTGGTAGGGAAAGGTTGTCTTGTTGCAAGAAGAACCCTCTAGTACCAGGACGAGGCCCCAGATAACTCAGGATGAAATGGATACGATCAGCAGTTTGATGGTGGCATGAAAGAAATGTCCGGGAGAGATAGACATCCATGACTCCAAACAGATCATCTCCAGCAAGGTCATCATAGTCCAACTCAGTTGCTTCAGAGAATACCATAATGCCAAGACACCCTATGATGAGTTAAAAGAAAAATGTTCGAATATATGGTATATCAAAATTGACGAAACTCACTTCTGATGATCAGAGGGTTTCTTATGGAAAATCCCAGAATGTTGGCCACATGGTCGCAGATCAGATTAGCAGCAGGCATCAGCATAACAAGTGTTAGGTTATCAGGTATCAGGTCAGGAATCAGGTCAGGAATCAGGTCAGGAATCGAACAGGACAGCATCCAAAACGATATGCACTTACGTGTGATAATTTGTCCAATTTGAAAACGATATCCTTGGTCCAAATTTGAGTTGATTACACCATCAAAGAATTCATCGAGAAACACTACAAAGAATAACATGTCTGCTTCCTTGGCGTGCAAGATGAAGGAGAACCTCATAGTGTACTTTCCTCCAGAACAAAACTAATTCTCGTCATGAAACCTCGAAACAATAAATCATCAATCAATGAGTTGTTCAAGCCAGTATCCTGATACCTAGTACGTGCTGCGAAGAAATTTGGCTGCAAGACGGTGTTCTATCGATGACGTGTTAGCTCGTGAAGTTGAGGAAGATAATGTCACTGATGAAGTTCATCAACATCATTTTCCTGAGCACGCATATGGAAATCGAAAGATGAAGAATTGCAAACCCAGAATACGAAGAGAATCTGATGTTCAATCCTTTCCACACTATTTTCTGATGGCGAACATTGAATAACCTAGCAAAATATGTAAAATTGGAATCACTATTGTACAAGGATATATTTCCTAAGATAATCATCTTGTTCAATATCATAGGTGGTAACTGTTCAGCAGAAATCCATCACTGTCTCTTTATACCTTTCAGAATCGAAACTAAACACCTGTGGATTTCATTCAAAAGCATAGATGAGCTGTTATTAGAATTGGTGAGTTTATTTTCATCATTCAATAGTTGCCGAGTGATGTTCTCATGTCACATCGATCACTGAGATAATTATATTTCGAACTCATTTCTTTTTTTTTAAGTTTTACAAAATCACCGTTCCAGATGGATCATACGAGGAGGCTCAACCTGGAGAGACAATGATCATACAACTTGGTGTAGTTCATGATATTATCCAACTATGAATTGTCAAGGTGAGATTTGAAATGAAGTTCCCCATATCATAAAGTGTTCGACTAATGATATCACAAACGAGTAAGGTTTAAGTAGAGATTAACTTAGGGGAAAAATAAAAACGTTACAATACCCCCTTGAATTTAATCTTGGAATAATTATATTTTCACTGCACAGGGCATCAGAAGTTTTGTTCTAATTCGAATTGCATCATATTTCATCATATGGCATTTGAAAAGATTCAATAAATATTATCTTCACGAGTCCCTACTCGGTGGGCCATAGCTCAGGTAAACTTTGGACCCTGGAACAATGTAGTATTTGCCAATATTAGTAAGAAAGATATTTTCACTTCATTTGCTGAAGAAAATATTTATATTCCATTCTTTCCGTTACTCAAAAAATATTTTTTTGCGTTCACAACGCTGTCGACTCATGTTCGGTAAAATTTTTCTTCCTATTTTTGATGGTCATCCCGCTGGTGGAGTTTGGTAGGCTTATTCCAAGACATTCTGTTTATTATAGTATTATCTAGGTACATGCGGATTATCCATCGAACAGGCCCACATTTCGAGAATAAAAAAACGTGGTTTGATTCGAGAAATTTGATTTGTGGTATGTGACGCTTCAATGAATAATCCTGTGAAACTTTCAATAATGACGAAGTGTAAAGGCTCCACTGCGGTATTAACTTTCACATATATTGCGTTTTTTTCTATGAAATATATCCTTTATAAAAAGATGTTCCTACAAAACAATTATTTTGACCACTAGGAAATGCTCATATATTTTCCTTCTGTACACTTATTGTTTGTTTCGAAGCATGATGAAAACATAACTCTCTGGAACACAATAGCAAACAAATCCTTGCTAATTGAGTAGTGAAGTAAGTAGGTAGAAGATAAGTTCTCAACTTATTAATTTTCTGTATTCCTGAACGGGGTACTCACCTTCAAAATGATGATAGCATGAATATACATTTCATCAGATTACACTCATCATAATCTCATAATTATCTCACTCGAAAGTAAAACCCAAATCAATATCAAATGTACGACCTGCAACCGCACAATATAACCTTGATTTTCTACCCACAAATCGTGAATAATCTCATGAATTGATGGTGAGTCTTGGAAATAATGAAATATTAGAGTAATAAACACTGAACAGTCAGCCTATCCAGCTGTCTATTCGAAGGATGTAAAAATGCCCTTATGCATGCTCAATAAGATGGATGGCCCTTCGAACTTTGCGCTTTTTCATATGTTTCTGATTTTGTTCTACACACACAGTCTTATGAACCCTGTGAATGTTCATTCGACATCTATGATCCGACTCATGGGTTGTAAATAACCTAGGTTAACTATTGAACTTCCATCTCAAGTTTGATTATAGTGTGTTGATCAGATACGAGCAGATAATACCTAATTGGAATAATACCTGAACCCACACAATCCTATTCTTCCTGTATTATTTTATTCATAGCTCGAGACAACTCAAGAGGAAGTTGTTCGTATGACTGACGAAATGGGTAGGTACTTCATTATTTACTATCTAACGAAATGGTTTTCAATCACCATAAAACGGCGGAGTATCAAACTACTGTGAAGACAGCATTCATGAACTAAATCCACTCGCCTTGTTTATTAGGATTTTTAGTAATACTTAACAACTTTTGATGCAAGATGAATGCCTAATAAGGATTCATAAGATCACCAAATCAATTTCTGGAGAGGTCAGTCTCACCTCGGAAAGTACGTTTTATGAATGAGTGTCATTGTCAAGAGGTATATGAAATAATAGATCAGGGTACAAAAGATTTTGCGTTGCAATTGTCGATCTGTTTAATATTCACATGCTATATGATATCCATATCAACACTAAGAAATTATGTCGAAAATTCATCAGCTAATAATGGTATGATTCTTATTCATACGGAGCTGTCATGCTGTTGACCTACCAATAAACCAGGTGCTCTTGACAATAATTCTGAAATTTCTGAAAATGAAAATGAAACCCTCTTTGAGAATTGCAACAAAACGTGGAGTTCTTGTATATTGAGAAATAGTTCAGAGCAGTATTTCTTATATGAAATCACTCCATTCCAGGAAGATTTCGTCATGAAATGAAGTCGTTCGGTAACAACGAGATGCGGGCATCATTGGTACAAGTTTTGCACGACAAAGCCTGTTCACAGTCAGCATCCGAACAAGAGTCACTACACTTGTTTCTTTCACCAATATCAAAATCTAGAACTTTCAACGTCAAAGAAGAAATGTTTCTCGTAGTATCTGAAACATATTCGTGTTTCTGATGTTCTTGGCAATAACTTCCATATACAGATGGCTTGCGGAAGTTTTTCGATCTGTGAGATGATAAGAGAAATACCTCATCAAGAGGATCAGAAGGTAGTATGGTTCCAAGAACCCCATTTGCCATAGCTGCCCCACATGATCAATGAATGAGGAACATGCCATCAGGACGTTTTTCATTATCACGACTAGTCCCAAGAGGTTCCAAAATAGCCGGTACATCTGATGATAATAATGCCCGTTCAATGGTATCGTTCACTTGATGATGTCTTGAGTGCCACCCTGAACTTTTTCTGCAGCTCAAACCATGTGTTTATTTTGTATCCACTCCATTTCCACAAAAACATCCATGAGAAGTGCAAATATCCAATTGCAACTCTGAACGAATCATCTTCCAGAAAAGTTCCTAGAGCAGCAACAGGTGAGGCGTTCAACCATGCACCTGATTCTTTGATACTCACTGCATTGAGCCGGGCCTTTTCAGATGACGAGGTAGCTGTTGCAGAGAGTTCATCGAATGTGACACCAAGAAGAGGATTATCTTATGCTTTCCGGAAACTTTTACATTCTCCAGATCGTTTTAGAAATGGATTGCCAATTCAATTCATCTCCCATATAGGATCATCTCTGAAGTATCAGGAAGAATCACATCAATCAACTTGGAAACGCTATTGATTGGAGTCAAAAAGGCTGGTCATGCCAGTGAAGAAGCCCAACGTGATCCCAATCCACCCAAATTCACAAGTAGTGTACCTTGAAGCCACGAAATCTCATTTATACGGTTGTTTTTTTAATAAAAAAATGCATCTTATTATCGAATTCAACAAGTTCCGAACGGCATCTCCGGCATGGGCTACATAATATAATAATAATAATAATAATAATAATAATAATAATAATAATAATGATATGTCTTCATTCATATGAGAATATACGTAGGTTCCGCGTTCATCGAACAATTTGTCAATGAAAAAAATGTGCATAGGAATATTGACCAAACGATCAGGAATCAATTGAAGTAATTTTTTCTCATTCAAAAGACTGAGAGACAGAGCTTCAGATGGTAATGAAGTACTTATAAGTTTCAATACCGATTGAGGTGAAATTTTGATTCCAGGAGCAATTTTTTGAAACTTCTCAAAAAAACTTACTTCAGGACATGATGGAGCAACACCTCACATTTATTGAGCTGAGTTCGAGGCCAATTCTCTGGAAATGTTGATGATCTTCTCGCAATCGTCTACATAAATATTATTTCCAATAGAACCATCATCTAAGCACCAACGTTTGAATTCAGATTGTGAGCTCTTGGTGAGTTCGTCTATCGTTAGACAAAATAGTGCAGGACCTAGAGGATCACCTTGTTGTACACCTGTTTGAGATTCAATAAGATGTTCACCGAAGCTCGAGTGAGTCATTGAATGGAAGCATTGGCTGATAAAACGATGAATATTCGGCAAAGTATTCCCCATTTCATAAAGCACAATATTCCTGTGCAGCATACTGTGAGGGACGTAGGGGAGAACCTGAGTCTTCTTTTATTTCCATACATTCAAGTTTTGATACTGTACGTCTAAGAAATATGGCAACAGCAATCGGACGAATATCCTGGTTTTTTTCCTGAGTGCACAAACGGATGACAACATCAGATTACATGAGTTCTCCACTAATATGAGGAGTTCATCTCCAAATCTTCCAGAACTGTGGCTAAGCATGTCTTGCATATGACTTGGCCAAAAACCATCAATACCACCTGCTGGACTTAAACGAAATGAGTTAATTGCATTCAGAACTTTTTGTCTTGCCAAGCTGAGGTATCACTAGAACTCGAGATTTTCAGGGCTGAAGAAATATTCTAATCAAAAACATTACTTATAACTTCTCTTCAAAATATCAAATTCATTCGTATTGCATTTCAATAAGTTTGGTGAAGCACTTTTCGTAGTAAAATTCTCTTGCAAGTGATATTTATTTTCTATTTCATAACAGATGTCAGGGATATTTCACCGGTCTCCTTTGAATGAGGTATAGAAAAAAAATTGTTAGGAAAACTCAAAATATTTTTTCAGCAGAAAAAGGAATTGGATTTGATATAATTTTCTTCAATTCCACAGAGACATTCTGCGTCGCAAATCCTAGCTGATTTTGGTATTCTTCTCAGAATATGTAAAGTGCGTTTCAATAAAAAAAGTCTATCAATGAGATCTAACATACGTTGTGATTCATTTTCATCCGGACACAGTTTCAAATCTATACTTCCAAACTTGCTGGAAGATGGAAGTTGAATGACTTCCTTGACTATTGTGACTTTGATAATTTAGGAACCTCACTAATATGTATTTTGAGTCCATTTTTTCATTCGGATTATTCATTACACATAATGCAAGATGTCAATTCTGATGAGGTTTGTCCATTCTTCATATCACAAACCGTATTCTTATTGAATAACAAGTACTTCGAGAATATTTTCCGTTATATTGATCGAGTCTGACAGACACAATATATTCATATAATGAATGAATATATATATATGTTAATGATTTATCTGAGAATATTCCTTTTCAATACTTTCACCCAACAAAGGTGTCCAAACTCGAACGATGAAAACTTTTATATACCTTTATATACCTTTTATCGCAGACTCGTCATTAGAATTTTTCAATCCAGAATTTTTTTCTACGTCCTGTATAATGAATATCCATTCGTCAAACATCAAGAAATATTGATCATAATTGTACGTATATTGTCTTCATGATATCATCATGATCAATAAAAAAATGATAGAAAGAGTACTAACATTATGCATTTTCATGAATGAATTCACTATCCAAGTGCGACTAGACGAATAAAAATAGCATTTCTCGCATTTGGTTCCAAAGACCGATGTTAGTACTAATGTTATATCAAAGGGTTGACCTTCTGCATTTCTATGATAGAAACTGAAATCCGCTTCTAGGAGGCAAAGCACTCCATATTATGTTCTTACGAAAACCATAACATATCGATGAAAAGTGTATTCCACAAACTTTCTGAAAAATTCTACTAACCTACGCTATGAGAATTAATTATGGATGCGTAGAAGATCAATGTTCCTTGGGAAATGTGTTTCATCAGGAGGAAAAAAATTCAAAAAAATAATTGATAAATTAGTAGAAAAACAAAAGAAATTTATTCGAAACGCGAAATTGAAATTTATAATTTTCTCATTCGAAATTTTTATTCACTCTGCGTACTATATTATATGAGAAGCTACATTTAGCATAACGCATGATATTTATTCTGACTTCAAGGTGAATCAGGTTTTTTCCAATGTGAGTTTTTTTACTGAGGGAAAGATATATTTTATTGAATTCTAGTTTGCCATCTATAGAGATCTCCCTGTTATTATGAAAGCAATTTCACATTGAACGCATTGGTTTTTTCGTGGTAGGCTGGTATTCAATATTCAATCTATGTATCTCCTATCTTTCCTAAACGCAATTTATATTTTATGACGTTGCATCGATCAGAATTTTTATGAGCCTTTCAGTGAAGAAAAAATTCCAGAGCACTCCAATAGAACAAAGCCAAATAAAATACCTGAAAACTTCGACACGACCAGCCAATAACGTAATTCAATTTGACATTTAATAAAGTTGATGAAATTGTTTCTCCTACAGGACTCACAAATTACGACAATTCATGAAGTTCCGATACGCCGCCGGAGTTTTGCGGAGTTTCATCGATTTTATATATTTTTTCAACATTGATTTCGATTCATCGAGTAGTGAGTGGAAACGTGGCATTCTAGATTCATGTTACCTCAATTGATGATGTTTTATAAAAATAATTTCTAGATTATCTCCAAAAATAGCGAATTAGTAGGGCTCAAAAAATTCAAGTGGATCAACATCCGATAGGAAGAACGAATGCTTATATACCGGGTGACACAGGAGACATGTAGCAGCCTGTAGTTTTTTTATTTGAAGAGATGAGATTGTGAAATCCTCAGGGGGGTATATAATAAATGATAGCGCACTTTATGAACTCGACGACAATTTTTTTCAACCACATGTTTGACCGGAAGTGACCCCAACTTTTTTTTTATTGTCACCCTGTACATTTCTTCAGTTTTTCTTTTTCGCCTCGGAATTCTCTATCCAACCAAGTATCACAAAGTGGCATTTCGTTATCAATTCGCTGTTGAATTGCTTTTCATTCAAAAAGAATAAGTTGGCTGTGCCATGAATTCGATGATATATCGACACTGGGTAGGCTTCGAAATTTAAATATCATTAGTAAACCGATTTTATACAAAATGTTTCGATATTCTGATCAATGTCTGCATGTTGTCAATAGCTTGTTTGAGTCAAGATGAAAACCGTCGGAAATAACTTGTATTATTATATTGAGGAATCTAAGATATTAGGAACATATTTTTTCGAATTCAGCTACTCGTACAGAAACTATATCTGTCTTTTATTTTCGCCATGTACCTATCACATAATCTCTCCATTTGGAATAATGAGACCGAAATTGTTCCTCTTATACGATGATCCATAGGGCTATCAGTCCATTTTTTCATAATCATTCCACTCAGTAGGCAGTGTACCCACACAAAATGTTTCATGTGTTTGACAGTTAATCGATTGCATCAATAATTTTTCTTCTTCATTTTGTGTTGATTGAAATTGCATATTAACAACATATCGACTTTTTCGTTTCTTGAATACATTTTCCGTCTCTATTGATAAAACTCCTATTTATTTCGTCGAAATTGGAAAAGGGCGTAACTTTCTATGTACGAAAAGATGGATATGGAAATACCGGGTGCTCAGATTGAATGTATTAAAATAATTTTTACAGAAAAAAAACATGAAAAAAGTGAGGACATGTCGAAAAAAATTGTCTTGCCAATCGAACGGCGTGAAATTATTTTTTACTGGGTCAAATAAACGAAAAACGCTTATTGGAATTTCGGGTAATTAATGATTCTAGTAGGATGGAGAGGTCGATTGACGAGCCCAGCTTCTTAAAGAATTATTGAATTAATTTTTTTCTAAAACAGCAAATTTTCAAAATCGGTTCGAATGGTTTTGGGGAGTGCGGAATTTTTTAAAAATATTTTCGAGCGCGAACGAACGGGAAATAAAATCGAAAAAACTTAAAAAAATTATGTCGGAAATTTTCATTTGAATTATGAAATCCATGATTCCAATATCTACTTCATGAAAGAAATAGCAGATCAGGATTGTCTGGGGATGTATGACGAAATGAATAGGAGTAAGTGAACATTATGAGATTACCGTAAGCCGCATAGGAATCAAACAATAACCAGTACTTTTCGAATTATCTTAAAAACGAATAATTGTATCGAAATTTTACAAGTGACAAAAAATACTCAAAAATGATTGAACAAATGTGTGTGTACTTGACCCCCAGTATTTTGAATATTTGACAGTAATTTTCTGTTTTGTTTTCCTCACACGATGTAATTCTTCGTGCTGACGTGATGTACTAATTTTGAAATGGATATCTCATTAAATACGCGAGTGATTAAAAAAAGCAGTTTTCAATTTCCAACTTTGACACCCTGTATATCGAATATGAAGAGCTTAAAGGCCTATTACGATTGGTGTACTTCAAGAACCCATATTGGGACCAAAATTTCTCATCATTTTCATCAAGGACATTCCGAAATATGTGAATCCTCATGCAATGATAATATATGCCGATGATACTACGATTGTGAATACTGGTCGGGATTTTAATACATTGAGACTGAAAATTTTTAGAACCGCAACAAAATCATCCGAATGGTTTTCAGCGAACAATTCAAATTTCAATACAGGAAAAACCGATGAACTATTTTTCTACAATTTTGAACACTAAAGAAGTGTCAAATTATTAGGCATCCACATTGATAAAGAATTGAACTGGAAGGATCACATCGATTACACAGCAATGAAATTGAATAAAGTAATTTACTGAATCAGAAAACTGATGGAATTTACCACTGTGGATACTGCACTAACATATTATTATAGAACATTCTTAGCCATTTTTTCTTATGGACTTTCAGGGGAAACTCCGTGGGCAGTGACAGAATTTTCAAACTCCAAAAATAATATCGTGGGAGTATTGGGGAACGCTGGTTATCGAGTTGAATATTGTATGTGTCATGTTAGTGATGGAAAATAATTCAACTTTCCTGAAATCGAATTTTGTGCGGGGTGAGGAAAAGCAGGACCGATATCTTGAAGAAGAATTCGAGATACTCCAAGGGCGTCGAAGTATTGCCAGAATCACAACCAAGAATCGAACATTTTTGAGAAAAATGCTTAGCCTTTGACGTCTCATCTACAAACAGAGACGTTAACTGGATATTGTTGCATCTTTCAATGGTCAATTTTGGAATCGTTCATTCTAGGTTCGAAATGAGACCAAAATATACTGATTTCCTGATCATCCCTGAAAGTCGAATACTAATTGAGAATGATTTAATAACATTAATTAAGAATTGTATAACCTTCATACAACAATTCAATTGAATTTTGGAGAGCCTGACTGTCTTATCAATACTATACAATTTATTTTGCTAGGGCGACTCAATAAGAGTCACTCGATAATTTGTGTGTGACTATAATTGGAGAGTACTTCAGCTGTTATTGTCTGGAACCTATAACACGCATAGAACGCCAGTATTGGAAAAAAATAATGACTCTTGTTATTTCAAGTTGAAAATCGAATAATTCTCCTTTCAGATCAGAAATAATCGATTTGACACATTCACTTCCTTGAGCTCTGTCATTGGAAATAATATTCATTCAAAAAATTTCTGGGATAATCTAGAAAAAAGAGTACCGATAATATAATATGTTGAGAGAACACTTTTTTCCACTCATCATAGTATTTTCAATTCATGCAAAATGAAAGTACTCGATTTTCTCATGATTCAAATTTATTTGCTTGAAAATCTTTCGATTGTCAACTCGAAAAACAGTCATTATACACTGAAAGAACTGTTTGGTTATAATAAATAAATATGATTAACTGTTACCAAATTCGTTATTGAAATATGGCTTATTGAACGTTTGTTTGAGAAAAACAAATTATTTGTTCACACCCCCATGAATAAGCCTCGTGCATGGTTAAATTATGATTATTTCATGATAATATCCATTTATTATCTGAGAATACATATTATTTCTTCACCCACACCAAACGATTATCATTATTTCAAAATCTTTATCTTTAGTAAACAAATATTCATTTAGAAGCAAAGGTACAACATGAAAAGGAATATTTCATTGCTAATAAATAAATATTATGTTCGCTGATATAATTCAATGACTTCATTTAAGAAAAATTGCTAATTGTTCTATTGAATTTCCTGATGTATTACCACCAGTCGTGAATCACCTCGAGGAGGTGTTTCTAAGCCTTATATCAATAACAAATTTAGTAACAGTTAACGAATATTATTTATCAAACTATTCGGTCACTCAGATATGATGGCATACCCACGTTCCAATGTACATAATAAAACAGTACTTTCTTTTAAATTCATGCAAAGCAAATAATATCAGAAAATGCTCATGCATACTACATAAGCATTCGCACCAACTTACGTATAAAATGTTTCAATATTGATTGATCAGCACCACATACACTGAGAGAACAGTTTATTAACAATAAAGACATTTTATTTATTGTTAACGAATGACGTTGTTGAATATGGACTAACTAACATGATTTCATCACAAACTAATGGTATTTTAAAAAATCACAAACGAATATACGGTTAATATTGAGTTATAATAATCTTGATCTCATGAAACATATATTAAATATTAACAAATATCACTTTGTGGACACTATACCCCATTTTGCATTAAAATAGATTTGTTTATAATAATGTAACGTTACTTTGAATTCAATTAACGTTTTCTTAATGCAATCGACTGTCACTTATATGTTAAGTTATCTATATTAAAATTTAATACACTGCGTTTTAATTTTAGCTTTTCCAGTGTTGTACAGAAAGGAGGCATTGTTTCAATAAAGAAGCATTACTTATAGCATAAGGAATCATCTTGTTATTGATAAGTTATGCTTCGTCAATATATAATATATTGTTTGGTTATTGATAGTTAATATTTTGAGTCGATGATCGATGGTTCCAATTGTTTTTTCCTAACAGAAAGAATAAAGAGTCTCTGAGAACAAATTTATTCAAGCAAAAGTTTACAGAATAGTTACATCACATATATTTTGATATCAAAACATCTGAATAAAAAGAGCTAAAATCAGACCATCAGAAATCCAGGTGCTGTATCGAGCATCCACTATATTGATATGAATGATCTGTAACATAAAAATAAACAAGTTCTTGATAGAGATAATATATCTTGTCCCATTTGATAATCGGTACGGTATTTTTTCTTCTCTTGGAGCGCACGGAAGGATGTTGAAATTGCATTTAATCATTCAAAATGATTGTAAAGTATAAGAAAATAAGAAACTATAAGGTTTTCCAAGGTCAACGATGTTCATTAGGTCGAAAAGTCATGATTTTTCATCTGATGCATCAATTTCGAAACACTTGGACGGATTAAAATGGATGAGATACTGTAGTGTATTGACGTCATGTCGTCACATTAGTCACATCCAGGATCAATTTATAATTAGTGTATTTATTTGTTATAAGTTGGTATTAGCATAGTTTGATAGCCGACATGAAAATCAAGCGATCTCTCTCGCTCTCTCTCTCTATCTGAAGACTGGGAATCGAGCAGGTGTTGTATAACTTCGGAATAAATAAAAGCATTTCAAGAAGTAAGTTATGGAAGTTTATTTATTGAAAGATACAACATATTATTTTTGGCGACGAGGACAAATTGAAATTCCAAGGAAAAATAATAGTTAATAGATTATTTTATCAAAAACGGAATTTGAGGTTAACTGGATCAACATCGTGGTAAAGAAAATGGCGCTAATCGGCTCGATAGAAAGTTTCAATCCAAAAAGGGATAACTGGATTCTCTATCAGGAGCAATTAGAAGAATTTTTTTCAATAAACAATATTGGACCAACAACAGAGGCTGGACAACCAGATAAAAGAGTCGCAGCACTCCTTAGTTTGATTGGTATGGAAACATATAAAACCTTAAGAGACTTATGCACACCAACAAAACCCAAGGATAAAGGTTATGATGCTCTGTGTGAACTATTGAAGACAAGATTTTCTGCAGCAACTTGTGTGTTTAGAGAAAGAATCGACTTCTATCAGGCCAGACAAGATGAATCAGAATCTGTTAATGAATGGTATACTAGAATTCACAACCTATCAATGAATTGCGAATTTGGGAACTTGTTATCATCAGCATTATTAGACAAATTCATTTGTGGTATGAAGCCTGGTAAAATCAGAGACCGTCTATGTGAAGAAAAACCCAGTACAAAGTTGGACAAACTATTAGAGCTAGCACTGAACAAGGAAGCTTCAATGATGTCAGAAATGAAGGAAGTGAACTTTGTCCATAAGAAGCAGGGTAAAATTCAAGTACACTATGATGGGAATCAAGAACAAAGCAACACAGTTGGTAAATGGAAATGCAAAGCTTGTGGACGAGTCCATACAGGAAAGCAACTTTGCAAGTATGTCACATACAAATGCAATACTTGTAAAAAAATAGGACATCTATCCAAGGTATGTAGGGTTAACAGTGGTGGGGCAAGACAGAACATATAAGACATTGATGAGGATGTGCTAGAAATTAACAATATTTATTTTAGCAATGATAATCCAATATCCTTAGATATTTATGTAAACAATGTAAAATTATCCTGTCAAGTTGATTCAGGGGCAGCAATATCAGTGTTGACATTTGATACATATAAACAATCATTAAATAATGTAGATTTACTAGATTCAAACTTGACATTGAGAAGTTATTCAGGTTGTAAAATGAAACCATTGGGATGTATCAATGTTGATGTAGAGTACAGCAACAAGATTTGTAAAAATTTTTGTTTTCAAATAGTTGAAAATGACAACCCCACACAAAACCTACTAGGTAGGGATTTTTTAGGTAAGTTTAAATTCAGATTGATTACTGATGTATGTAACCTTCAAAACAATGATGTGGAAAAAATATGTGTAGAGTTCAAAGAGGTGTTTGAAAGCTCTCTGGGGTGTTACATAGTATAAAAAAATTAAGTTACAACTAGAAGATAATGCCCAACAAATTTTTTTGAAAGCCAGACCAATACCACTAGCTTTGAAGGAGAGAGTTGAGGATGAACTAAGTAGGCTTCAAAAAGAAGGTGTAATTACTCCAGTTGAAACATCGGATTGGGGTACACCATTGGTACCTATTATCAAACATGATGGTTCATTAAAACTATGTGGGGATTACAGGTTAACTGCAAATAAGTATTTGAAATCAGTTAAATATCCTCTTCCTATAATTGAAAGCATATTCATAGAGTTGAGTGGGGGAGAATCATTCACAAAATTGGATTTGAGTTATGCGTATAACCAAATAAGTGTAGGATGAGGACTCAGCTAAGATCTTGACTTGGAGCACACATAAAGGGCTGTTCTCAGTAAACAGATTGCCTTATGGCATTACTCCAGCAAGCTCTATATTTCAAAAAGTGTTGGAACAATTACTACAGGGTTGTAAAAATACAGCTAATTTTTTAGATGATATCATTGTAACAGGCAATACTAGGTCGGAACATGTTGAGAATCTTAGAAAAGATTTAATGAAATTACAGGGAGCAGGATTCAAATTAAACAAAGGTAAATGTTCTTTTTTCCAAGATGAAATTTGCTACTTAGGATTTATAATTTCAAAAAATGGTCTAAAGAAAAGTGCAGACAAACAAAAGGCTATAATTAATGCACCTAGGCCAACGACAGTCACTCAAGTGAAAAGTTTCATAGGCATGGTAAATTACTATTGTAAGTTTGTACCCAAATTAGCTATTCTAATGAGACCTATTTATGACTTGTTGAAAGGAAATAAAACATTCATTTGGTCAAATTCTTGTAATCAGGCTTTTCAGGAA
This sequence comes from Phaedon cochleariae, assembly GCA_918026855.4. Lineage (NCBI taxonomy): Eukaryota > Metazoa > Arthropoda > Insecta > Coleoptera > Chrysomelidae > Phaedon > Phaedon cochleariae. The sequence goes on from OU896709.1 coordinate 24,873,083, forward strand.
ATTAAAAATATTATCGGTTAAGATCAAATACTGGCACACTTCAACCCAAAGCTGCCAATAATCTTGCAAACAGATGCTAGCCAAGAAGGTATAGCAGGTGCTTTGTTTAATAAAGACGAAAAGGGTATATTGAGGCCTGTGGCATTCATATCAAGGTCACTCATGCCGGCCGAAAAAAATTACTCGGTACTTGACAAAGAATCTTTGGCAATTTATTGGTCAGTCAAAAAATTGTATCAGTATTTGATGGGACAAAATTTCATAATACAGACAGACCATCGTCCTTTAGTGTCTATCTTGGGTGAAACTAAAGGTATTCCCCAAATGGCGGCTTCAAGGCTTCAACGTTTGTCAGTATTCCTTTCGAGATTCTCATATAAACTAGAATACATTAAGGGAGAAAGCAATTACATGGCAGACATGTTAAGCAGACATCCTTTGGACATACAATATATTGATACCAATGATGAAATAAACTCATCATATCTAAATATGATTGTTTCGGACGACGTTCCAATAGATTATAAAAAAATTGCACTAGAAACTAGGAAAGATTTAACATTATCCAAAGTTTTCAGTTATGTATCATCTGGTTGGCCAGATAAGATGGAAGAACAAGCTATTATGCCATTCTTTAAAAAAAGATTGGAGTTAACTTTAGAGCAAGGCTGTATAATGTGGGGATATAGAGTTATTATACCTCAGAAATTTAGAGAACATTTATTAGAAGAACTACATGGTAGTCATTTGGGGATAGTAAAAATGAAATCCATTGCCAGGTCGTACTTCTATTGGCCAAACTTGGACAAGGACATTGAAGCAAATTGCTTAGCATGCCTGCCATGCCAAACAATTGCAAACAATCCAGCCAAATCAGAGGTAATGTCCTGGAATAGGCCTTCTAAACCGTGGCAACGTATCCATGTAGACTTTCTAGGACCAGTTAAAGGTAAAGTTCATTTTCTGATTTTAGATGCGTTCAGTAAGTACCCAGAAATAAAAATCATGGATCGAATTACTTCAGAAGAAACGATTAAAAAGCTAAGGGAAATATTTTGTACTTGGGGAATTCCTGAAACTATAGTATCAGACAACGGTACACAGTTTGTCTCAACAGAGTTCAAACAATTCTTGGCAAAAAATGGTATTAGGCAAATCACATCAGCACCATACCATCCAGCCACTAATGGGGCTGCCGAAAATGCAGTGCGTAGTTTTAAAAAATCTTTGAAAGCAACATTAATAGATCCTAAAAATAAATTCAGTTCAATTAATTTGATTATTAGTAGATATCTTTTAAACTATAGAAACTCAATACATTGTGCCACAAATGAAACACCATCCAGGCTTATGATAGGTAGGAATGCTAGAACAGTATTTGACTTACTTAAACCAAGGGTAGATAATGGAAGTATTAGTCACCAAGGGGGTAGACGAGAGAATTTTAAAGAGGGACAGGTAGTAATGATTAGGGACTACAGGGAGAAAAACAAATGTCAGTGGACAAAAGCGGTAATCAAAGAAGTAGTTGGTAATAAAAATTATGTCTGTAAATTACCAAATGGTCAATGTTGGAGACGTCATCTGGATCAAATTAAAAAAGGTTCAGACAAGGAACCTGAAGAAGGGGAAGTACACACAAATAAGTATTGTGATGATAAAAAAATAAAAGCTCCCTCAGTTCAGATACCTGAAAATAACCCAACAGAGCAATTGAACAGTGATTATGAAAATACAAGCAATAATAGTTCAACCTCCTCTTCTCCTCATAGATCATCAAGTAGAAATGATTCCAGTGAATCCTATGAATCACTGACGTCCACTCCATCAACTAGCAATCAGTCTTATGGAAGAAGCAGTGATTTACAGGAAGACAACAGTACTTGTAATGAACCAGAGTCGATAATAAGTAAGTCAGGCAGGATTGTTACGAGACCAAGTAAATATAAGGATTTTGTTTGTGAACTAGAGTGAGCAAGAAAATTTGATAGTTTATATTTGTAAGGAACTATTCTTAGAAGGGAGGAAATGTAGTGTATTGACGTCATGTCGTCACATTAGTCACATCCAGGATCAATTTATAATTAGTGTATTTATTTGTTATAAGTTGGTATTAGCATAGTTTGATAGCCGACATGAAAATCAAGCGATCTCTCTCGCTCTCTCTCTCTATCTGAAGACTGGGAATCGAGCGGGTGTTGTATAACTTCGGAATAAATAAAAGCATTTCAAGAAGTAAGTTCTGGAAGTTTATTTATTGAAAGATACAACATATTAGATACAAACATTTTGGCATGTTTATGGATATCTCAACAGTTGTCGAATACTGATTGATAATAACACAGGCATGTTAACTATTAACAAATATTGGTTACTATCTGATTGATTTCATATTCGAGCCTTGTTTCTTCAATCAAGGATTTTGTGGATTTGCATCCATTCTTATAAATCTATTAACTTATATGAATTTGCACTTGTCATCTCCTCACAATTGATCTGTACAATCATCATCCTATGTACAGGAAGATCAACCATTTTACCTTGCGGAATCTTCCAACAAAATTTCCTAGACCCCACCCTATCAGTGTTTCCTCCATCTTGAAAGTCTATAGAACAAGCTTTAGAGAAAATGTAGCAGCATGCCTAATAGTTATCAAATTGGTAAGAATTAGAGTCAGACGATGAGAAATATATAGGAATTCAATTAATAATAACACTTGATGGAGAAGTAAATGCTTGTATGATTTATTCACCATGCAGACTCGATATTGTGTCTTAGGAATTGAAAACAATATGATAAAAACTCACCAGCCACTTCGTGTAATACCTATGCTCCAGCACAAACTGATGAAACTCAAATTCACATTCAACAGTGCACACCACAATTTTCTGTGTTAGCAATTGATATTTGATTATTAGGCCACTCCAAGCGTCCTAGAATATCACTACGTCATGGGAAGGTCAATAATTGTATAACGAATAATTTGTTTCTCTCAAGAACAATTTCTTATTATCTAAGCAATTAAACTGTGGAGATAATTTGTTACCAGTTAATAAATGGTAATTCGAGAGTAAGATTCTATAAAGTTTGGATATAACGAACAGGTTTGTGACAAACTCATGGAAGTTACTCCTAAAAAAATATGTTAATATTGAAAGAATCAGCTTCTAACGAATCCTTTGTTTTCGGTCAACGATTCTTTTACAAAAAACATGGTAGTGCTTAATAAGGTATATTGATGACAAGAAGATGGCGTTAAAATTCAACGAAGCATACTCAAACAAATCAATTTATTTATCATAACAAAACCTTTCCCTCAGTGTACACTACTGTTTTTCTGAGAACAATCTGAATGTTGTATACTATATAGATGCACTGATAGTCGTCTGACGTGATGTCGTACCTATTTGAAATTATCCCAAGAAGCTAATTGTAGACGTAAATATGCATGTCCAAATGTAAACAAACCCGCACTGTCATATAAGGGATTGAGCTAATATAACCATCTCACTTTATAACTTTCGCGTTGGTCGAAATCAAATGAAAATCAGCAACTACATAAAGAAGATGCTCACGCGATGTAAGATGGAAGCTAAACTAAAATGATGGCCCATGCGCATGGCAGTTTCTTGATTATTACCAAATGAATTATTTTAATAACCAAACGAATATTAAAATGAGATATCCATTGTTATCCCTCATATTACGTATATTTATAATGAACAGATTTATCATTATGAATAAACACATATCGGCGTACTAGATGAATTGTTAATCATTAAATAATGCTTTTCACAATGAACAAATGTGAAGGTAATAAGTCATTCATTGTTAATAAATGAAGCTTTGAAACAGGAACGATTTGGATGAATAAGACTTTTTAATTATGAATATGGCTAATTGATTATGAACAAATTTGACGTTAACAAATATTTGATAATTATTACTGAGATTTTTCTTTCGGTGTATTATACAGAGTGGGCCTTTGAAAACGAAACAGAGGCTCTGTAGGTCGCCAAAACCGGATTATCAAAAAAAATTGAAACAGGTCAACTACATTTTCGAGGGGGACATCTTTCTAAAATATTTTCAGCCCTGCGGCGTTGCCGCTTCTAAAGAAAAGAAGCAACAACTTTGATATTTCAAATGGAACACCTTGTATTTTATTGCATTTTTAGATTCTCCCCGAAGAGCTGATTTCATCAATGCATCACACTTAGGGTCTAGCTGTAATGGTTTCAGGGATATATAAAGTGTTCAAAATCGAGATTTTTTAACTTTAACATTTTTTTTGTGTCGAAACTATTCATTATTGGTCAAAACGGCTCTCATGTCTCGATCTCAACTTGTGATTTACTATCTACTGACATTTAATTGGAACAGATACAGGGTGATCAGAATTCTGAATCTTGAACCACCCTGTATTTGTTTCAAATAAATGTCAGTAGATAGTAAATCACAAGTTGAGATCGGGACATGGAAGCCGTTTTGACCAATAATGAATAGTTTCGACACAAAAAAATGTTAAAGTTGAAAAATCTCGATTTTGAACACTTTATATCCCTGAAACCATTACAGCTAGACCCTAAGTGTGATGCATTAATGAAATCAGCTCTTCGGGGAGAATCTAAAAATGCAATAAAGTACAAGGTGTTCCATTTGAAATAACAAAGTTGTTGCTTCTTTTCTTTAGAAGCGACAACGCCGCAGGGCTGAAAATATTTTAGAAAGATGTCCCCCTCGAAAATGTAGTTGATCTGTTTCAGTTTTTTTTGATAATCCGGTTTTGGCGACCTACAGAGCCCCTGTTTCATGGACGTATAAAAAAGAAGGACACAGCAACTCTATAGTCTCCGCAGTCTTACAGTATGTAGGCAAGCGGGTTGAGGGGGAGAGAAACGGTAACGATAGACTGTGCTATTTCATCGAACGACAGCGGCGTGCGAAAATGAATTATCGTGATAGTAAATTTCGGAATGTAAAATGCAAAGATCGACTGAAAACTGTATGAACGTTTATCAATCCAAGTCGCTATGGGTTATACCAAGTGAACATATAACAAATTCAGTTTTGTGTTCCGACAAAACCTTTCTATTGAAAAATTATAAATTAAGTTGGCAAAAGTAGGTACTCTCTCTAATGCCTATACCCTCGCCTATACCTCTACAGAAACGTTTTTTCCGATTTCAGGTTTCCACATATTGAATAATGGATTTTATTTAACTGTGGTGTGGTGAACTGGTACGCAAAATAGATTATTGAAACAATGAAATTTCGGTACCATATAAGGAGTCATTGAAAGTTCTATATCTTTTTCCATATGGTATATGTAATGGAGGTCAAAATGAATTTATATACACTATGTTATCTATTATTTTCACTTCTTCTTCAACCACTTTTTTGGCCCCCAAAGAACAACTGTTTCTCTGAATAATTGGTGATCACTCAATCCAATCAGATTAACTCGTTCCTGGTCACTTTGGAGACCTGCAGAACAGCTCCTTGCAAAGACTCGTTCATCCAACGAACAGCGAGGCTTTGGAACACATTGCCAAGGGAGGTGTTCCCCGAGGCATATAACCTCCAGAAATTCAAGATGAACACCAATTCCTACCTTATTTCCCTAGGTTCTCACGATGTTCTCTGAACATTAAAGGATATCCCTTTTTGTGGGAACCAGAACATGAAAAAAAAACTAGACAATATGACTTATTATCATTTTATTCTCATTTTTGAAACTATAATACATTGTACGTGTTTGTATTAAACATGTGATGCAAATAACACAGAAATAAAATAATAAGATATGAAAAACTATATAATAACAATCTTTGTACACATAAACACACTCGAAGCAAATGGAATGCTCAAGTGCTCTAGTCTGAACTACTACCTATTGATTTTTAAATAGGACAGTTTTAGTCAAAACACTTCGTATTCTTACTGTTGATGAATCTAATTTATTCATTGTTTCATGATGGATTCTTATTTTGAAATATTTTTGAAGAATTAGCTTCAAAAGTTGCACAGGGTGGCTATCAATAGTATCGCCATCATAAATATGGTCACCGAAATATTCATATAATCCTTTATGAATATTTTGTAATGTTTTATTAACCAAAATATTCATAAGGTTAGAGATGTTTTTGTTGAATATATTTGTTGTTTTATTAAAAAATCTGAAATATTTCTCAGCCTCTCTACATGTGCTGATGACTAGTTGAGATGCTTTTGTAAGATTTTTATACTCTTTCCTTTTTTGTAGTTTGGAAAAAGTTTCCTCGTTCTCGTCTTTCAACAATTGCCTGCATCTGGAGCATGTAACAACAGCATTCAAACTCCTTGATATGAAACCTGCTATATAAGAAACAATGTCATTTATATAATCGGTTAAACACCAAGCAGGAGAGTTAAGAAAATTCAGATTGTTGATATCTTCTTCCAGTTTTTCTTCTAAAGCAATCTGTTCAGCCGTCTGAGATAAAATATCTACATTTTCATTAGCAGTAACTGTACCACTGCTGCAATATAATATTGAGGTTGCATCAAGGTTAATAGCGTTTCCAGTATCCCCAGCTTTTATTTCTGAATGCACTATCAATCTCTTATATGCTGTCTCAAATTGTCTTGCAGTAGGGTTATTGTTGAATCCCCCACGACTTCTAATGGAACCAAAAAATAATTCCAGGTGATCCTGTGAAATTTTATATGTGAGAATATATCTCAGATTTTTATTTTTGGTGACATATGTATCATGAAGACCTTTGAGGCTCTCTATACAAATGATAAAACCTAAAAATCCAGTTTTTCGTCTACATTCTAGAACGTTAACTCCTCCAATAGTTAGATGTAATATATAATTCTTAATTAAATTCATGTACTCAAAAAACTGATTTTTAGTTTGGGGTGACAATGGCTTTTTATAAAAATATTTAGCGAATCTATTTTTCGAATTGAACATATCAAACAAATCATTGAAGTATTGGATGAATAATGCAGTTGCTTCAGCTCCCTTGAATTCTGATAATTGTAAATCGTCACAAAGATATAACAACGAATCTGCTACACTTTTACTGAGTGTTTGAGTAGCAATTTTCACCTTCATTTTCTCCTTTGTCCACATAATGTGACGTTTTCTTAGTTTTGTCGCAGCATGCAAACCTTGTTCATACTGAATATCAACCAACTTATCAATGTAAGACCAATTAATTTGATTTTTATCCTTATCCTCTAAAATTTTTTCTGATCCTAAACAGTTTCGAATCAATTCAATCATATGGCATGGATCTAGAAATATATATACATCTTCTTGTGTTATAGGATGATGAAAATAACTTTTCAATGATTTAATATTCAAATCTGCTCCTAGATCTGATGCCATTTTCAGATTGGCTGGAGCTCCATCAAATGTTAAAGAGGAAACAAGCACTCCAGTTTCATGCACCAATTCCAAACATTTTCTGACTAAAGCAGCTTTCTCAGAAGCACGAATTCCATCCAAGAGAAAATATCCTACAGGTATCTTCCAAGAACTGTTAAGACTCACAAGCATAAATACCAGTACTTCCTTTGCTTGAGGAAGTTCATCACTATCTAGCTCAGTACCAATAATATCCACGTATCCACAAAACTTTTTTCCAGTCCATTCGATTTGTTTTCGAATGGACATTTCATCAAAAACTAAATTGCATACAACGGTTTTATTAAGTTTCTTAGCTTCGATAGCTTTTGATTTCAATGAATTGAATGCCTCTTGTGTCCATCCAGGAGCGCCATTGATAGATTGGTACCATTTTGATAGTGTAGTAGGGTGAGGTAATGACTTATTGAATGTTTTTCTCACGAAGTTATATGCCCTCATTGAATAAAAACTCAGAGTTAGGGCAAATGATCTAAGTGCTGGTGTATATTTTTGGTTCTTGGGTACTTTCAGCATTCTCTCAAACAGTAAAGTTACTGATTCTGGTAAAGAAGCCTGGAACAAAAAAATGTGGCTTTGGAATAAGCAAATCGAGAATGAAAGATGCAATTTATAGCTTTCATGGTATCCAGGTGGACATATGGATACATATACCAAATCAAATTTTATTTATTTAGTGCTTGAGTACAATTATGAATTTTATAAATATCAAATTGTTAAAAACGACCCAGAATAAGCAATAAGCCTAGGCAGGATTGCCTGTATTGCTGTGCTGATTCTGAGGCATTTTGTGAAAAGTTGTACATCAAATGATAGAATATTGGTAGGTAAGTGAATGTATTTATATAAACAATCCTATATTTCAAAATGCAGGCAGGATATGGAGATGTGGATTGAAAAAGGAAAAAATTGATAAATAAGAAAAAGAAGATGATGACAAGAATGATGAAAAGAATGAAAAGAACATTGATTGACTTAATATCATTAAAAAACTTACTTTCAATGGAGCTCCACAGTTTTCTTGTAGCAATGATTTTTGTTTAAGTAGTTTTAGTAATGACTTTAAAGACGTCACCCTTGATTTCAATCTTCGGACTGATTGCTGTAATGTCTTTATCCTGGATTTTTGACATAAAACTGTTTTTTTCATGACTCTGAAATTACTTTTTGCTTTTTCAGGAGTCGAAAAATCACTGCTACCCATGTCTAGAACAGACTTATTCATCCTGAAAATGAGCAATGTTGGTATAAGTTTAATGATTTTTAAACGATTATCAATTCTGATTTTTCACTGGATGACATTTGTGTTCGAATTTAATATGTACAGGGTTATCCATCGAAAAGGTCCACCTCTATATTTTCATGTTATTTTTTATCGAGAAAAAAGACAAACAATATGCAGAATGACAAACTCACTTCGCCTTCCTCAACTTTCTAGGTATCATTTTTCTTTCCATCATCTTTTCACAGGAACTATTAATAGTGTCATCAATCAGTGTTTGAACTAACTCAGTTTCTGATGCTGACTTGGTACTGAAAGATGATTCTAATATTCCAATATTTTCAGTCATCCCATGTTCCAGATTCAGGTTATCACTGATTCCTTCTGTTGGCACTAATACAGTTTTTGATGCAGTCATTTTATATGAGGTGTCAGAAAGTGTCTGAAAATCTTTGTTTATCCTAAAAATTTATTGAAACCATAGATTAAAATCGAATTATGAAGTCTGTACAAACAATATTATTAATATAGATATATATCCAGCTCACCTCTTCATTGAAGGACCTGGAGAAGTTTTGTTCTCAAAATTGATACATGTATCAGTGGATGAGTCACTTGATGACAATCTTTGGTATGTCATTGATGTTCTGAAAAAATAAATGAATCAAGAACTTTTCAGTCATATTAATCAGTATAAAGTGTTAATAAGTAACAGGAGATTTCAATCTGGATAAAAAATATCCAATACTCAACTGAATAATTCAAATTACATAATAAAGACAATTATACCTCCAGAGCAACTCACCTTTTAACTGAAGGACCAGGAATATTGTCATCATCCTCAACATTCATTTCTGGAGCTGTATCTGTGGATGAGTCTGATGACAATCTCTTGCTTGTAATTTTTGACCTGAAAAAGAATACAGTGCTTTCTACTCGTCCTTACTTAGAATGGAAAATGCGTAAAAACATAATATTTTTCTTAAAATAATCTGATGCAGTCAGAGAAATTGCATGGCAGGAAAAATGTTAGGTAACTACCTGAAGAAATTATTCACCCAATATCTACTTGAACTGCAGATATATCTCAGGACAAAGAAAATGAGATAGATTTATGGTTTCTATTGAAAATCTTATCACAATATTTTTTTGAACTTATATGTGTTCATAGGGTTCAAGTTGGTGGCAAGAGATATGTGCACTTGCAAAGTGTTTCAAAAACTTCTGAGAAATAATAATTCAAAGTGAACCACATAATATACAAAGAATTAATCATTCCCAACAGTGTTTCGAAAAAACCTGACCCCCTTACTAGGGTAGGTAGAATACTGCAAAATAAGTTGGGTTTACCCAAAGAAAAAAATTCGTAACGGCATCCGTTATCAAGATACAAGGTGTTGAAAAAATTATTTTTTTACACATTTTTCCAGATTATGTTGAAACTTCTGGCAACATTGTGATGAAATTTTGTATGAATGTTTCTTGGAATCTGACACATCGCATGCATTTGTTTTTATATCTGACTCTCATAGAGGGCGCTAGTTACACGGTTCGCACCGGGTAGTTTTGAACATATCTTCTTTGGGGTTAGATTTTTCAATCCAAATTTGATGCAAACTTCAACATCATTCAATTTCACACCAAAAAGGTACTCTTGGTAAAACTCGATACTGTGTTCCGTTTTCGGAATATTTTGATTTTAAAATGATGAAGTGATGACTGTTGCAGGTATAAAGCTATGTATTAGAGTATTATGAAAAATTATCACCTATTTATTGAAAACCGAAAACAACAATACACTTTTCTGATGTTAAATTCATTGATTTAACAATTAAAGTATGAATATATCATATTAATTGTTTCAATTTCTGATTTTTCTCAACTCACCTCTTCATTACAGGGCTTGAAACATCACGTTTTTTCTCAAAATGAGGAACTGGAACTGCAAATAATCTTTTTCTAGTAGTTTCTGATCTGAAACACATAGAATAATATGTGTTAGGTATCTACAATTTCCTATCACATCACAAATGTATAAAATTAATGACAGATTAATTGATTTTATGTGAATACTCATTGAATAATAAGCTATACCTTGAGTGCCCAAATGATTCTTTTTCACCATCACCAAAAAACAGTGGAACAGCACTATGTTTCAAATATGTTTTGCCACTTGGTTTGTTCGAAAAATCTCCAATCCCGAAATGAGATGAACAAATTCTAGCATGCTTGGGAATGGGTTCGTTTTGATTGAGGCTCAATCTCGATAACCAGTTATCTCTATCATGGATATCAGCTGGAAACCTATACAAAAAATCAAAAATCAATCTAATTATTTTTTTCCACGCGTAGGAACTCATATTTACACCTTTTACACATACTTTCAGGTAGAAGTACAATGATGTTTCGATATATTCCTCCGGAAATAACCATAATAAGTTTAGGTAAAACTGCATTTAGCATGGTACTTACGTATTTTTATCTGAAAAACATGAATTTGATAATGAAAATGTGAACAAACCATTATTTATCAAGATATTTCACTATAAAGTTTCAAATTTCACCTTCTTTTCCGCCTGTCTTCTGGATTGAATTTTAAACAATTCACCCTTTTTTTTTTCATCATTGGACAATTTATATATATCACAATGTAAGACACATTTTTTTCTATTATTGAGTCAACTAGAAATATGATTTTCTTGTGATTTATCCATATTTATTGAAAAGAAGGAAGAATATCATTTGAAATAATGGCGTGTGTAATGTCATTCCAAAGCAATCTATTGACATTTGACATCTCGTATTTGGATTGCCTATGGATAAAATGGCCGTCATCTGGTATGCTTGCTCACTAAATAGGAAAAACACCATAAAAATCATATTTCCTGTTGAATTTTCTGTATAAAAATGTGTCATTGAAGTACATCATGAGTATATAAGGTGTCCAATGACAAAATAAGAAGAGCAAGTAGGTACCTGAAAATGCATCCAACGCAAGGGGAAAAAGGAGTCGAAATTTCGAACTTTTTTTTGAAATATCTCGATAAATAGTGGTTTGTTCACATTTTCCTTATCAAATTCGTGTTTTTCAGACAAAAATACGTAAGTACCAAGAAAAATTTTCGAAAAAAAGCCCATCGCATGCTAAATGCAGTTTTACCTAAGTTTATACATATACATGATGTATTCTCCATTATTTCAATTTGAATTAACATAAAAGCATTGAAAAGGAATATTCTCAGATAGATTATGAATATGAAAAAATGGATATTTATATATTATACATATAAGAAATACATTGAGACTTCGCATTCTTTATTTGACGAAAATATCGATTGTTACGCCTATGAAACTCTCATTCAAACATGTCAACAAATAGTACTTATGAATGGAAGGTGAGATTCGGGTATAAAAACTTAGTTTTTTTGCAAATCCAGCACTGCAACACCATTATTAGTCTCTGTCTATTAAATTTTCACAAAAAAAACTCGAAAATTCACCCAAACACAACGAAAACAACAAACTTCCTCGAACACAAAATCATGAACAAACAACGCCCAACTAGCCGAAAGCACAGCCGAAAGCACGAAACGACTCGAATAATAGAGCCTGTTTTGAAGCGGTGTTGTCGGTTGTGTATAACTGCGGTATCTTTACAGAATAATTTTGAAATAATGTATAACGACAGTTTTATAATATTTGATTTTGATGATCTATGGACATATGATTTATTCGTTGGGATCTATAAATTGGATCATAATGAACATCTAATTGAATAGATGATTACAAAAGAGGTAAGTAAAAATACTTGAGAGGATTAGACTGAGGTTAGGAATTATTAGCGACAGGATGTGACAACCTCCAATTCAACATCAGGTAACATACTGTGACCGTATTCTCTGACTTCACATTACGATGTAAATAAATGGGTCCTTCTTTTTTATACGTCCATGCTCTGTTTCGTTTTCGAAGGCCCACTCTGTATATATACTAGTGATATTATTCAGTAATGTTATTTCTTCGCACTCAGTGCGGATAGAAATATTATTCGCATGGGGTGCGAAGAAGTGTGACTTTGCGCTTGCAAATGTGCGCACGCTTGTAGGAAAAGTGTAATTTTTAACACGTGCGCACAGTGCCTTTTCTGCATGCAAAACTCATACGAACTATGATTCGCGTCGTTCGCCTAACTGTTTTTACGAGCGAAAAAGTAACACTTTACGCACTTGTAAGTGAAATCACTATTTGTGCGTTCGTGCATCAGAAGGCACACAGCCCTAGTGAATACATTTTTGGATTGTCATGATATGCATTTAAGTATAGAGTGATTGATTCGAATACTCCTAGTGAGATAATGTATATCATTGGAATAACTAACGAACATATGGAATTTGTGGTTCATATCATGATGCAACTTCCCTTTGACAAATGAGTAATTATTGGCGTTGAGGGTGTATATTCGATATTTTTTTCACTGACCAGTTTTTATTCGGTACAGAACATCTATTTGATCAGTATAGTCTGTGTATACAAGGTGTCTCTAACTGACTCATGATTTTCATCATGACTTATCTTGTGAAGGTTTCATGATCACTTGTTGGTGCACAGGGTGCCTGGTGAACTATGCACCGAGAAAGATCCAGTTATACGAGTTTTTATTCAGCAGAATTCTATGCCTGCTAAATGAAACATTTCAACCACGCAATGTCATCTGATGAACGTGAAAAGTCTACGTTTTCAATGTGTAACAGGTCACTTCCTTCATTCCCTTTTTTTGTTTTGAAAATGTCACTTCATAGATTTGAAATATAACAAGATCACACTCAAAAGATGGAATATAAAAAATATTCATTTATACCCTGAAAAATGCCATTTCATAGTTATACAAGTATAGCATTGGAGTTCCATTACTTCTTCATTTTTATCTTTGTTATACTCGTTCAACACAATAGTTGCGTTTCATTTATCCGATTCCGATCCGATGAAAGAGATGTCAGGTGTTCAAAATCAAGATTCTTCAATGTCAGCATTTTTTTGTGTCGAAACTATTCATTATTAGTCCATACGGCCCACATGTCTCAGGTGATCAGAATTCTAGATATTGAAGCACCCAATTTGTTCCGATTAAATGTTAGTAGATTTGAATTCGAATGTTGAGATAGGAACCTGAGATCCGTTTTGAGGAATAAGTTATGAAATACTGTCTGTAGGTTAATCGAGGAGCTGGTTGATTCATTTTAACGAGGATGAATGATTCATCGTTTCGACACTCAAAGAATCCTGAATGAAAGATATCTTGATTCTGAATACCTTATAATATTCCTGTCATTATTTCCGCTAGATCTTTATCGCGATAGCGGGTCGAGCAGGTTGTTCGTCGCCGGCTCAAAAAAAAAACGAAAATTTTACTTGTAAACATGCATTGCTCAAAAAAAGTAGTAAAACAAGTGGAGTGCATTAAATGGAGTGACTACTTCCATCCAAAGTGTCTCAAGCAGTCTTGTGACCAAAAAAGAGCGGTATGTGAACATTTACCTGATGAACGACACACCTTATTTATCTGAAGAAGACTTTCTGATAGAAGAAAATAAATGACTTAGGCAAACTTCTGCTGATGTGGAATCCATCATTGCTGACAAGGAACAGGTGATTCTTTCATTGCATGAGAAAATTGCATTCTTGGAAGACAAATTGATGCAAGATAAACCAACCCAAATCATAAAAACCAATATCACAATCCCAACAAAAAATGGGGAATCCATTTATAAATAAGCTATATCAAAAACAACGTCCAAAAGGAGTAACCCTGAGAAAGACATCCAGCAATACAATGATAAATCAAACATTGGGAGTTTTCACAATATACAGGGTGTCCCAAGCAATTCAGAAATCCCGAGCGATTCAGAAATCGATCCCAATCCACGAACTCAAAATCAAATAATTGCTCTAGAAAATAAACGAGAGAATCTCATGACGAATATCATCAATTTGAATGATGAATATGATAGCAATGATGGTTTTCAAGAGGTCGTGAATAGAAGAAGTGATTCTTTCCTGAATGCCTATTGATCAGGAAAGAATCACATGTATCAGTATTCGTTTAAACGAGTCGATGCATAGATTTCGAGAAGATGTAATTAAATATCCTGCGTGGCATTAGCCAGAAAAGTAGTTGTTTTTCTTCCGAAATCTACCATTGTTGTTCATTTCATGAACACTGGGTGGAAATGACTGTGAGCTTTCCACATTTATTTACTATTTCATTCCACTGTGAGCATTGTGGCTATTTCGTAGTGCATATAAGTTGAGAAAGGACTATAACAATCCAATGAGATCAACTAAAAAATGCTACTACATAAATAGAATCGTTGAGTCAGATAATGCATCCGAAACAATGTGGCAGATAATTGAAGAACTCACAGGCACATCTCAATCCAAGCAATATCAATTTGATGAGCCCATAGAGGTTGCCAACAGCTCCAATGGATACTTCATAAACTCCGTTTATCTGATGGCATGTCATAATGACAACGTTATGTCACTCAATTTTGATGACATAAGGAAGCTCATTATGGTACTAAGTACCATAATGAAATTCTATAAGGAAAACATGTAATGGTTTGATCAAAATGCATAACTATGTACAAAATTATTTATTATAAATGGTAGAGGAACAATAACTACAATTTGTAATATTAATATAATGGCAAAGCACAGCTCACTCACCTACTAATATTTGAAACTACACAATACTTACTCCTTTAAAAATAGTTGTCATTGTGACATGTCGAAAATGCAGTTTTTAATTTTTCGAAAATGTATTGATATAAATGCCATCAGATAAAATTTTGTATGTAATACGAATCATAAACAATCATTATGGCACACGCCGTGTTATCGGACTCGGCTACGCCTCGCCCGATAACATTCACGACTTGTACCATAATGATCGTCTTTATGATCCTTATTACATAAATAACTATTATGAACTCAGTTCAACCAGAAGTGACAGCTAATACCCAAAATTACAGTTTGATATCTCTCTCAGTTCTTTATGCACTTATGATGGATTATTCAGGTGTATGATTCAGTTTATGATTCATCCCTTCTAGTATCCTGGGACGTACGAATTGAAATTCCTATAATGTTTGTGGAACATCTTGCGCTCCTGAGGAGGTATGTGTTGGATTTTTTTCAACTTTCGGAAACACTGAGTTCTTGGGAATATTTCCATTGGCGAAGAATTTCAAAGCTTTGCCGCTTTATATAGAAATACGAGTTTTGGTATAGTGTCAACGTTGACGACGAAAGGATGTGCTGACTAGGCTTGTTGAGTTCGCACAACTGGTATTGCTAGTGATGGAATTATACCAAGGATTCATGGAGAACATTTTCTGTGGAAGTATCTATAAAAAATAATGAGTATTGAACAGAGATTTAGAACTATTGAAGTAAATTTCGAGGTTCTACAAAATTTCGTATGACCAACTGCAATTCGTTTTGGGTGAACTTCCCATGAACGCCTCCTCTATCATCTCGAGTGACTCCCGATGATTTCCGATTTTTCTTGATTGATTGATCCTTGTGTTGTTATCAAATCGTGGAAGTTATCATTATTCAAACTCCTGAATCAAATAATATTTTCATCAGAAAATATAAACTGTGACACCAAGTTTCTGGAGATTGAAAATACCATATTTGAATCACGGGTAATCTGATTCAGTAGGACGAGCTGTATACGCACTATACGCTGAATCTTATCCTAATTCTGGTTATTCCGCAGTATATGAAAGAGGTTCGATGACGAGAAGCCAGAGCATATTTTGAATAGGTTCCTCGCGTAGTATGATAATTGAAAAGCGTTTTGCTATCCCACCCAGTATTTGCCATTTATATAACGACTATATGAATTTCGGATACTGAGTATCAGATTTTTTTCTGTGCACGTCTGTCCACGTATCGGACAGATTGGGTTTCAGTGAACCAATCAAATCTCGATTATAAAAGCGGAGGCTATATTATAATGTGTAACGTTATAAACTTCAGTATATCTGATGAGGATGGATAGGTTAACTCATACAGTATTGATCGTATTTTCCCGAGTTTTGACATGAAAGTCAACGATATCTGACATTCATTGTGTGTATCGAAAAAACGAATGGATTCACCTGATAGAGTTATAATTGATGAACTCAATTGTGATTTTGACATTCAGGTTGTTTCACAGTGAATGGAACATCGAAAGTATCTGGAGAACGGAGCGCCAGATCACTTCTTTGTTGAGAATGATAATCATCACATTTAAATGAGTTATACTAACATCCTGTATCATGTTGAAATAATTGAATTTGTTTACTGTCAGTTACTTCATAAGAATTCAATATACGTTTTGAAGATAAAAAGTTCTGGTTGATCTTCATAAGATTGTTGAATTAATATAATAATAAAGACCCGATATCCGAACAGGTTATGTGCCCAGGCATCTGCCATTGAGAAACGAAGATCAACAATGAAAGTATAAGAAGGTAAAATGAAATTTTTAAAAATACATCGTGACAGTTGTATACTACATCCTCAAGAATATACTATGGCATCCGCACCAGATGATGTTAGTCAAGTAGAGAAGTTGAAAGACAGCGAAACTTCTCAAGTCTGGAAGTTCCAACTCCTGATATTGTTCAAGGCTCACGGATTGTATGAAATAGTGAACTGTGGTATAACAATATCGTCTCTTACAAGAGAAGAAGAGAAAGCTGACTGGTATCGAAAAGACGCCAAAGCTCAAGAAGCGATAACAACATCAATAGATAAAAAAATTCTTATGCATATCCTTACGTGTGAAACCTCCAAGGAGATGTTCGACGACCTGTGTTCAATATACCAGAAAGATAATCAACAACAAAAATGTAGCTTACTTCAAGAATTTTTTTATTTCACTTATCAAAAATAGAGTGATATATCTTTGCACATCAGAAAATTGGAAAATCTAGCATACAGATTGAAAATCCTAGACCAGAAAATTGATGATGAAATACTCATGTCGAAAATTCTATCAACTCTTTTTCCAGAATTCAAACATTTTTGTACTGCTTAAGACTCTACACGAACTGATCAGAAAACTATCACCCAGTTAACAGCTAGATTGATTGCAGAAGAAAATAGATTGAAGAGTGATGGTGTAGAAGGAGAAGAGAGAAAATATTCGATAAAAACAGATACGGCAATCGTTCAAATAGGAGTTTGGAATACGAAAAGAAGTGCTTTCAGTGTGGAAAACTAGGACATTATGCAAGAAATTGTCTGAATAAAACTAGAATACATCAGTTTCCAGTGTTTCCACAATGTAAATTTTGCAAGAAAACAAACCATGCAGAGAAAAGTTGTTTTTTCCGAAATAGTTCTACACATGAAGAGAGTAAAATTGCTTTTCTGTCAAACGAAGAAGCGGAAGAAGTTAAAGAAATTGATAATTTCATCGTAAATTCTGGATGTTCATCTCATATGTGTAAAAATGAGAATTTATTCGAAAATTTTGAAGAAAGGAAGTCAGAGATCTTGGTAGCTAAAAATGATCATTCTATGGACGCTGAAGGTAGAGGTACTATTGGAACAAAATCATGTATCCTGAATAATGTACTTTATGTTCCTGATTTGAGTAAAAATTTACTTTATGTCAATGCCATAACTAAAAATGAAGGTGAAGTTATTTTTCGTAATGATGAAGTATTCATCATAAAAAACAATAAAATAATATTGCAAGGGGAAAAACAGAATGGACTTTATTATGTGAATCTCGACAGAAATCTAAAAAAACCAGAAGAAACCTTATTGACGGTGAATGGGGATATCACAACCTGGCACAGAAAATTAGGACATTTGAGTGGAACAAATATGAGAAAATTGAATGAAATGGCAACGGGAATGGATCTACAGAAGAGAGACTATGAAAGATTTGATGAAACCTGCGAAATTTGCCTACAATCAAAACAGACAAGATTACCTTTCACCACCGAGAGATATCATGCAAAGAGAGCTCTTGAAATTGTACATACAGATTTATGTGGACCGATAGATCCAATTACATGGGATGGCAATAGATATGTTTTTACTTTTCTGGATAATTAAACACATGTTTGCATGGTATATCTTCTGAAATATAAAACTGAAGTACTGGAGTACTCAAAAAACTACGTCAGTGAGGTAGAAGCATTCAAAACTACGAAAGTTTCGAAAATAAGATGTGACAATGGAGGTGAATATGTTACTAGAGATCTTCAGAATTGGTGCAGAAGTAGAGGAATCATCCTGGATTATACTATACCTCATACACCTCAATTGAATGAAAACTCTGAAAGACTAAATAGAACACTTATGGAAAAAGCTCGAGCACTCATCTCCGATTCAACCATGATGAAAGAGTTTTGGGGTGAAGCTGTGCTCGTTTCTGTATATTTATTGAATAGAAGTCCTTATTCTTCTATGGATGTGACTCCTGTGGAAAAATGGACGGATCGTAGACCAGATTTGTCACGATTACAGATATTCGGTTGTGAAGCATTTGCAAAAACATTGGGGTACCTTAAAAAGCTGAATGGTCGTGGCCAGAAGTATACGTTTGTTGGTTATGCACTGAATGGTTATCGCCTCTGAGATGCTGAAAAAAGACAAATCAACATTCGCAGAGATGTTTCATTCAAGAATAATCTGAACGCTGGTTCTGACAACGGAGTCAAAAATATGAGAGCTGTCATAAACATGTCAGATGACAGTGATCATGATAATCATTGTGATAACCATGGCAACGAAGAATTTTTCGAAAATGGATTACAGGGTGAAAGAGTTTCGACAGAAGATATAGAATCGAATGAAAATGATACAGTTTCGAGAAGAGATATGGAATCGGAAAGAAATAGACTAAAAATACGGAGTGATCCTGATTTAGGAGAAGGAAGTCGACAGAGGACTCACAGAAAGCATAAGAAATATGAAGATTTTGTAATGCTAACATATCAAGAAGCTGTAACAGGACCAGATAAGGACAAATGGAAAGCTGCTATAGAAGAAAAAAAAAAGGAATTGATAAAAATCATATATGTGAAAAAATCTGAAGTTGAAGGACGGAAGGTTTCAACAAGCCGATGGGTTTTCAGAATCAAAGAAGATGGACGATACAGGGCGAGACTAGTCATAAGAGGATGCGGACAGAAATATGGAATTGATTTTACAGAAACTTTCAGTCCTGTAGTCAATAGCTGTTCAATAAGAATTTTGATCGCAATTGCTGCCAACAGAAACCTATTCATGAATAAATTTGATATAAAAACTGCTTTTTTTATGGAGAGCTGAAAGAAAAAAATTTTATGCATATTCCTGAAGATTTTGAGGAAAACAATAATGTTTGTCTATTAAAAAAATCCTTATATGGACTGAAACAGGCACCTTTACAAAAGAACCAAAGATTTACGAGTTTTTTGAAAAAAAGAGGACTAATTTCTCTAAAAGCAGATCATTGCATTTTCAAGAATGAAAAAGGAACTTTATTTTTGGCAATATATGTTGACGATGGTCTAGTTCTAGCAGAAAATGGAGAAGAAATGGATATTTTATTACAAGATTTGGGCGAAGAATTCGAAATTGTGAAGAATAAAAACCCTACTACAATTTTAGGAGACGAAATCATAAGAGAAGGAAATAGTATTGGACTTAGGCAAAAAGATTATGTGGAGTCAATTTTGAGAAATTTCAATATGGAAGAAGTGAAACCAGCATCCACACCCATGATAAGGACTTTCCATTTCGAGAGAAGCAGTTGGAAGCTTACTATATCTCATGAATAAAACTCGACCAGATATTGCATTTCCAGTAAGCTTCTGTAGTCGAAAAATGGCAAAACCTACTATTCAAGATGTTTCAAATCTAAAGAGGATATTGAGATACTTGAAAGATACAAGTGACGAAGGAATACAATATATGATGAATTCAAATCAGTTTGAATTAATTGGATATAGTGATTCGGACTCTGCTGGAGACATCGAAACAAGAAAAAACACAACGGGCTATGTTATTTCCTTCTGTAGTGGACCAATTTCATGGTGTTCAAGAAAACAGCCGATTGTAGCTTTATCTACGACGGAAGCGGAATACATTGCCGCAGGAGATTGTACCAAAGAATTGATATACTTGAAATCATTAATAGAAGAGTTGACGAATCGTTGTATTAAGATAAAATTGGAAGTTGATAATCAGAGTTCAATTAAACTCATGAAAAATGGACAGTTCAATCGAAGAAGTAAGCATATCGTTGTGAGATAACACTTTATCAACGAGAAGGTCAGCAATGGTGATATCGACATAGAATATTGCTGTTCTGAAAATCAAATAGGAGATATTTTCACGAAGCCTCTTGGAAATCTGAAATTCTTAAAGCACAAGAATTCTCTTATTGTTAAATTTTTAATGTTGATTGTTCTTTATTATTCAGGAATGTGATGATCAGAAGAAGGTGTTGAGAATGATAATCATCACATTTAAATGAGTTATACTAACATCCTGTATCATGTTGAAATAATTTCATTTGTTTTCTGTCAGTTACTTCATAAGAATTCAATATACGTTTTGAATATAAAAAGTTCTGGTTGATCTTCATAAGATTGTTGAATTAATATTATAATAAAAACTTGATATCCGAACATTCTTGACATATATGCATGCGCAGCGTTGAATGAGTTATTATGGATATACGATTATTTTCGGACGTTCAGACATCTAATGGACATAATATAATTGATGTCCTCTGGAATTTTTCCTTATACGACTCTGATCAGGTGATCCAGTTCTTCAAAGCAGGAATTTTGCAAGGTTCTGCAAGCAATGCAAACTGCTATTGAATATTCAAGACGATCCACGAAATTATTAGTGTCCAAGATATAAAGGATATAACATGGTGTCTATAATTCAAGAAATATTATAAAGATTTACTTACAGATACATATCCGATTGATTCAGGGCAGAGTTGTACAATTTGATTCAGATCAAATTGAGCCTCTAAGAGATTAGATAGTTCTGAATACTAATGACTCAATAAGTTTGATATCATTATTGAAACTTTTTCCTCTCTATTCCACTGCTTTGTTTGTCCCAATATACAAGAATTCCTGAGATGAAAGATATATCTCTGATCAGTTGTACAATTTGATTCAGATCAAATTGAGCCCCTAAGAGATTAGATAGTTCTGAATACTAATGACTTAATAAGTTTGATATCATCATTGCTACTTTTGCCTCTCTATTCCACTGCTTTCTTTGTTCCAATATACAAGAATTCCATAGATGAAAGGGATATCTCTGATCATATGGATATCAGGGATTTTGTATTCTCCGTGGAGTTCTCGAGAGCATCTTATTCGACAGGCTCCACCACAAAAGTCTTGAATAACAACATGGATTCATCGGCAGTAGATCTATCGAAATCAATCTTATGATTCACAGTTAGTACATATCTGACTCATTAGATAATCGTACTCAGACTGACTCCATAGATACAGATTTCAGCAAGCCGTTTGACAAGATTGATCATAATATTCTATTGATGAAGCTCGTTGAAATTGGTACGCATGGTGATATATTAAGATGATTTCCATCTTATATATTCAATAGATCTCAGATCATAGATATCAAAAAATTCAATTTCAACCCAAAAACAGTTTACTCGAGATCACCCCAAGGGTCCATTCTGGGACCTTTATTATTCACTATTCGCAATAATGACATTGATCAATGTTCTCGCTGTTCTTACTGAAATTATGTCATTGAGCGACTGAATAAAGCTTCAGAATGATCTAGATAGATGAAGTGTTTACTGTAAGGATGCTAGATTATCTTTGAATTCGTGGAATTGTCTCAGTCTGAGCTCTGCTAGAAATCAGAACCCTATAATATTCAATTACGATTCAAACGATTCATACTTGGATAAAGTATCTTATATCATGGACCTTGGAGATATTTTTCATTCCAAGTTGACTCTTGCAATGCATATCGATTATGTGACTAACAAATGCGATAGAATGTCGAGTTTTATTGAAGGAGCTTGCACATATTTTCCACACTATATGAATAGTTGAGAAGTTCAGTTGCTCACTATGTCTGATATGTGTTTGTTTGGAGTCCCATTTCGACGTTATTGGTTCAAACCGAGGTCTAATCTTGGCACAATATTTCTCCTCACGCAATGCAAGTGTTCAATCTTCTTTACATATTATTCGATGATATTCGATTATATCGTTACATTCCTACGTTCAATCTCTATGTAAAAATTCTCCATCTTGAAATCAATTACCTGTTCTATCGATCTAGAATACTATCGAAATTGCGACGTTGCCGTTTCTATCGTGAAGTCCTAGCAACTTCATTCTTTCAAAAGAAACACCCCGTATATTGATGAATTTTTAGAATCGCTTCCTTATAACAATACTCTTTCGCTGATAAATACATATACCTTTTTCTATCGGTTCTTGAGATGGAAAATAATTTAAATGAATATGATCCAAAACATTATATATCCCTTGTTGAACTCAGGTAAATCAGCGCTATCAATTCATGAAGATTTGTTCAAGTAGTGGTTTGGACAGGCTGGATGTATTCAATTTACAACAAGAAATTGCCTCCATATTATACTGGGCGTTCTGAAACTATCATTATATCCGTTGTTCATACTAGTGATCAGAACTCTAGTCAGAAGTTGATTTTTTCAAATGGAATTCCCATTTCTTATTCGTTGTATTGAAGGAAGAAGATCAATGCTACAAGATGACATAGTATGTCTCTTTACCTGAACCTTCAAGTTTTCTTGATAAAGTCGCTTTATGTGATAAATATAGTTGTATGAAGAAGTTAATCTCGGATAATCATGGAAATATTAAACTCATGACAGTTCGGTGATATTAATGAGTAATTCAGTAATTCTTGTTGACAGTGTTTCAAAAAATCTCCCAGAATGAACGCAAATATCGATTATTCAAACGAAGTTCTCATGAAGTTGTTCATTGAACACTGACAATGTGATCGAATCATTACCAAAACTAGCAGAAAATTCAATCAAATGTATCCTGAATTGACACCAATTAACGACAGGAAGTTTGTGAGATTACAAAATGATTTCATCAAGTACGGCTCGAAGTTAAAAGCGCATCCAACATAACCAAAACCTATTACTTCGAATGAAGACAATATTGTTGACGTTTTGACATATTTCCATATATATCCAGGAGCATCTATTCTAAGTGTAGAGAAAGAATTGTTTATATTACATTCTCCAGTACAAAAGCGTATGGGAAATCAAAGAATGCATTCGTATGAATTCAGTAGAGTTAGAACTTTCGAAGTAGAAAACTTCGAGCGGAGAGTGCATTTTCCGATGCCCTTTCAATACATACCCAGGAGAATGCGGAATTTTTGTCGAAAATTATCTCGCTCTACGAATCAAAATTAACGAGTAATGAAATCTTCAATAGGAGGATTAGGCATTTTTGAGCTGATCATAATCCTCATATAATAATAATAATAATTAGGTATTAATAATTAAGCTAATTTGACGAATATATACAAAAATAGTATTGTTTTACAAATTTCACATTACATAATATGGAACATTAACAGTAAATAAAGGATATATAAAGGCAAAAAGATTTTACATGTAAATATATAAATCAAATAAACAAGGAAATACCTCGTAAAAAGCATGGCTTGCGCACGAGATTCCTATATTGCTTTTTTTTTTCATTGAGCATGTGACAGAGGAGAGAAATTTGGTATTATTATCTTCTTACAAATGACAATGCGGTTAATATATTTTGAGTAAAATTTAAAATAAAATATATAATATATAAATGACTATAACAGGATCAACACAATACAACTCATGATAATTGAAAATTGAATAACCTTAGCCTTTTTTGATTAAAAATCTGCATATAAACTGAAATGATTTATTCATCTCATATCAACTATATCAGTTATAAATTTTCTATCGCACGATAAAATATAGTGTTTTATGCGAGATTTAAAAATATTTATATTTGGAGCTTGTTTGATATTCATAGGAATCACATTGAAAACTCTACTTGCTAAATGAACATGACTTTTCTGACCAATTCTTTTGGCAGAAAACAAAGTTTCCGTCATTTTGTTCTCTTTTTGTCTCGTTCCATACCCATGATCAATGTAGTTTAGTAAGTGTTTGTTCTTGAATTGATATATGGCTATTTGTGAAAAAAATAGTTGACGAATGTCAAAGACATTAGCTTCTTTATACAACAGAGTTGATGGGTACTTCGGATCTTTTCTTAATAATATTTTCAAAAATCTTTTTCGTAAATTCCCCAATTTGATCATATGACATGTAGACACACCACGCCATCCAAGTATTCCGTAAGTAATTCTAGATTCGACTAGAGCATAATACAACATCCGTAATAAAGATGGATTCAGGTATTTGTTCAAGTATTTTATCCTATACAACGCCGGTCTCAAATTTTTAATCAATTCCCCCAGTAGCACAGAATATCGGCTGCAAATCGGCTCTGCATTGGCCCAATATTTGAATATCGTAAATCGGTCGGATGATATTGTAACGATATTGAATAAATGAGCTAGACGGATCAATATGAATACAATGTTGATAGGCTTACATTTTTCAGGATCTTGAGAATCCTACATTGTATCGATATTCATAATGACATATGTGATGAAATCTATATTCCTCCTATATCCTGATGATTTATGTCTCGATATTGATAAATCTTCATGATAGATATATTGATTGCCTGATATCAGTTCATATTACAACTGGATATGTAACCTATATCGATAGAATGTATCTTGGAGGATATTGCAATAAAACATCAGGTTCAATATCGTCACGTGGACTTCTTGATTTCATATATGTATTCCATATCGAATACAAAACTGCTATTCAATGATGACATCCCAATATTCCACCAATATTGTTTGTGTGGATATTGGTAAATTATATGTATACAATAAAGAGTTGTATTCTTATGACACCATCATCTGTTTGATAATGAAGCAATATTGGGAAATGGAGATGACCTCGATATTGCAAAGAATCATTACGTTGGATATCGTGAGGTCGATCAATTTATTCCATATATGTGTACCATATCACAAACTCTATATGGATTCAATGATCAAATCCTAATATCCCAGCGATATTGTTCTAGTGGATTCCATCAGGATGAGGTTGCAGCAATATTGAGAAATGCAGATGATTTAGATATTGCGAAATATCATTATGTTCAATATTGTGAAACCGACTTCCTGATTCCATATATTTGTACCATAACCAGATCCCAATATTTATTCGATGCTGTGATCACAATGTGCAAGCAATAATATCATCCATAAATAGGAATGAAGATAATTCGATATTGGAAATAACTATTAGGATCAATATCGTGAGGTTTACTTTTTGTTTCCATTCATGTTAACCATATCAAAAACCCAAGGTCAATTCAATGATGAAATCTCAATATTAGAGCAATATTACCTATGCATATTTCAGTAAACTTTATGTATACAATATTGTGTTCTAATCTCTTGCAACTATCATCAAGATGATGAAAGAGCAATATTGTTAAATGAATATCATCATCATATTGCAAATAATCATTGTGTTCAATATTGTGAATCCAACTTCCTGATTCTATATATTTGTACCATGATCAGATCCCAATACTATTTCGATGTTGTCATCACAATGTGCAAGCAATATTATCCATCTTGAGTTCAGTCAGTTATATTGATATAATATTGAGGTGTAATCACTTGATACTATCAACAGGATGATAAAGGGATAATATTGAGAAATATAGATAATTCTATATTGCAAATAATCATTAGGTTCAATATCGTGAGTTCAACTTCTTGATTCCATTAATGTGCACCACATCAAAAACTCAGTGTAAATTCAATGATACAATCTCAATATCAGAGCAATATTTCTAATGCTTATTCCAGTCAACTTTATGTATACAATATTGTGCTGTGATCTCTTTTGAAACTATCATCAAGATGATAATAGAGCAATCTTTATAAATGAATATGAATTTCATATTGCAAATAATCATAGTGTTCAATATTGTGGAACCAACTTCCTGATTCCATATATTTGTACCATAATCAGATCCCAATATCAATTCGATGTTGTCATCACAATGTGCAAGCGATATTATCCATCTTGAGTTCAGTCAGTTATATTGATATAATATTGAGGCGTAATCTCTAGATACTATCAACATGATGATAATGGAGCAATATTGAGAAATGAAGATTAGTTCAATATTGCTAGCAAACATCAGGTTCAATATAGTGAAGTCACCTTCTAGATTTCATATATGTGTACCATATCAAACACCTAATATCAATTCAATGATGAATTCTCAATATTAGAGCTTTCTCGCGCACGTTCGAGTGTTACCGTGAACGACAAGACTAGTCACCAATGTTGCCATCTTGGTTTTGTCACTAAATCTAGTATTTTCAGTAGTAATACTATAATACTATAAGTACTTCAAAAGATTAGGGCTAAACATCGATAACTTTTGTTGCATATAATTACGAAGAGTACCAGTTTAACAGTTGAAATAATCCGATCACGATGCGAAAGGATTATTATGTTGAACATACACGATTATTTTTAATTGTGCAGAAAGTTTGAGATGCATAATCTTGAAGATTTCAAAGTTCGAATTGTATTCGATGCGATTATTTTTTGCGTAGTTCTGAACGAACGTCTAAATTTGACCATACGCTTTGTTTGTATGTAACAATATGCATTGATTAGTAAATGGAAATGGAAATAATTCTAAAAAAATGGCTGCTCCAAGATGGCGGACAAGATTTGGTCCCATTCCATTCAAAATTGGTAAATGGGGGTTTTTGAGGTCGACGATCATGATATTTTTGTTAAAATTTGTAAATTCAAGATGGCGGCTTCCAAATAAGTTTATGTTTTTCTATAAATGACGATAACTCCGTTGTTATCAACACAAAACTATAACTGCGACATGTCATCTGTAAGAGGAAAAAAAGTTATTTGTAACTAAGTCATAGTGAGCTATGAGCTTCATTTAAACAACTAAAGTTGGTGCTGATATCTCAAATTCTAGAAGAGTTATCATATTTTCTTCGAATTCACTTCGAAAAACTCCCATGAGAATGTGAAATTCCTATCTGAATATTTTCATGAATAAAGAAGTTACGCAGGAGACATGAAAATGATCAAAATTTGTTTTTTGCGTATAAAACAAAAACGAATGGATTTCATCAAAATATTTTTTCACATTATAGTTGGCCTTGACAAACTCCACATTTGGTGTAATTTAACCGACCTCGTATCTCTCACCGTTAAAAAGATACCCATCGTGAGCATGGTGAGTAGGACACACTGTATAAACAAATGCGCAGAGTGGAATAATACATAATTGGTGATGAAATGTTCATTTCAACACAAGTTATGAAATGAAACGAAATTATGAATGGATGAATAAGAGAATAGTGCATTTTGTGTTGCTTCCTCCATATCACTTGGGGATTCTGAACTTGTGCACAAATATTACCTCAAACAAATGATTTTATTTATTGTGGAATTTCAATTCAAGATACACCTAGGTAGGCATTCCAGTTTTTTCACATTATTCTGATATTCTTGTCTGAACAAGAAATGTATGTTTCTAGTATAACGTGTCTACTAGTACACCCGACAACACTGTCGGGCAAATACCTCAGGTCATAGAGTGACTATCTTTGCTCGACACTCACTAGCTCAGTTCTTTCAGTTGTCTCATAGAGTCTTCAAGCGTGTGGCGTGGATCGCGAGTGGTATATTATAACAGTGGTGCAAAAAATAATAAGGTAAAATTACTTATCCCAATTATTGATACTAGTTCAACTTTGATACAATTTTGATTATGTTCTTCCTTGCCATACCATGTGCTGATGCTGCAAAATCCAAAATTTTTTTCGACCCCTCGATGCCCTCGTGCAGTTCGGTAGTTCAGTCAGAAAAATGTTTTTACCTACTTACTATGTAACAAGTATAAGTTAACCTATTGATATCATTCGAGTACTAAAGTCCATGTACCTGAGTAAAATCGTAGATACTTTTTTGTTACGTACACATCAGTGTTCGCCATAAGTTATCCAGCAGCACACACAATGTGTACCTACTCATTTCAGCACGATATCGAAACAATATTGTTGAGAAGTTTTTGGTACAATATTGGGAAATAATGATGGAATAATATAGGATCCCTAGATTTGGCAAAATATTGTACCTACATACCTAAGTATTGAAGATGCTTTATTGATAACGATAATGCGATTCTCGAAACATAATGAGTATTGTTAGATGATGAAACTTCAATAGGTACCTTGATCTCGGGGTAGGTATATACAATGTGTTCCAATATCGATGATTTTCTAAGTTGTCTCATTCCAGCACGATATCGAAACAATATTGTTGAGAAGTTATTGGTACAATATTGGGGAATAATGATGGTATAATATAGGATTCCTAGATTTGGCAAAATATTGTACCTACATACCTACCTAAGTACAGATGCTTTATTAATAACGGTAATGCGATTTTTGAAACATGAGTATTGTTCGATGATGAAACTTCAATATAGGTACCTAGATCTCGGGGTAGGTATACAATGTGTGACATTATCGATGATTTTCTCAGTTGTCTTTGGAGATAGAGAGTTGCGGTTTTCACATTACTAAATTATTTATGTTGGCCCTGTTGGCCCAACTTTGATACAAACTTTTTACGTATATACAGGAAATCCAAGATGAATATAAAAGAATATACAGGGTTTCCTATTCAAACATAAAAAGTTGAGGTTGATTCCGGTTGAAACGGAAGTGATTTTATCAATAAATGATTAATTTGGTATACCTAGTTGCTACCCACGAAATTTCGAAATCCTATCACGATTGATTCAGAAGTTACAGCACTGGCCGATTTCAATACACTTCTCTTATATCAATCTTCAACGAGGCTCAAGGGATAATCTTTCCCTTTACCGCTTCCTTGATCGGCCACTGGCCGCAAACAGAATTCTCACAGTTCTGCTTTTCTTACGTAGAATACACTGGCGTATTTATTTGACGTCCATAAATGATTATTGTTCAGAAAATGGAGCCAACATGAATTCTTTCCAAATGAGACATTAGTATGTTCATGTATAGTTGGACTCAGGTTTTTTAAAATAGTACAGTATTGTGAAAACCGCAACGCTGTATATCCAAATACAACTGAGATATCTATCATAAAAAATGGGATAATATGTACTTACCTAAACAGGGTGAAGCGATAGTATGTTCTTCTACGATATTAGCCAAACGTCAGATATACAGGGTGTTTCCGAAGTTGGGGCGATAAATGGAATGCGGTGTTTTATGAGACAGAAAAAATTTGTTCTGAAATTTTGTCAAAAAATGTGCGCTTACACCATAATTCATCTTTCAAGTATTTTTGAACGTCTGGCAATATTGCAAAAGTCATTGGTACTTCCGGTGCTTGTGATCTCGCAGAAAGCAAATTAACGCTTGAATTGGGCTATTAACCTTTTATCAATGATTTACAAGAGTTTCAGGCAAACTTTGGAGCTCAATTTCTTCCCAAATGATTTTTTTCGTTTTGTTTTTCCGTCTCCATCATCCATTTCATTGATCGCCCCAAGTTAGGAAACACTCAGTATAGAAAAAATTCAAATACAATAATTATAAATTATAATGTTCCATGATAACTGTCACCTAGAATTATTTTCAAATCTATAGGGTGTTAGCATTCCAAGATATATCGGCCGATTATGTGTTTTTTTGAATAGGACACCCTGTATATTTTCGCATTCATAGATTTTCCGTGGGAGGCTGGTTTTAGAAATGCATAACACTTGAGGTCCAGCGAAAATGATTACAGAGGTATAGGGTGTTCAAAATCTAGATTTTTCAATTTCTGGATTTTTTTTGTGTCGAAACTATTCATTACTGTTCGAAACGGCTTACATGTCCTTGATTTAACCATAGATTAATGACTCTCCCGTTAATCTATGATTCAACAATCGATTTACTATTTACTTATATTTAATTGGAACAGATCCAGGGTGGAGCAATAGTGCTTTTGAGCTCGATCGTCAAGTTCTATACAGGGTGTTTCATTGGGGAAGGTAAATAA
The DNA here is from genome assembly GCA_918026855.4 of Phaedon cochleariae. NCBI lineage: Eukaryota > Metazoa > Arthropoda > Insecta > Coleoptera > Chrysomelidae > Phaedon > Phaedon cochleariae. The sequence goes on from OU896709.1 coordinate 24,903,984, forward strand.
TTTAACTATGGATAGGGGTCACTGAGGTGATTTCATAAAACCCATGGTTGATGGGTCTTCGTCTTCTTATAACCGAGATACAGGATGTTTCATCAATTTTGTCCATATCTTCATTGTCTCATAACTTTCCAACCAACCTGTATATATTTTTAAAAATTGGTACACTTACTCAATCTACCCTGTGGAATTGATTGAGGCAACAACAAAACATGAAATCCAGGTCCGGCTTCACTTAAAATTCACAAATTCTTTCTGCCAGAAAACAACACCCTATACATTCGAATTTCTCATTTTTTTTGCCATATCTGAAAAGAACATCGAGATTTCTATTCAACGATGTGCTTTTCATTCGTGCACAGACGATTTTAACTATTCATATTATGTGCTCAAAATATTATTTTTGCTCATTTTGGGGTACAAAATTGGAATCAGACGAGATTTATTAATTTTATTACTTCCTATTCAGTATACGTGAGTATTACATTTAGAAGGAGTATTTCATATCGTTCTTTGTTCCAGACGTAGTTGCAGGTCCGTCATCAAAAAAGAGAAATTCGAATGTATAGGGTGTTATTTTCTGGCAGAAAGAATTTGTGAATCTTAAGTGAAGTTGGACCTGGATTTTATCTTTTGTTGTTGCCTCAATCAATTCCACAGGGTAGATTGAGCAAGTGTAACAATTTTGAAAATATATACAGGTTGGTTGGAAAAATATGAGACAATGAAGATATGGACAAAATTGATGAAACATCCTGTATCTCGGTTAAAAGAAGTTGAAGATCCATTAAACATGGGTTTTTTTAAATCACCCCAGTGACCCCTATCCACAGTTGAATTATTCTCCTTTCCCAATGAAACACCCTGTATATAAAATCTGATTTGAAAACGTGACAAAACTAATTCGAAGAGGGGATTATTTCAAAATTTTTCATTCTTGAATATGTATAGGGTAACACGGGAACCGGCCAACCAAACATAATACCTATATAAAATAATGGAAATTCATTGCCCTTCACTACAATTTTCACAAAAAAAGAGTTGAATCACTTAGCTTATAGTAAATACGACATTTTCAGACGCTACAAGAGTAGTGATTCCTACTGCCTGCGAGAACGACATCCTAAGGCATGTTCGTTCTTGCTTGGCGCAAGCAGCAGATAGAGATGGGGGAAGGAAGTCCAGGCCTTCAGAATGACATAATGAATGGGAAGAAAATAAATTTTTGAATATTTCTCTTTATAAGAATTTGAGATATTATTTTTTTATTTTATTATACAAACCGTGTTTCCCATTTCGAGATATTGCCGTTTTTAGATAGGTTCAATATCGAATATTATCTCATAAACTTTCCAGTATACATTGTAGCATTCAATGTGAAATCAGTCTTATTTCGTAGACTTCTGGAAATATCCATTTCTAACTCAATATCTACATAATTATATTGTATATGTATATAAGCTTTCGACATAATTTCAGGCATCCTCCTCGATACAAAATGTCAACATATCTTTTCAATATATTCACAACACTGAAAATCATTGTTGTATAAACGGTTAAATGAGACATTGATCAATTTGATCAAATAATATGCCAGCTTAGTGATGTTCAATATGAAACAAATATTATATGTATGTATATGTATTAAGGAGTTTGAATCTCAATTGCCAATACCATATTCTCACTCGATATCTATATGAATATAAACCATCGATATACATTTTGAGGATTATTCTGGTTGAATTTCAATATCAATTTCCAAACAAATTCGCAATATTGAACATCAATATCATTTCATTATTCAAATGCGAGAGAGATCCATATGATCAATCAATAGACGTATATGGAAAACGGTACATCGGATTATCTTGAAAATTAGGTTACTTCAATAAGCGTTTGTGATCTAACGATTCAAATCATTTTCAGCGAAGCAGCGTTGCCACTTTTACCAAAAAGTAGCATCATCTTTGTTACTTCAAATAGAACACCCTGTATTTTATTGCGTTTTTAGATTCTTGTCGAAAAGCTGATTTCATCAATGTATCACACTTGGGGTCTAGCGGGAATTATTACAGAGATATAGGGTGTTCAAAATCGAGATTTTTCAACTTTAGGATTTTTTTGTGTCGAAACTATTCATCATTGGTCAAAACGGCTTACATGTCCCTATTTCAACTTTTGAACAACTATCTACCGACATTCAATTGGAAAAAATGCAGGATGGTCCAAGATTCAGAATTTTGATCATCCTGTATCTGTTCCAATTAAATGTCAGTAGATAGTGAATCAAAAGTTGAGATAGGGACATGTAATCCGTTTTGATCGATAATGAATAGTTTCGACACAAAAAATTCCTGAAATTGAAAAATCTCGATTTTGAACAGTGTGATACATTGATGAAATCAGCTCTTCGGGAAGAATTTGAAAACGCAATGAAATACAGGGTGTTCCATTTGAAATAACAAAGATGATGCTACTCTTTGGTAAAGGTGGCAACGCTGCATCTCTGAAAATATTTTGAATCGTTAGATCACAAACGCTTATTATAGTAACCGAATTTTCAGGATAATCCAATGTACCGTTTTCCGTATACGTCTAAGGTACCATCGACCGTGGGCCACCCTGTATGTGCCGATAATTATCTCTAGTCTAATGCTGATATTAAAAGTCAACGTTGTGACAACATTCCAGTTGGAGATTAATGAATATGTGTCATCAATGACTATGCTTAGTGATGTTCAATATGAAATAAATATATCTCGTGAAACTATTAGGAAGATATACTTCGTGCGCTCCAAGTGATAAAAAAACTCCATACTGTCACCCAATTTCAACTCAAATTGTCTTTTGATATTAAACGGATATTAGCAATGGATATGATTTCAGACTCCATTTCGAATATGTTGCAATATCCATTCTAGATATATCCCTAACATTCAGATTCGAAAATGAATCAACATATTATGAATGAGCGATTGGTCGATATAATTCTTCAATATCTGATCATCGTGATGGTCAATATGGAATAGATTTTTCTGTAGACATATTGTGCAGATAGATCTCTTTATCCTCATTCAATATCTAAATACTTATATTGTATGGATATGAGCATTCGATATAATTTCTGACGATATTGTGTATACAGTCTGTCCAAGATAAGGTTGAACAGCATGGGGATCTCGGAAACGGTAGGAGATACGAAGTCGCTTGAATGGAGAAAAAATTGCGCATTCGGGGGCTCATATCAAGAGCCTTCGAAAATTTTGAAAATTATTTTTAGTTTTTGAGTTATATCGAAAAAAGTGAATTTTTGGAATTTCTATTTTATTTTTTTTCTCCGTTATTATCAGAGATACAAAAAAACTGAAAATACTTTTTCATTGCAACTTTTGATGAGGTTTAACGTGGTGATACCGATTTTTTATGCGACGTTTCGTATTCGTGGAACCATCATCAACTTTTGTTTTTTAAATACGGTCCTGATAATTTTTTCACAGATTCTGAAAGGTTTTTTTATTCTGAATTCAACAATGTACTATACAAGGTGATTCGAATGTGTTTCGACCTATTTCTATCCATCATCAATGTTTTTTCGAACTTCCAAAAGAAAAAAAGCCATCAGTTCCACTTATTTCTTATCATTCAGTGGCAAACTTGATGGATTAGTTATTCAATACTGAAAAGTGAATAAAAAATATTTCACTACATCATTCGATCAATGCAGCGTTTAAAATTGTTGATGAATTCTTACACGAATTACTTTAACAACTTAACTTTGACAATACCTACAGAGACATTCATAACAAATGTTCAAAATGATAACCATTATTTTCTGAACAAAGATATCCTCTTCTCACAGTTGTTTCTAAGACATTGCTAAGCATTTCTGGGGTTATTCTATTGAATGCTTCGAAGACACTGTCCCTTAGTTCTTCTTCATCCTCAAAGTTATTTGCGTGTACAAAGTTCGATATATCCCCTGAGGAAAAATCCAGCTGTGTTAAATCAGGCGACCGCGCCGGCCAAGGGATAAAAACGCACGGACTTCTCTGGAATTATGTACCGGAGCGCCATCTTGTTGAAACCAACAGAGTTCTGAACTTCCGCAATCGGTAAATCATCCAGAGCTTCCTCAAGATGATTCTCAAGCGAATTTCTATAACGTTCGGAAGTCTGTGTTTCATGGTAAATAGAAGGAACAATAATTCGTGTACCAAATATTGCAACCCACATATTAAAGCCGAAACGGTGTTGGTGTCTCGCTGTAATGTATAAATGTTCATTTTCTCGTGAACAATAATGTGTATTTTTTTCTATCGAAGCTACCATGATTAGTGACCATGCTTTCATCAGTCCAGATGATTGTTCGAAAGAAATCTGCAAAATTTTAACATTTCCTGGTATACCACTCACAAGATGTCTTGCGCCTTTCGTCATCTCCTGGTTTTAGCGCTTGACATATTCTGAATTTGTATGGATGGAATTTTTGTTTTCGCAAAATGAAATGGGTTGTTGATTGAAACCAGTTGATGAGGTATTAGTGTGTTGACTAATTTTCCTTCAAAATAAGTGGAACTGATGGCATTTTTCCTTTGGAGTTTCGAAAAAACATTGATGATGGATGGAAATAGGTCGAAACATAAATGAACCACCTTGTATAATACATGGTTGAATTCAGAATAAAAAAACCTTTTAGAATCTGTGAAAAAATTATCAGGACCGTATTTAAAAAACAAAAATTGATGATGGTTCCACGAATACGAAACGTCGCATGAAAAAATCGGTATCACCACGTTGACCGTCATCAAAAGTTGCTATGAAAAAGTATTCTCAGTTTTGCTGTATCTCTAATAATAACGGAGAAAAAAAATAAAATAGAAATTCCAAAAATTCACTTTTTTCGATATAACTCAAAAACTAAAAATAATTTTCAAAATTTTCGAAGGCTCTTGATATGAGCCTCCGAATGCGCAACTTTTTCCCTATTTAACCGATTTCGTATCTCTTACCGTTTTCGAGATCCCCATGCTGTTCAACCTTATCTTGGACAGACAGTATAAATGTAAATTTCCCTTCAACGTTTTACCAATACTGGAAATAAATATTGTATCAACTTTGAAGTGTGAGAATAATCAATATAATGTAATAATGCCCTATCAATATTATTCATCGATATTCTTGTGAAGTGCTGTTCAATATGTTGCAGATATTGTTTGTAGATGTTTCTGGAAAATTCGTTTTCAAATGCTACTAGATATTTTCTGATAATATCTACATATATGTATATATATATTGTAAGAATATATGCCATAGATATGGTTTCTGGCATCATTTTGAATATGTGTCAATATTTGTTTTCAATGTATCCGTTACATTCAGAATCGAAGGTGTATCAACTTATAAGTGAGAGATTGATCGTGATGATTCATTAATATCGTATCATCGTGAATGTTCAATATAAAATAACAATTTTTTTAAGATATATTGTGGAGATTGTTCCTGGATAACCACTCTATATCCTCATTCAATATCTGGATGATGATATTGTGTGAATATCTACCTTAGATATAATTTAGGGCAATATTTTGAATATATAGGTATATTTCACTTCGATATTTTTCGCGCATTGAAAATGAATGTTGTATCAACTTCAAAGTGTGAAAATGATCAATATGATTTATCAATATCCTGAAAAGGCGCTGTTCAATATGTTATAGATATTGTTTGTAGATATTTCTGTAGACTTCTTTCTCAATAGCTACTAGATATTATTCGCCAATATCCACATACATATATGTAATAATATTGGCCATCGATATAATTTCCGACATTATTTTAAATATGTGTCAATATTTGTAATCAATATACTACTTTCATTCATTATCTATCTCGTATCAACTTCCAGTTATGACATTATTCAATGGGATCCATCAATATCACATTATACTGATGTTCAATATGAAAGATATATGTTTTTGTAGATATATCACAATATCTATTCAACTATGTTGTCTATATATAAGTTTTCGATATAGCTCTGAGCTTTATTTTTGATATTTGTCAATAATTCTTTTCAATTCACTCCCCACATTGGAATATCATTGTTCCATAAACTTTCGAATACGACATTATTGCATATATGATCATCTATCATCCCAGCATATTGATGTTGGATATAATATTTATATATTCCTCAAATATATCTTGAATATCAATTTTCAATGATCACCACATATTCTCAACCAATATTCGCATAACTATATTTTATGAATATTTTATATTGATTCTGTTCCAAGCATAGTGTTCAATATGTGTATATATTTGTTTTGAATCTCCTGTTAATATTATGGATAGATATTGTATCAACGTTTGATTGATAGAAACATGAATATCATCCATCAATACCTAAGCATACCGATATTTCATACGAAATATATATTTCTTGGCGATATGTTTGAGATATTGTTAATAAATAACCCGTCCATATTCCTACCCAATATCTGAGTTACTATATAGTATGAATATAAGATACTGATATAATTTGAAGCATTCTTTTGAATATGTGTCGATATTTTTTTTTCAATTAGTCTCAACATCAGTCATGAATGCAATAACAAGATTATTTCTCATTATTGATCTATATTTGGTGATGAATGATTCTCAATCAACGCACTTCATTGTTTTTTTCATATCAACAAATCAATATTGTAGGATGATTATAAATCAATATTATTTCAGATATTTTGTTGAATGATTTAACAATCTTTTTATGAAACATCGAATCAAAATCGATCTACAATAGCATGTTGAATGTTTGGATCCAATATTGTGCCTACTTGATTTCTCGATATTGCGCCAATTTTTCATCTATATTGGTCCAATATCGGCCCAATATGAGTGTGCTACTTGGGTCTTGTATGTGACTTTCTCAGTTGAGGTTACTATCTATTATTATTTCTAGATACTTCGCTTCTGATGCTATTTCTATGGATAACTCATTGTTGTGGTTTTTCATTTGTAGATTATCAAAAGCTGGAAGTTTGTTCTTATAGCAGCTGAACGGAATGAAAACAGTTTTTGAACCAGTCTATCATTTTAACCATATCATTTTCCACTTTTTCCTTCAATTCTCCCCAGCAGTTTCCTTCGTATAAGATCGCCGTATCATCCGCAAAGCTGACTATGCTTCCCTCCCAATTGGACTCTAGTAAATCATTGACATAAATGCTGAAAAGTATAGGTCCAAGGACAGTACCTTGGGGAACTCCGTATTGCATAGTTCTTTCGCTACTTATACACCTATTAATTCTCACGAACTGTTTTCTCTCCTTCAAGAAGCTTGACATCAATTTACCTACTTCACCCCTATAACCTAGGTTTTCCAAATCTGATAGTAACTGTTCATGGGATACAGTGTCGAAGGCCTTCGCTAGGTCTAAAAACTTTTCCATGATCAAGGGCCTTATGAATTTTACCAGTTATTAATGAAATTGCATCTTGTGTGGATTTTCCTTTCCTGAAGCCGAACTGTTTTTCTGAAATGAGATTATTTTCATCCATGTACTCAGTTATTCTAGAATTCAAAATTTCTTCAAAAGGCTTAGCAGAGTTCGTGATAAGCGAAATTGGTCTGTAATAAGAAGTCTTGGATTTGTCACCATTTTTGAATAATGCTTTGATAATAGAAACTTAAAATGTTACTGGACATTCACCGAGGTCAAATATGTTGTTAATTAAAGTACAAAGAGGTTTAGCTATTTCTTCCTTTATTTCTTTCAGCGTCTCAGCTTTGATTTCATCGACACCAGGTGCTTTCCCATTTTTCAATGAATCAATCGTACTGATATTTTCTCTTTCATTTGTTGGTACAAGGAAGATTGAGTACGGTACTGACTGTTTAATCGGTGGCGCAGTTAGAGGTATTATAATTTTATCAGCAAGATTTTTACCAACATCAGCAAAATAATTATTAAATGCATTTGCCATTTCAAACTAACTATTGATGTTTTCACCAGTTTCTAAGGTTATGTTTTCTATTTTGCTTCCTGTTTTTGTTCCATTACTAATTTCATTTATGGTTTTCCATAGTTTTTTCAATTATTTCTACATTTGTTGATCTTATCATCATTTAACTTTTTTTTTGCTGTTCTGATGAGCATACCTAGTTGGTTTTTGTGATTTATGAATTCTCGTTTTTTGATCAAATCTTCCGGATTCATCCTGTGTAGTCTGTACATTTAATTCTTTTTATTTATAGATTTAACTAAAGCATCTGTTATCCAATCCTGTCTTTTTATGTTTCTTTCACTGATACGAATTTCAGTTGTATTGATTCTAGTTAATTCAACTATTTAAGCTGTGAGATAATCAGCTGACTCATTTATATCATTTATTCCATAAAATTCTGTCCAGTCAAAAAGACGTGATTCGTTTTTGTGTTGTTTATGATCAATATATTTTTCGACATTTTTTATTTCATTTTTGGTTTGCGTTTTAATTGCATTCGAAGTGATTATAGTTGAAAAATGATCAGTAATTGTTGACTGGTGAACAAAAGCTGAGCAATTTTCTTGATCTATTTCCCCGTAATGTTTTCTAACAAAAATGTGATCCAAACAACTTCCTGATGTATTGTCGCAACTCAGATGGTTTTGGTAGATTATTTGGCAAACGGCGTGTCCACCACATGTCGCAACTCAGATGTTGCCCTCCTATGGATCGCAACTTGGCTACTCGCTTGGCTTGATGAGAGGATTTCGATCATTTTACCACCCAACCATATTCATCCCCAAATGAAGTCAAGATAGTTTTCGTATAAAATTAACATTTATTGACTTACTGGGAAAGTCGTAAATGCTTGCCACATGGCAAAGTAGAAGAGACAAACAATAGTAAATTTACCAAACGGAACACAACACAGAAAGAACAAATCAGATAGAACATGGAAAACAGTACTTACTTACATTATGACATCTAACATGGGGTTGACCAGCAAGATCAAAGTCGGGGAGACGGTACACATTTTGGCAGCAACTCGTGAATAAGTAACTCAATTACGGAATCAAGTAAAGTGTTATCGAAATGCATTATAATAGTAATGAATTAGTAATCAGTAATCAGTAATGAATAATCAGTAATAATGAATCAATAATAATCAAGAATCAGTAATGAATGGCTTATCGATTCGGAATCAATTTATATTTGGAATCGATGCTAACATTGCAATTTTCCGCAATGGCAATGCTCGATACCGGGCGTATAGCTTGGCCCGCATCGCAAGCTAAGCGGTTTCATGCAAATTTTACCGGAACTAGAGTCTATGAACTCCGCTTTGACCTGATCGAAACGTTGTACAAGATGTTTTAATTTGGAAAAGTTAATTTAGGAATGAAGATCTAGAAATGAACGAAAGTTATTTCATAGACATTTGTACTTCTTGACACATCTCCCCTGTTTGACGAAGCTGGCCCCACAGCTTCAAGTGTCTATAACTACCTATATACATGATACAAAACAATAATCAAATCAAATAATGAGTCAATCAAATGAATTACTTAAGTGATCGAATGAAAAAATAAAAAATATAAAATTGTGTAAAAATCATACCTACATCAATGATAAATAAAAACGTTTCATAAAAAAAATCGTCAGTTAAAAAAGTACAAATGAAAAGAACTTGTGATAACTGTCCGTTAGATGAGTCTATTTTCTTCGCGTATGTGAGAGTTTTGAAGAGGACCACACTGAAAATCACTTGGTCCGGCACTACACTTTGATTGTTTGTTGACACTGAACTCTGTCCTTCCAGTCATCTGAGGTTGCGGTTCCATTTTCCATATGTTAGTAATGTAGGTCAGCGATGTTTTGTTTTACTCGTAACTTGATACATCCATAACATTAAGATCATAACATGGTAGGATTGATGCACGTGAGATCTGTGAGAAGGTCTGACGGCGTCCAATCTCGCCTGGGAGGGAACACTAGCTCTCTGATGAGACGTTTCCTATGGCAGTGTACGGTTCAGCTTATAGACTGAAATTGCTGCGTTCTTTGGATGCTGCGCTCTATCGTCTCCGGAGAAGAAACGAGAAGGGATTCAGGAGAGTATCTCTGTCTCTTTATATGCAGATAACGGAATTTGCTGAATAAGTAGTTTGTCGTCCATTGTTACTAGTGCTTCGTTTTCGCAATGATTTCGGTAGTTCGGTACTATCTACACTTATAATCGGCGTGATTTTCGTATAGTGAGTAGTAGTGCGAACTTAATTGCTTGGGAATATAGACATTACTTTGGTTACTGTATTGACTTCCTGTAGTCGGGGCCCTGGTAAGTTTTGTCTATTCTGCACCTTTCCATCATAACCTCGTGGAAATTTCGTCTAGGTTTCGTGGATTTTGGCTGCTTTTTGGGCACCAGAAGCGTCAAGGAGAGCATATCGTCGTGCGAATTGGGCAGCTCTTCACGGGGCAGCGTATCTACCATTTCGAGGCACATCAGGCGGGATACAAAGTAAGATGCTTGGGGCATGCATCCGATAGTTGCGATATATCGACTCGGCTTATTCATTCCGTGATAACTGCATTTTCCAATTTTCCAGGGCTCTCTACCATTCAAATTTCATCTACTAGATGACTCCAGGAACGATGGAACTTCTCATGGACCAAAACACCTTTGACGTGGTATATGGACCTATGACTGTTTGTGGTTCAGGTAGACTTCTTGGGCTGCATCTGAGTGGTGCCATCAAGTGTGGTTCTTCGTTTCACAAGAAACAAGAGAGAAAAAATATCGGCAGTGAGTTCATACAAAAGAATACATATAAAACTACCTAACTAGTTATAAAATAATTGAATATTATCGACGTAACTTTCTCGAGTAATGATCTCTAAAAACTTCTTCTCTTCAAACTTCAAACAAAATTATTTTCTCACGATTTTCCTGCTGCTTATCTTGAGTTCATCAAAAAGATAGGTCTCAGTACAGGAAAATCAAGATATACCTTCTTCTACTACCCTTTCGAAGAATCTCTTTTCCATTCTGTATGAAATTGTTTGTGTTGCCGAACAATTTCTGTTCAAATTATAAAAAAGAAATTATTTCTTGTGTAGGAATAGGAATGACACACCCGTATTAAGGATTTTTATTTTAATGTTTCATTCATTCAATTAATTCTCATTCCTATGTTATCTCAATGTTACCAATTTTTGTTTTCTAATATCATAAATGGTTTGTCACCGAAAAAAAAACAAATCTTCCTATATAATATTTATCATAAAACAACTACACTCCTGGCTAATACCTAACGACGAGCATTGAATTACATATGATGAATATCTAGGTATTTTGTGGGAACTTCATCTCGTACATCCTGAATATCATTAACCCTGTATCTGCCATTATTTCCTCTAATCTGACAATTTGCTTTGTCCCTATTTCTCTTCATATCGCGAGAAAAACATATTATTTCATACATCTATCGTCTCACTTTGAAACGAATACATCAATTTGCACTTTCGAGTGCCTTCACGTCATTATATCTCTCTCTCTTCACGCATCACATTTACTACGTGACAATAACAAAATAACATCTTTATACTCATTCATACACCATGGCTTGACAGCTGATTCGCAACTATTGTTGTTATTCATCTTCGAGGTGTCCCTCTTATCTTGCATTATCATCTGTCATAAGCGTATCATATTCCAACATGATTCTCCATAATAAATCTTACTTCATCAGATACAACTTTCTAGTAATTCGCATATTCAGTATTTTTCCCGAGATTCTATTTCCAAGTACATATACATATTAAACCACTTACATGAAAAATTGAGATTTTGTCCTGGAGATAACAATACATATACATAAAACAAACTATATTGACAAAAAGTATAGGTACGCATACAGAAATAGTTAGGTGGTAGTGTGGGTGTGTCATGTCCATATTCGCGATATGTTCAATATTTGGGGAGTGACAAAATTCTCCATTATTTTTTACACTTGTATATGTTTTATTTACAAATTCAATTATGACTACTAGTTGTCATTCGATAGGACTTGGTATTGCTAAGTGCAATATGCTATTTAGCTATATACAGTAGGTATATATTTTAATTATTCAGTAGTTGATTCTTTACTTCTCAAAATTGCGTCGCTCTCGAATCAAAATTTCCATACTCATGCAAAGTGCATGACATGCATTGTCAATGATTGCCAATAAATTCCATTGTAATTCATGAATTAATTGATTCTGAATGTACATACACCTCCTACTAGTTAAGTTATTTTCATATAGGCTGGCTACTCGATTCTGATTTGGCTATAGTTAGGCACCTCTTGGAAAATATAATTAGTATTATCAAACAATAAAAATCTCTTAGTTTTATTTTGAAATAATTGGTACTCTTATTTATTTTTCCTACAACAGATAAATATAGAAATTGTGTTAATCCGAGTTCAGTTGGTTTCAGCATTCCGAACTGAAATACACCAACAGAAATGCCTTATACGGAAAAAATTCCATATAAAAGCAATTCGGTTTTGGCATGCCGAATTGTGAGCAAATTCTAGCTAGTGCCTCGCGAAAAATACTCCTTCTGTGAATTTTGTTCATGGCTTATTTCATTATTTCACAGGTTATTCAGATGTTAGTTAACACGAAAGTCATTATTATAATGCGGCTCTTCATTATACAAATCGAAATTTCCTAAATCTTGTTTTCTTTCACAAAATAACTTGCACATTTTTGTTTTATTCAGTTTTTCAAATATTCCGATTCATTCATTCTTCATGTTATCATTCTTTTGACATTTCATACCTCATTCAATCCTATATTCTATCATCCATAGGCGATTCGAAAAATAGGCCTTTCAGCGCTGAACTTAGTATAATTATTATTTTTAATAAATATTCTACTTTCCGAATCCTCTATTTTTCCTCTAACTACTTGAACCATTCATCACATGCACAAATATCTCATACTTCATACTGAATTATCAACTTCGGTTTTTATTTTTTATTTGATATATGTATAAATAACTTTTATAAAACTTTCTGCTCTTGAAAATGTTTTGTTCCGATTTGTTCGTTATAGAATCATGGAAAAAATAAACTTCATATCAACAATACTACCAAAATACGTACACCAGAAAAAAAATCTCTACTCATCACTCTTCAATAAAAAACAACATGCTCATTACTTTTTCATCTGACTGTATTCCTCATATATCAGCTTTTCCCAAATATCTCATAGGACCTGATTTCATCGGATCATTCCTACAAAAACCGCAATGCTTCAATATTTATCATATTCATCTCATAAACATATATATCATATTCATCTCAAAAAATTATATATCATCTCATATCATATCATATCATCATAATAAAACGTAAATCAGAGGCAGTCGTTCAATCCAGTCATCAGGATATTCTTCCACGACCAATCTCTGATATACCGCGCTTCTCCAAAAGTATAATCAACCAATTATACTCATTATTCATCATTATCAACTCATTAATAGACAAACCTACACGGGTGGACGTTCAACCTATCCTTTAGGTCATCTGCCACGTCTGCCTGTGTAATTACTCGTCTATGGGGAAACTCTCAATATATAATCAATACAATTCTTCAATTCTCATTATTCATTCTATCAACAATATTCAACTTCACGGAATTTCTAATATTTATTGAATTATTTGTCTAGTAGCCAAGCACACGTGATTATAGAACTAGCTAGCTCAAATAACCCGATAAAAATGAGAGCATATCATTTGTTATATTCTGGTAGTACGAAATGTTTCAAAAAATATATGTATCAGATATACACAAGAGCAGAAATGAAACTAATATACTTAAAAAATGCTTAGACACTCAAAAAAACTAAAAAACCATTCAAAAAATGCCGGGAGATATTTCAATCTCAAGTTTATATCAATGTTTCATTCACAAATTTCGCAACTGAATAACCTGTGTATTCATCAACACTTTGTTGATAATTATTAATTCTCAAGGAAAAAAGTTGATAGCTAAATAGTAATTTCACTTGAAAACAACTCGACCAATATGATTTATCAATATTTGAGTACATGCCTAATTATTGAAATTACGAACTCTTCAAAATCATTCTTATATAGTCTTATTGACTGGTGGCTAACCATTATATAGCAGTCTGAAAAAATCATTGAAATCTCTAGGAAAGTATGCATAAATATAAATGTTCAAATAAACTACCTATGCTCATCGAGATGTCATTATTAAATCCCAGATCAAGTATCTTTATTAAATACTACACACATCATAGAAATGAGCGCCTGTTATTTTTCTATCCAGTTGAGAGTAAGCAAGGTCTATGAACTCATAGAAAGCAAAACTGTTGTCACCAAAGTTGAATTTCGCAAGTAGAGGTATGCCTACTAAGGGCATTATGCTACGGACTTGCACTTATTCATTGAATCGTAGAAGAAGAAAAACCTATGTTCTAATCAATATTGACTTCGATTTAGTTCTTGATAGATGAATAAAAAATATCTACGTTTACCTAACTGAAGATCTCTGAAAATGTTGTTGAATCAAATTAAGAGTCGAGTATGTAAAGGGTCGTGAAGTAATGGGTCGTAATGTATCAAATGAAGTGAATAAGTGGCTAGAGATTTCAATCACTTTTAATAACTTTGCTACAAAAACTCATATGGCTAATTCATCCAATAAAAAAAAAACGTCTCGTCGCTTAAACTGATGCGACCCGACTGTCCGAGTCCCTTAGTACCTTTCCTATTCCCGTCGTTCCCCACTACACTCCGCGAATAGCCAGCGGCGGCACATATTACAGCACGATGGGTCTTCAGGAACCAACACATCACCCCCCTACTTAAATCTAAGTTACAATATCGAAACGGCAGATTTCAGTATAACTAACCAGGAATAAACTACCCGTAAGAACACCAAGAAAATCAAAATTTAAATTTTAGTAACTTAATAGTTATATGCATATTAGACGGGGACAGGGTCAACTCACATTTCTCCAATTTCCTTATAGGGTTTGAGATTGATAATATTATGGATACCAATTTCCTTACCATTTTGGCTTCGTATTTCATATGCATTTGGGCCGGCCTGTCGGAAAACATAGAACGGACCTTCATATAACAATACAAACTTTTTAATTATTCGCTCTTCGGCAGAAGACTGGCTATGCTTGCGTACCAACACCTTATCACCTGGTTGAAACACCACTGGGTGTATTTTTTCATTATGTCTAGTAATGCGCTTTTCTGCCTTCGATTTTAATTTTTCCCTAGCCAATACCCAATAGTGTTCAACTGATATATCATCATTTTCATCTCCACACTTCGGGAAATTTATCAAATCGGAAACCGGGTTAGCTGAACACTTACCGAACTGTAAGAAATTTGGAGAGTATCCTGTACTTTCATTTATTGCGTTATTTAAACACTCTTCCACCCACACAATTAAGTTAGCCCATTTGGTATGTTGATCAAAACAATATAATCGCAATAAGCGCCCTATCTCTTTATTATATCGTTCTGTTATATTCCCTTGTGGAAAGTAGACCGAAATATTCTTTACCTTAATATCTGCTTCCGCCATAGCTTTTGTCCACCTCTTTGAACGGAATTGTGTCGCGTTATCAGTCAAAAGGCTAATAGGTTTCTGTACATTAGGAATATAATCCCTAAAAAGCCTTGTTAATATACTAACCGACGTAGCGCGTTTTACTGCATATAATTTAACGTACTTGCTGAAGGCATCAACTATCACCAATAGTTGTGTTACTCCACCACGACCAGTGGGTAAAGGTCCCATCATATCCAAGCATACGAGGTCCCCCGGTCTATTAGGCAACACCGCATGCATCGGACCATAACTTGTTGGACTTGACTTCGTTTTTTGACACAACTCGCACGCCGCTGTGATTTGCCTTATATTCTTCTGCATTTTTGGCCAGAAGAAAAATTGTTTCATATACAGAAATGTTTTATTTTTTCCAAAATGCCCTGTTTCCCCATGATAGAATGTAACCAAATTCAAAATTTGCGATCGGGGAATACATAAGCGGTAACCCTTATTTTCCTGGTCCCCCTTGCGGAACAGGAGTTTATCATGTACTACAAACCACTTTAAGGTTCTTTTTTCAATTTCGGAAATCTTTTTTTCACTTCCCTTCTCAAAATTTTCTAAAAATCTGATTTTTATATTTATCCACTCTTCTTGAATTTGATCTGCCCTTAAAGTTTCAAATTTTTTTTTTAAATTCAGTATAATTATCAACTAATCTTACTATTGACACTTCTACTGTTTTCTCCCCATTTGGCTCTAAAATCTCAATATTTTTCATCGGATATCGAGATAGTGTGTCGGCTACTATATTGTCAACCCCCCTACAATGTTTTATATCGAAGTCAAACTCCTGAATAAATAGCGTCCAACGGGTTAAACGTGCACTTTTAAATTTACATGTCAACAAAAATTTCAAAGACTGATGATCACTTATAATGAACAATGGTCTCCCCAGAATCAAAGCACGCCACTGCTTCAAGCAACAGATCAATGCCCACAATTCTTTCTCAGTAACCGTATATCCCAATTGGCTACCTTTTAACGTTTTACTAGTAAATGCAATCACCCATTTTTCCTGTGTTACCTCGTCTCTCTGATATAATGACCCCCCGATTGCAAAACTAGAACTATCGCATTCAATAAAAAATGGCTTATGCAAGTCTGGATGCGTCATCATACTAGTTTCCAGAAAGGCCAACTTAATATTATCAAAAGCTATCTGTTCTGTTGTAGACCATTTCCAAATTACCCCCTTTTTGAGTAACTTCAATAATGGCAATGTCAATTCAGAATAGTTTCTACAAAATCGATTGTCATAATTGACAAGACCCAAGAATCCTCTGAGTCCTTTTACATTTTTAGGTACTGGAAATTGTTTTATAGCTGACACCCTATTTTCATCCATTGCTATTCCGTTTGCAGATACCACATGACCCAAAAAATTCACCTCTGTCCTAAAAAATTGTGATTTTCTCAATTTCACCGTTAACCCCCCAGCATTCAACTTAGTGAAAACACTTCGCAAATGGTCGAAGTGTTGTTCTTCGTTATCTGAAAAAATTATCAAATCATCTACGTAAATTAATACATAATCAATATCTCCCAAAACATTTTTCAGGCATTTTATCAGACTCGCCATTGACGTTGACAAACCGAAAGGTACCCAATTGAAGGTATAGGACATACCTTCAAAAACAAACCCTACATATTTTTGATGTTCTTCTTTGATCTGTATCTGCCAATAAGCAGCGGTCAGATCTATAGTGCTAAGCACTTGGCCCTTCTTGAAACTCAACAACAGTTCATGAGGGTTAGGCGGAGTGACGAAATCTTTGTTCATTCGCGCATTTAACCACCGCGCATCCAAACAAATTCGAATAGATTTATCTTTTTTTTTCACAGTCACTAATGGCGATATATACTCTGTATTGCCTGGTTTAATTATTCCCCACTCTAACATCTCTTTTACCTGTTTTCTAATTTCATTTTTATATATGAATGGAATAGGGTATGATGGAGCACAAAATGGATTATCATCACGCATTTCAATGGTATGTACATAATTTCTCGCTCTACCCGGATTCTCTGAGAAAAGCGTCATATTGTCCCTCAACAACTGGAGAAGCCGCGCCTTATCTTGATCAGTATCCAAATTAGAACTGGTTACTGCCACAACTAAATCTTCATCCGAGTGATGATGTCTTTCGATCCCTGATAAAGATATTTTTAATTCTCCTATACTCGCCTTTCCCTCCTTTTTTACAACCAGCGAATCCGTATCGCTAGGTTTATTAACAAATTTCACTTGGTGTGTCTCACCGGAAACCGTGAAATGCAAAATCATATTTTTAAAATCTAGTTCGGCCTGTGCCTTGCGCATCCAGTCAAAACCTAACAAAACACATCTATTCAATTTCGGTACTACCAAACAACAAACTTCGTTGACAACTTGTCCAATTTTGATGAATAACATAACTTGTTTTATAACCCTTTGGGCCTTTGACCCTACTGCCACTACAATGGATGTATTAGTTACAGGTAACGTCACCAAATCTAAATCCATTTTCAATTTTTCATAAAAAATTTCTGATATTGCAGATATCTCGCTGCCACTGTCTAATAGAGCATCAACCTCTTGCACGCCTATGCTTACTGCTATCACTGGCGCCGAAATTTCAAACTCACCTGACTCCTCTTCAGAATCGGTCAACAGATCAATCGGATCTTGATTGAATTGTGTGATCAAATTCATATAAGAATTTTCACGCGGATTTTCATTATTGTCGCGGCTACGCGATATTTGCGAATTACCATGATTCGTATTATTAACATTACTTCGTGTCATTTCTTCACGTCCAGGTACATTTCTTGTAGCCTCGCCTCTACTACTTTGATAATTCGTTCGACGCCTCGGAGGTTCCCTCGAGTAAGTTTCATCTAATTTACGTAAGTAAGTTTCCACCTGATCAATTGTATTCAAACCCAAAACGATTATCCCCCTTTGAATTTCCACAGAAAAATGTTTTGAAATCATTCCAATCAGATTTTCTTCCAAAATAGGTTCTGATAAAAAATTAGCCGTCTGCATCAAGTTTAAAAAATAATCAGCTCTACTTTCTCCCTCAAATCTCCCATAATTTAATTCCAAAAACAATTCTCTCTGTTTATCCACCCCCCAAAATCTATCTTTGAATGCCTTTTCAAAGTCTTGAAAATTATTGAAAAATTGTTCTTTTATCATAACCCAGTCTGCCGCCGAACCACGCAAACAATTTATTGCAAGACCCGTTCTAGCTTCTTCTGGGACGCCTGCGTCAACAAAAATCTTTTTGAGTTTCCTTAAAAATTGCATTGGGTGAATTCTACCATTAGGATAAAACGTAAGAGTCGACCCCCCCAACTCACGCCAATTCAAAATGTAAGTTTTGTCTGAAACTGACGGTTGAGGTTGAATCACCTGACTAACTGGCAATTGTTGAGGTACTGCCAAAGGTACCGCATGAACTCCACTCCCACTACTCGATTCTTGAGCCATTTTCAATGATAACCCTTCAACTGTTTTTTGTAAATAGCACATATCGTTTGTGAGTTTATTTAATATTTTATTTAATATTAATGGCTGATTATCTAAATCTAAATCATGCCTAGAATTGCTAAAATCTGTATCCTGATCATTTGTTCTTATGGGAGTATCATTCCCTGTAGTTTTACTCTTAGATTTTGGCATTATTTACAATAGTTGCCAGCCGTTATAATCTAATGCCCAACTTCCCACAACCTGATCAAAACCACTATTCAATAATAGTTTTTGAAATAAGTCTTCCAAAAGTTCCGCTACCCGAACAATAAAATAGTCGAAGAAACAACCAGTCATATAAATAGATTGGAATGATCTCACCGGCTCACTGTCGCCGCTTTGAAGATTCGCCCCTTCGCGTAGCTATAGCGTATGGCGTCGTGTCCACTGTCCACCTGCGTCCTTTTTGACCTTCGTAGTTCGTAGTCTTCCTCCTTCCGCTTTCCGCTTAACAACAAGCGAGTCGCTACAAGCAAGCCAAATTCTTCGAGCCTTGAATTTTGTTCCTACGCCTGCTCTACTTTCAGCCTAAGTTTTCGTCAATAATTCGCAATGCGATTCTCCTCCAAATTCCACTTTGCACTATTTGATAGCCTCTAGTTGGGTGCCAATGTAAAGGGTCGTGAAGTAATGGGTCGTAATGTATCAAATGAAGTGAATAAGTGGCTAGAGATTTCAATCACTTTTAATAACTTTGCTACAAAAACTCATATGGCTAATTCATCCAATAAAAAAAAAACGTCTCGTCGCTTAAACTGATGCGACCCGACTGTCCGAGTCCCTTAGTACCTTTCCTATTCCCGTCGTTCCCCACTACACTCCGCGAATAGCCAGCGGCGGCACATATTACAGCACGATGGGTCTTCAGGAACCAACACAAGTAGGTATCATGCATAATTATCATCCTGTGTATTTATTAAACAAAGCTGAAGGTACCTATATGTTTTACCATCAAAATATTCAATAAGTATTTGTATTAAAAAGTATAGGTATGATTCAAAATGAAGTATGTAGTTTGATAATTAGAATTGGAAGCACTTTTTGTAGGAAATTCAGTAAATAGCATTATTGAAGCAAAAAAGTATTGAAAAAACACCTGAAATGATTTTCAAATGTACGATTATATTATAGATCGTTATTAAAACCTAATGTTACCTATGTGTTGTGCCCTAAACGAAGAAAAAAAAATGATTTTTTGAATAAAGCATTCACTTAAATGTTATCTTCATAATATCAACTAGTAAAATATGTTAGCAAATCTGTAATACTACGACCCTTTTCCCTACGAGCTGGAAAAATTATTCTTAAAGACACTAATTCATTGCCCAAACAAAAAAATCTTATCTTGAATTCTGAAAATATAATAATACTAAAGGAATACTGGGAACTCGCTAGTCAATATTTCGAAAAAAACTCTATCATGATTATGAGTGATTGCAAAAAATTGTTCGGAATTGAATCCGAATTCTGAAAATGAAAAATCAAAAGTTATAAATAAAAATTACTGAGCCTACACGTTTGTCAGATATTTCTCAACCTGTTTTTCCTAATGTACCTATATTTAACTTCAAAATTCACGAAATAAACTTGTCAAATTTTTGCTGTGCTATTTCTTCACGAGTTACTTGCACTGTGGGGTTTACAGGGCATACTGGCATTTGTTCAGTGGCGTAGAATGTATAGTTAGTTTTAAAAGTTTGAAATAAACGTGTTTTTTTGGTTTTTTCCAAGTCTAGTTTTATTTTTCTTGCCCTAGTCAATGAATATTATCGACGACTTAGATTATTACGAGCCATTCAAAGAAATTTAAGGGGAAGTGAATAGAAAATCTATGACTTAGTATCGTGCCAACAGTATGATTACAAATCAGAGTGAGCTGAAAGTGGACACTTATCCTCCAATTAGGTATAGTCATTGACTTATTTATGATACACAACCCCAAGCTGATACTGACGAGACAGGTATTGGAATCTATGTACCATTAACAAATCAGTAGGTTTGATTCAGGGTGGCTCTAATTGTACACAATTCTCAAAATATGTTATTGGTAATCGCTCAGAAGCTGGTACTGGCGATACAGTTATTCTTCACGATTAGACAATATCAATGATATATTTCCAAGCTGAAGTAAGACAGGTATTGGGCATGATCATTCATAACTCAAGAATTGTGACGTGGTGAGAAAAAATAGATAAAATAAAATGTAAAAATTGAAAATAAAAAGTTGAATTTATGCATGTTCATTACTGAATATTGTCAAGGACGCCCTGTATCTTTGAAAAGAGTAAAAAACTGAATATTTAGGTACACTTGGATGCTCTGTTGATAAGGGTTGATAGTGCGCAAACAACTTAAAATATATATACCAATAAAAACGAGAGAAAAAAATTCGGTTGTGTTCCATTTTGGTTGAAAAAAATTCTTAACGTAATATGATATGATATTTGAAAAAATCATATATGATATATATCACCTATACTAATAAATGGATAGCTGAAACTAAACGCTCTGTATCTCTGCATGAAAATCGAATGAGTTTCTCAAATACCCCACTTAATAAGAAAAATTGCTTCATATAACTTACTTATCTAAAGCCAAAATTAAAATATTCAATGTTTCCCAGGAACTTCGTTGAAACACACCCCGTAAAATGAAATGAAATACACAAATTATCACCAGAGAATACTTTTCTAAATCACTTATTATACCATAATAGCAAAATTTCCCAAAATTTTTATAAGCAATGGTGCATGGTTGTATGAATTATATCATTATTATTTTGCCTTTCAAGTTATGCATCAATGGATAAAAAAAGAGAATTAGTTATTCAGAAAATTCAAGAGAATCTATGGTCTGATAAAAGAAAAAAAGTTGAGTTGAAAGTGAATTGAAAGCAAGTATTAAAAAAGTAATTATTGAAATAGATCATTGAATTTACGAAAACTCCATATTTTGAAATGAATCGTGGTTGGATGGGTGTAATAGCTTTATAAAACACAAAATTGACTGGAATAACTAAAATTGATCACAAATCAGAACGAACTCAATAGATTAACTATGAAGAGTTAATCTGTGGGAAGGAGCAAGGCGCCTCCACCACGTGTCGCAACTCAGATGGTTTTGGTAAATTATTTGGCAATCGGCGTGTCCACCACATGTCGCAACTCAGATGTTGCCCTCCTATGAATCGCAACTTGGCTACTCGCTTGGCTTGATGAGAGGATTTCGATCATTTTACCACCCAACCATATTCATCCCCAAATGAAGTCAAGATAGTTTTCGTATAAAATTAACATTTATTGATTTACTGGGAAAGTCGTAAATGCTTGCCACATGGCAAAGTAGCCGAGACAGACAATAGTAAATTTACCAAACGGAACACAACACAGAAAGAACAAATCAGATAGAACATGGAAAACAGTACTTACTTACATTATGACATCTAACATGGGGTTGACCAGCAGGATCAAAGTCGGGGAGACGGTACACATTTTGGCAGCAACTCGTGAATAAGTAACTCAATTACGGAATCAAGTAAAGTGTTATCGAAATGCATTATAATAGTAATGAATTAGTAATCAGTAATCAGTAATGAATAATCAGTAATAATGAATCAATAATAATCAAGAATCAGTAATGAATGGCTTATCGATTCGGAATCTATTTATATTTGGAATCGATGCTAACATTGCAATTTTCCGCAATGGCAATGCTCGATACCGAGCGTATAGCTTGGCCCGTATCGCAAGCTAAGCGGTTTCATGCAAATTTTACCGGAACTAGAGTCTATGAACTCCGCTTTGACTTGATCGAAACGTTGTACAAGATGTTTCAATTTGGAAAAGTTAATTTAGGAATGAAGATCTAGAAATGAACGAAAGTTATTTCATAGACATTTGTACCTCTTGACAGTATTGTTCTGCTGCCTTGTTATAACATTTATAGTTGATATTAAATAGAATTCATTCAATATATTCAAATATTCAGAGTTGATTGCATCATCCTCATCCAAAATATTTATATTGATATCACCAATTACCAAATGATAATCATAGTGTTCTCTCATGTTCTGTAAATAATCTGTTAAACCCTGTAAAAACGCCTCTGGGCTGTCAATAGTCCTAGAGGGTGAACGATATATATGTTTATTATTTATTGAAATTTTTGTCTCAATTACTTTGTATGGCCCTATTTTCAATATTTTATTTGAAGTTTCGAGACTTTCTTTCAGAAATACCAATACTCCATCGCATTTATTCAAATTACCCCGATTATATACTGAAACATAGCCTGGCAACCTAAAAACACTATGATCGTCCATCATGCCAGTTTCCGTCAGTATCATCATATCGAAATCTGAATGGAACTGTTTCGAAAAACATTCAAATTCATCAAAATATTTAGACGTACTTCTTATGTTCTGATGAATCACTTTGAGCCTATTTATACTTGACTTATTTTGTGAAATATTTTCGAATTCTGCAACATTTCTTATTGAATTTGTTTCATATGAAAAGTAATGTATGTCTCTGATATACTGATCCATTATTATCTATAAAATTATCTTTTATTTTATTTTATCTAATTCAATGATTTCGAGTACATGACAGATACGAACTACTCTTTCATTGAAGTAAATGTATAAATTGTATGTATTTAAATAAGTGATAGAGGTAATTTTTACAAATAAAATTCGAAAAGTGATTAATTTCTTCTGGATCGCTTTCTTCTTGGTCTTTCAGTTTTAGGAGACGATTTTGACTTTGTTAATTTTTTGTCTGCCTCTGATGTATTTTCTTCCAGAGAATCTTCTTCGATACTTCCTGCTCCTGGAATACCGAATTCCAAATTTGGATTCTCAATCAGGTTTTCGTATGAATATACAATGCTTTCAACTATTAATTGATTTTTTTTTAATTGTCGCCTTCAGCTTATTCTTCTTAGCTTTATTTAGATATTGTCGCAGAAGTTTCTGTACTTTATTTTCTTCTTCAGTAAAATCTTGGTTTATGAATATTCGAGTTCCTTTGAGCTTTTTGCAGTTACTGATGATCTCTTCTTTTTTGAGGTACGAAATTAATTCAATTTTCAAAGGCCGTGTGTTGTTAACGACTTTACCAAAATGGTAAATATTATTCAAATGCTGCTTTTCTAATTCCACTCCCAAAATGTTGCTGAGTTTCATTAGTTTTTCTTCTACACTCAAGTCTTCCGTTAGTCCCACAACTACAATATTGTTTTTATTTTGTTTTTGTTCCAATGTTCTCACTTTATTCTTCAGAAATTCGTTTTCTTGTTCAATTTTAGTTATCTGTTGATTTGACACTGTAGTTTCTGCTTCCAAACTGTTAATAGTAGAATTTGTTTCGTCTGCTTTCTTTTCTAGGATTAACAATTTGTTGAATACGTCTTCAATTGTCACTTTTGCTTCTCCCATCATTGACTCTCACACATCGAGATATATATGACAAGAGGAATGGGTTTTTCAGTAAATTCTGACCTGAACGTTTTCTCTATTTTGGAAAATAATAAAATTAGCTTCGTCATCAACGATGGCACACTGAATATTGAGATATATTGAGGCCGACTGTCATAGATTTGCTCAGAGATTTGCCATCAGAGGAATATAGGAATTCATGGTTCGAACAAGACGGGGCGCCAGCTCATTCAACTCAGGAAGTTTCTAGGAAACTTCACGAAATGTTCGACTATCGTTGGTTTCGCCATTCAGGTCCATGGGACTGGCCACTCAGATCACCTGATCCCATGTTGCTTGGCCATTTTCCATGGGATGTTCTTGAAGAAAGGGTGAACAGTACTCCAGTGTCTACCGAAGAAGAACTGCGACGACGAATAGTGCAGTGTATTTAAGATCTGGATTGAAATGTTTATAGAATGTAATGGACAACATTTCAAGCAATTATTGTGGAAATGTGATATTCTGTTCATACTTTCGTTTATTTCTTCTTTAATTTGTTAATTTTTGTACTTCCACAGTGAATATAGCTTTTTACCTAGATATGCTTGATGAGCTGATTTTTCATAGAGTTGTTGAAAACTTTGAGCCATAGTTTATGGAATTATTATGTAACCTTACAAACTTCCTCTCGTTCATTGGAGTCGATTCAGAATACATCTGGTTGAATTTTCTGCAAGTTCTGGCGATGATTTGATCACATTATCCGTGTATGATGAATAACTTCATAAGAACTTTGTTCGAATAATCGAAATTTGCGTTCATTCTGGGAGATTTTTTGAATCACTGTCAATGAGGATTACAGCATTACTCATTTATATCACCAAACTGTCATAAGTTCGATATTTCCATGACTATCTGAACTTAACTTCTTCATAAAATTATGTTTTTCACAAAAAGAGGCTTCATTAGGAGAACTTGGTGATTTAGGTATAGAAACATGCTCTGTCATCTTGTGGAGTTTCATCTCGTCCTTCAATTTATCAAGTTGAGAACAGTGGGTTCCATTTAGAAAATTGAACTTATGACACTTGTTAGAACAACGGATATAATATAATGATTGCAGAAAGCTCTGTATGATATGGAGGCGATTTTTCGGTGTAAATTGAATACATCAAGCTTCCTCAATCCACTACTGAAATATCATTTCTTCAATAATTGAAAGCCCCGATTCACTCAAGTTCAATCAGGAAAAAGTTCTGGATCATATTTAACATAAATTATTTTTCTCTAGAACCGATATAGAGATCGGTATAGGAATTCATCAACAAAAGAGTATTCTAATGGGAGGGCAATTAAAAAAAATCTATTATATACGTTGTTTCTATCTAAAGTAATGGAGTTGCAATGACTTTTTGACAGAAATGACAACGTCGCGATTCAGAAAATATTCTAGATCGATAGAACAGATGATGAAATAAAAGATGCAGAATTTTCGAAAAATTTCTGCGTTGCGTTCTCCATAAACGTTTAACCTACCATCGACCATTAGTGTATGTACGATTCTGGAAGAATAAATCACTTCTCGACACATTGTGACATGGCTGAGAAATCTCATCACTCAATTACCAAATAACATACTCATCAATCCGTCCCTGACGAAACACACACAAAGGTACATAGGAAACACCAAAAATTGAATCGATTCATACATGAACGTTCCCAGGATACCACTACAATATTTTCCACCGCAAATCAAAGATCAGCCCATGTTTTATGTCAAGTCGTCCCTCGGCTACCTTGTTGTCAATTCTCTTCTTGTCGATATCAATACGCTTCAGTCTGGTCCGCATAGTCTGTGAGGTGACCTCTGCGATGATTTAATCAGTTCCTACTTATGAATTTGTAGATGATTTTGATATCGTTCGTTTTGCTAGGTACGGATAATGCATGAGTATGGAGGTATTATCACAGTATAACATTGCGGAGGTCGGGAACACTTAATAGCCCTCAATCGAATCAGTGAGGGCAGCAGCTTGGAAACAATTTCCATTGATATTCATTGTGATGATTTTTTGATGTTTCTTAATCACTGTTATATACAATTGAATCTGTACTTTTCATAACACCCTCGATCATTCTGTAACAAATTGTCTTCAATAAGATTGTATTATAGTGTAGCCACATATATGACCAGAATGAATTTGAGCAATAACGTAGTACCAAGAATCATTTTCATTGAATTCAATTTGCTTAGCGCCAGGAAATCTGATTAGCCTGAATGATACGATCATTCTGGCCTCTCGAAAATCTCGCCTGATAGCGGATTTGAATTAATTCAACACTAAACTGAATAATCTATTCATTCATTGCAATTGAGATGATACAAAATTCAATTGATGGTCGCATACATTTTGTCACCTGACCATTCGATGACTTCATCGATATCAGTGGTGATGAGAAGTGATGTCATATACATGGCGTCCGGAGATAAAACCGACAAAACTCATGGGGTTATAGGGACTGTCAATATGATAAACGAATATCCAAAACGGCTTCGTTACTGAGATACAGAGTGATTTGTGGATCTTGACAAAAAATTCAATTCGCCATATAAAATACAGGGATTAGCCGATTGGATTCAAATTTGGTACACGAATTACACTGGGAAGCATCAACAAGTAGCCTTCTGATCGAAATCAATATCAGGACCGAAAGAATATTTTTCCCCTATGTTGAGTTATTGTTAGGATAACTCACCCTGTATTATAATAACCAAAAATTTCAACTCAGATTCGCAATTTACGGTGAAAATTGTATAGGAAATTGTTGAAAAATCTCCTGGCACCATCTTAGTTATTCCGTAATTAATTATCATTTCGATTTTATTCATTGAAAAATCAATCATTGTCGGATAAAGTACGTATATTTACGAAACCATGACATGAATGTCGTTATTAGATTATTCACTGACTTGCGAATTATTTGAGGGTTATTTTTAACACTAACACATGCAGCAGTAATTTCTCATAAGAAATTTCTTCATTATGAACTTATTACTCCAAATGACTTCATAAAAAATAATCTAGCTGAGTTAGATCAGGGGATAGCGGTGGCCAATTTACTGAACCTCCACGGCAAATCCATCTATTAGGGTAATTGGCATCGAGATGGTTTCTAACTGGAACTGAAAAGTGAGGTCTAGCACCATCATGCTGAAATCATATACCTCAGGTATTTACACCTTGCAATAGATCTGGTCAAGTATTGACCAGGAAATTTGGGTAAACCAGTTAAAGCCCAAACACAAATAGAATATCTGCGTATTCCTCATAAGTGAAATGAAACGGCATATAAGCACACTCTCAGAACTTTAGTTTGATCCTAAAAACACTGAAATAATGAATGAACACCAATAAAACAAACGCTGATGACAGCTGAACAATGGTTTTCCATAATGAAATTCTGAATTTGACACAAGCCTAGTATTCTTTATACACAAACAATATGATACGGATTTATTATTTGAAAGTTTAATCCGATCATTTTTCAACAAGTTTTTAACTTTTCTCAGTGCATTTTGAATCTGCGATCAGATCATCGTTATACTAGATCATCTATTCTTACAGGAATATAATCATAGAAAACCGCATTCCAGTCCTGATACGAATTTATTTTTCAGTTTTTCGGGTAATGAGAGTCTTTTATTTCACTACGATTTACGGACTGATTTAAGAAAATAACGATATTCATGTCATGGTTAATATTTATAATATTACCAATTTTGATAGTACTTTATCCGCCAATAATTGAATTTTGAAAGAAAAAAATTAAAATAATAATTAATTACGGAATAACCAAGATATAGTGCCAGGAGATTTTTCAACAAATTCCTATACAATTTTTACTGTCGATGTCGAATCTGAGTTGACATTTTTCGTTATTATTATACAGGGTGAGTTATTCTCACAATAACTCAACATAGGGAAAAAATATCATTCCGGTCCTGAAATTGGTTTAGATCAAAGGGCTACTTTTTGATGATTTTCAGTGTGATTTGTGTACCAAATTTGAATTTAATCGGTTAATCCCTGTATTTTATATGGCGGATTGAATTTTTAGTCAAAATCCACAAATTACTCTTGACAGTCCCTATAACCCCACAAGTCTTGTCGGTTTTATCTCCGGACACCCTGTATAACATGTGAACCAACTCGAGCATTTCACAAAATCAGGCTAGTGAATATCATCCTGCACTGTTTTGTAACAGAAGTAACAGTAATATTGTGGTTGGGTATGTGATACCCTCAAAAACTCTGAATCATTATTAGTCAAATCAAATGAAACAACTAACTTATATCAGGCGAAGTATGAAATAACGAACACCTATTGTTCTCGTTAGATCAATCAAAGAACGTATGCAAATTGACAACTTCATTCAGCAGCGGGTTCAGTAGGTACCTGTGCAAAAATTTGTACCTATATCATGAAGTTGAATCAGATCATGGAAAAGCTACATGACTCAATTGCTATCTGCAATTTCAGAAATCTTTGTTTGCGTCTCATCACGAGCAATATCAGTCAGACGAACCCAACAACTGTAAACCAAAACACGTTTGTCTATAAAATGACGGAGCATAGGAGCTCAGGGAGAAAAATTACACAAATTTGGTATTTCGAAGAAGTTCTGGAATATTCAGTCGAAACAAAAACACGAAATGGACGAATAGTGAAACCTTCGATTGTGGTATTATTCAAGTTAATTCAAGAGATATACTTATCATCATGAATTCTTGAATTCTGACTGAAAAATTAGTATAGTCGCTGATGTTAAGATGACCCCATTGAACCTCAAACTCAGGAGGAGGAGAGGTAAATGAAAATAGTGTAGGTATATTGTTCTCAACAATTCCGTAGGGATGATGCATCAAATGAGATGTTCCTACAGTAGCGGGTTTGGTGGCTACCTGTAAAGTGATTTGTACCTATATCATGGGGATGTATCAAATTTTGGAATACCTAACCCGCTCAATAACTATCTGTCATCCATCGAACATCTCTGTTTCCTTTCCATCATCAGCAATACCAGTTAAACGAACTCAAGAAGCTCACTCAGTACATCTTCATCGTCAACCCTGAGATATGTCGAAGAACTTTTCACCAAAACTTGTTTGTCCATAGGATGGCGAAGCTTAGGAATTCAAGAAACAAAATAACATTTATGTGGTATATCATAAAGGTTCTGAAATTTGAAAAAAAAACACCATATTGAAGAAAAAGTAATCTTTCAATAGGAAAATTATTCAAGTTAATGCTAGAAAAACACTCATCATCATCAAGTCATCAATTCTGACTGATGAATCAGTAATGTCGCTGATATTGAAATAATTTCTCACTATTAAAATCTGCAAAATGAAGCGCCGGCATATTCTCAACAAAATCTTGATCAGTTCCTTGATCAGAATTTTCCTGATCAGTAGACAGGTAGACATGATCATAGTCTTAGTCTGCACATTCTCTTGGTTCATCTCCACTCTTTCTTCCCAGGGTACTTAAAATCTAAGTGAATTCAACACCTGATGATGCAGAATACGCCACATACACCACACACATATTTCTAAATACATATAACATTTTTTGCGCTGAGTAATTGATGATCTACTAGAGAATATCGAACTCCTGCACTTCCAGACATAACCATTGCGTCATTATGATTTCACTCAGATGAAATGCTATTTGATGTTGAAGTTCTCCTAAAGTCAGTTGGAGCGAGGAATTGATATGACCTGACGTATATTTTTTGTTGAATCTGCTCCAATTGACTTCGGATGGAGATACTTGAATCCTTCATGAGAATGATGTCCATTTCAGAAGTTTTCCAATGGACATTATCTAAACTGTTAACTTTGAAATAACGAAATCTGCATCATTCTGCAATTTGCTGCGTATCATGATTCAAGTAGGTCAGTTACCCCAAGACGTATCTTCAATTTCTCGAAATTATTCTAGGATCCCCTTCATCTAGGAATGTGGAATTTCATTTCGTGTAGGTAGGTTATCGATGATGTCATACACAATAGATCTGCCGAGGAATATATATGACGGAAAATGAGGCGACAAACGAACCACTGCTTGATGAAACTCATGAATAAAAACTCCATGTGAGTACAGTTTTTGATGTGGAGAGCAATAATATGGATCCCAATTTTTATACTCCTGTTACTCCGAATATCATTGAGAATGAATCATAGGAGATACGGTTGATAGGAACTTTCCACCTCAAAAAAAGATCAGGTAAGGAGGCAAGTATATTGACAATACCTATATTTATTCTTGAAAACGAGGAGGGACAATTCTGAAAAATCTAGAGTAATTGATATTTATTTTCGGAATCAACAGTATCAACTATTGAACTTGAAATAGTATTTAGATAGCTAATTCACATCCTATTCACAAGTACTACCAGTAGGATCAACAGAATGTTCGGCTTCATGTTGGCATTCCTATATCATGAGTTCCGCATCAGAACACGCACCTTATTCTCATCATGGGATCAGAAGAGAATCGAAGATTTTTCTCTGAATCCTGCATTGACGAATGTGAAACACAGTGTGATAGCAATATGCTGTACTTCAGTCTAGCATATGACTGAATAAAATATGTATTTCCATATCAGAAAGGAATCTGAGAAAATCCCCAAACGAGGTGATTTAATTTTTCTAGAATCTATTTTATCACATGGAGATTTCAAACCATCAATCAACCTCCTACCCTACAGACCAATACCATCCAAACATTTCGAATTCTACAAGTGATCAAGGTTATTCTCGTTGCAATAATATATCGACTTTCTGAAGCAGTTAGGGAATTCAATTTCGATTAGAATCAGCGTCCAACTCATTGGTAATGGTAGCTATTTCTGCATTTTTGACCCCAGTATCGAGAGAGCTATCGATTCCACACATTCCAGTAATGTCATGGAAAAGATATTCATAGAGTTATGATATTGATCCTGCCAGCACCAAAAATACTTTATTGTTACTGGCGATTCGAGACCATACTATCAGGACAAAAAGATGACTCTGAATTTCATCATATCAAAAGTATTCTGAATGTATCGATACTTCCTGAAATTGCCTTGTTCACATAGGTTTATCATGTACCAGAAGAAATGCAATCATTCGACACCTCTATCGATAGAATCCTAATAATCCCGAAGCAGACGAGCAATGAAAAAGCATTCACCTCCACATCCGCTTTTGCAGCACAATAATCTGAACAACCCTCATGGACTATAGAGATCGGTTGCTCGACAGGAACATTAAGGATAATAGCCTGTTGTACTGGTAGCTTTCCACGTGGAACATGCGCGACAACAGGACGACTAACAGGAGGAGGACAAAATACAGAAAAATTCCAACCGGACGTGTTGACAATGGCACTGATAGAAATCCAGTTTCCTCTGGTCTTGAATAATGCATATTTGTAGGCAATGACAATGAGAGAAGGACGTAAACTTGTATGTGGGACGATGTAATGGCCTCAGAAATATATTGTTAGTAGAAGGCGAGACCTGGAAATGAGATAAGAACGAGGGACGATATTGAAAATTCATATTTTACTATGTAGAAAAAATTTTCCGGCAGAGTTATCCGATGAGAAATGATTGATTATCAGGACAAACGAGAAAAAATCAAGTGGGTAGCTGAAGTGATATAATGTTGAGTGTTTGGTTGATGATTCACTTCGTCATTTTCATTTATGATAACCTAGCTTTACAATCGGCTTCCCGAAGAACACAAAATCACTGAGGTGAGCAGTTTCAAACTAAAATTAAAGAAATCACTTTTGTCAGGCAATCTCCGCCTCTAACTAAGGTTCAGCATACTTTATATCATTGGTACCGCTCATCACCACACACGTTCGTATGTTCGAATTTGCATCTCCTATTATTTGTCATGATCATAATAATTCTCTAAAGAAATGTGTAGCTTGCATGCTCACAACTGCATCCTAGTATTTGAGTTTAGTTTTAGGTTCTTCACGGTTGAGTGGGAGAAAGCACTTTCTCGTTCCTCTCAGGAACGTACAAGAACTAACTCTGCCTCTTGATAGATATCCAATGTAATCTTTCTGTTTATTATTTTTTATTGCTATGTACTGTTATTTGCTATCTATCAAAGAAAGCGTTTATCATCATTATTATTATTATTATTATTATTATGATAAATTCTGGCTTTATCAACGAATGATTTCCCCATTAGGAGAAACTCTTGCAATAGAAGTACCAGAGAAGTGAACGCATTGAAATATCAGTATCTCTATCGTATGAATGATAAAAGTATTTCAATTCATGAGAAGAAAAAATCATCAGATTCATGTGAAGATTTAAAAAAAAATCCAATTATACCTAGTTCAGAAGTCATATTCAATCATAAGACAATCGAAATTATCTTATAGTAGGGAAAGCATAGAGGCTGAATAGGGATTTACTTGAGCGTCGTGAAGACGTATCAAATTGTGAAGATTAGATGCGGAAATCAAGAAAAAATCAAATGATATATGACCTTTCACTGTTGAGGTGAGCGTGTACACGTGTTCGAAAATCTAAAGAAGAAACATTTCACATACAAATACTCGAGCGCATCAGATATTATTAGTTCATGCGCCACAAGTGTTTCTGATGACCGAAAAATATTGATCAGCCGGTTTTTACGGTGGGAGAATAGTAGGTGAAAAAAGTGTATTTGAGCGCGTCAGATATTGAGAAGGAACGTTGAATGAACCCTCAAGTAGCCCCAAGTAGAAAGACTGACAAAATGGACTCGACAAAACTTATCATCAATTTTTGAGAATTGAAACAAAATCGTGACTTTGAAATATCCGAGCTCGTTAGGTTATTATACAGACGCTTCATCTCACTTTCCTTGTCGTATCGACCCATAATCTGAAATTTATAAATATTTTGAAAAACTACGAATATTGCAATAAAATACTGTGAAATTGGACTTTTTTTTTCCTTCCCTATTACAAAAATCATTCCACTATTCAACTCATTCGTGATTATTTCAGAATCATCGAAATCTCTAATATATGGATCCATATTTTGATTGATCAGCATGAACCAAGACAGGGCAAAAATTATAAAATAAAATGATCATAGTGAGAAGTGGAGACTGTTTCAGTCAGTTCGGTTTACTTCAGATAAACAAAACTTGAGCCTTTGACAATCTACCACATCATTTGATGGTCGACCAATAGATAGGTATGTGTACATCTCCTGCTAGATCGAAGTAGACTTTTTGTACAGGGTGATTCATCATAAATGCCCCCCCCCTAGCTCAGTTATAATTGAACCGATTGCAAAATTTTGAATATTATCTAAAATGATTTCCGATAGAGTTTCTTCCGCTATATCAGAAAATTCAAGGTGCTCGGAACAAACGATCTACAGGGTACTGTTTAATTTTTTTAAAGGACCCCGCACTTTTAGTACGTAAAATGGTTCTCGGTGAATTTTCAGTATGTTGTAGAATTCGATGAACTGATTGAACCTGCAGAATCGTAAAGTTCTTTGATGAACAGATTCTGAGATACAGGGCGTTGAAGTTACAAATCGGTGTTTTTCATTTAATTATTTTCTCAAAATTCAAAGATGCCAAGTACAATTTCGCTCATATCATTAACAAACCTCCATATTACTCAACATAATTCAGATGGTTCAGATGATGTAATTGTTTACAGAGTGAAACATATAAACATTTCAGTGATGTCTAGAAATTCGATGTAATAATGAAATATCGAAAAAATAATTCAGGCATGCAATATACTATTCTCATTCCATCATGAATCACAATTCATACATTTCATACAGGGTGATTTGAAAAATTGGTGACACCTAAGACCGATTTATTCATACACATCCTGTATATTCGAGTGAATTGTTAACCTTCCAAGATAGCTGATACCGTAGAACATGATTTTGTTGAGATATATAGGGTGATCATGGAGATTTTCGATGATGAAAATGAAAAAAAATCGTGTTTTTTGAAATCACCCTGTTATTCATGATTAACTCGGTGAAATTCCCTAATTATTTTTTAATATATTCATCATTCGCTCCTCAACGCTGTCTTGAAAATTCAGTTTCATATCATGACGGGTGTCATTGTTATTAATTCAGGAACTTACCATTTGCATGAAGAGTTGAAGGGACTTGTTCACTTACATTCGCCGTTGATTGATTAATATATCAATCAACGCATTCGCATAGTGGCCGATATTTTGTGGAGACGTTTCACTATTTGTGAAAAATATCGGCCACTATGCGAATGTAAGTAAACAAGTCTTTTCAACTCTTCATGCAAATGGTAAGTTCCTGAATAACTATGACACCCGTCATGATAGGAAACTGAATTTTCAAGACAGCGTTGAGGAGCGAATGATGAATATATCAAGAAATTATCAGGGAATTTCACCGAGTTGATCATGAATAACAGGGTGATTTCAAAAAACACGATTTTTTGTCATTTTCATCATCGAAAATCTTCATGATCACCCTATATATCTCAACGAAATCATGTTCATACGGTATCAGCTATCTTGGGAGGTTAACAATTCACTCGAATATACAGGATGTGTATGAATAAATCGGTCTTAGGTGTCACCAATTTTTCAAATCACCCTGTATGAAATGTATGAATTGTGATTCATGATGGAATGAGAATAGTATATTGCAAGCCTGAATTATTTTTTCGATATTTCATTATTACATCGAATTTTCAGACATCACTGAGATGTTTATATGTTTCACTCTGTAAACAATTACATTATCTGAACCATCTGAATTATGTTGAGTGATATGCAGGTTTGTTAATGATATGAGCGAAGAAAATTGTACTTGGCATCTTTGGATTTCGAGAAAATAATTAAATGAAAAATACCGATTTGTAACTTCAACGCCCTGTATCTCAGAATCTGATCATCAAAGAACTTTACGATTCTGCAGGTTCAATCAGTTCATCGAATTCTACAACATTCTGAAAATTCAAAAAATTTCACCGAGAACCATTTTACGTACTTAAAGTGCGGGGTCCTTTAACACCCTATTTTTCATTGTATTTTCAGGTTCTCCCTGAAGAGCTGATTTCATCAATGCATCACACCTGGGGTCTAGTGAAGATGATTACAGAGATATAGGGTGTTCAAAATCGAGATGTTTCAACTTTACGATTTTTCTGTGACAAGACTATTCATTATCGGTCAATACGGCTTTCATGTCCGTATCCCAACTTCTGATTCACTATCAACTGACATTCAATAATCAGAACATATACAGGGTGATCAGAATTCTGAATCTTGAACCACACTGTATATGTTCCAATTAAATGTCAGTAGATATTCAATCGAAAGTTGAGATAGGGACATCGAAGCTGTTTTGAGCAATGATGAATAGTTTCGACACAAAAAAATACTTAAGTTGAAAAATCTCGATTTTGAACACCCTTTATCTCTGTAATAATTTACGATAGACCCCAAGTGTAATATAATGATGAAATCAGCTCTTCAGGAAGAATCTAAAAATACGATGGAATACAGGGTGATCTATTCGAAAAAATCAAGTAGTAGGTACTCTGTAGATCGTTTGTTCCGAGCACCCTGTATTTTCTGATGCAACGGGAAAATATTTATGGAAAATCATTTCAGATGATTCTTCAAATTTTCGAATCGGTCCAAAAATAAGTGAGCTAGAGGAAGGGACATTTATGGTGAATCACCCTGTACATAAGAACCTGCTGCTGCAATAATCTTCCTCATTCTGCTATAGAATCTGTTTGGCCACAACATGAATTCAGAGAGATCCCAATTAACTGTGTCATCATCGGATCGCTGAATAAGAGGCTTGTTCAATATTGTAGTTGGTAAGTACGACACTATCACCCAAAAACAATGAAGTGTTCTTGACTGAACTCAGACTGAATACTGAACCACATTTCTTCACCCGCTGTGATCTAACCTTTGAATCTTCTTTCCCGACTTTCTACAGTCATCCTGCTACTGAGTATCCTGAATATCCTTGTCACCAGTGTAGGTTTGTATATTATCAACAACAACCTCTGGTTTCTGAATTATTTTTATTCATTATTGATTCACAACTACAACAAGAACTCTAACATTTCATAACTGAACACGACTGTCAGGTTCGATACATTCCACATGACAAGCGCGATCATGAAGAAAACGGTTACAAAATGAAATATCAATGAGATTATAACTTCTGCACTCTCCAACATTGAATGCCGTTTTGTTCCTATTATTAGCCCTACTATCGAACTTGACTGATCCATTTGAATTCCTGTATCTCGTATAATTCTGATGACTTCGATTCCTTCTTGGTGATCTGTTGTTGTTGGACGAATGTTATTATCTGCTTCAATTGTATCAGTTGAAGTTGCTTTATTGTCGTGTCTCCTGATCAGCTTCGCTGTGCAACTGTACTGCTACTAGAGCTATTTTTGATCCTTTGTAAGAAGTCAAATATGCATCTTTGTCTGAGAAATGAGCTGTTTGGTTGTGGGTTGTATGTTCACTTTCGTTGAGTGACAGCCATGCGTGTCGAACTTTTCTGTAGTTCATGGGCAAGGTGTTCAGAATTCCAGTCATGTTAGCCGTGTCTCTGAGAGTTTCTCCACATTCCTCAACTCGTCTGTCAAGATTTTTTACTTTTCAGACTGAATCATTGGGGTTCATTCAATACTGATGAGAACTTTCTTACATTAGCATTCTTTCAGTTTTTGATTTCTGCTCGTAAATCGAGTTGAGCGACTATTTATAGCACTTCTTTCGACGAGTTCCTGCTTTCAACTAGACTGATTTGGGGTAGATTTATGGCAGCTGTTATTAGGAACATTGCTGGTGCACCCTTCTTTGACCAGATTTCAGCGTCACCGGAGAAAGCTGGACATTTCACCGTACTGTCTGCTATTCCGAAAAGTTTCTTCGATCTTAGTTGGAATTTCCATTGCAAGAAGTTCTAACCGTCGAACTCATTGATGATGAGTCACTTTCATTGTATCTACCATTTTTTGTATCGCCTTGCGAGTACTACTCTCATCTGCCGTATTCACTGGTCGCACCTGGGCCCATAACCCATAACACGGTTTATGACTACAGTAATCATTTCAGTGAATGATCAATTTACTAGATGATAATGAAAAAAAATATATATATAATGTGAATTCAACATCTCATACGTGATTAATGATCAACAGTTGGATATACAGTAACATTCTAGATTCCAAATCATATAGGGTGTGAATCAATGCACAACCGAACGTAGAGAATGAATTTGATACGAGCTGGACCTGTCTATGGAGATAACGCAATCACATCCAGAATGCATCGTAAGCTTTCTACAGGACTTCATTTTCTCTGAATATTTTCATGCTGTTAATTTTTGCTTCAAATCATTATATTGAAATCGAATATGTATCTCATCGAATATTCTTCTTCTGCATCCTGGAGTTTATTAGGAATATATCGAGAATGGACAATATCTCATTTCGTGTTGTTGGATGTTGAGATAGATATATACGAGACGAGTATCGTTAAGACTCATATTACGATATGAGATGGGGAATTTGTCAAACGAGCCCAAAGGCGAGTTTGATAACCCATCGGTTATCATGGTATGAGTTTACGATACAAATATGGTACAATATTTCACCCACTACCAAAAAGATAATAATTTAATCAAAAATATTCAATATCTCCTGAACTGACGATTCATTAAGGATGTGTAACAAGCAAGGGTTGGGCGTATGGTTGTCGTGAATCTATTGTGTCCTTGGTTGTCACTCATTTGTCGAACTGTCAACTTTGATGCGTTATTTCCAATTCAAAAAACGAATCATTGGCATAATATTCGGTTCAGGAAAGTTCAGATTCCGATATAGAAATTGCGGCGAAAGCAGAAATCGAAACTTCAGTACCTTTTGAATCTCGGGATAGGTACGAAAATGGATTTGATGAATATGAAATGTAATGCTGTTCAGAAACAGCCCCTGATCGTGGTACATCAGAGAAAATTGTATTGGCCTATTTAGCTGGTGAAGCTGAGGAATTTTTATGATACATTTGATGAATTTGAAAACTGGTAATGTACTGGTACTGGTACTGTTAAAGGACGTTTCCAGGTCAGCAACTAGTTCCAAATGGGACCTTTTTGCAAAATCCAATTGTTCTCAATGGCTGATGTGGTTCGCTCAAGAGAGCTGGCTAACATCCTTTTCAGGCACCGCCCATCAGCTCTCTTCCAGAGTTTTTCGGCTGTGTTTTGTAGGCTAGTAATGTACTCACTAACATATGCGCATTGGCAGGCCTGCTAAGTATCTTCGTTAACCCCCGAGACCGAGAGGTCTACTTAGCAGCTGGCCCGCTCTCACCCCAGGTAGCACATGACGACTTCATGACGTCTAATTGACGGCATCACATTCGGCCAAAAGACGTCTTTATTTCAACAAATGCGACGTCCAAATGACGTAAGTAAGACACATCCAAATGACGTCATATTTGAAAGTCTTTTAGACGTCAGTATGTGTTTTCAAATTGGACCTTAAACTGACACTACTGACCAATTTCCGACGTCAATAAGACGTCTGTTTTTTTTATAAAATTTTGAGGTTAATGGTTATAATCTGGTGAGGAAGGTAATCATTTGTGCTATAAAATAAATTTGCTACGAATGAAGATTTTATTAACAAGATAGTAATGTAAGGTATTACATATATAGTTGAAAAATTTCAGCGTCGATGGCTCCCCTAAATGGCGGCCAAAACACTTCCTTTTTCAACGGCGTCAGCAAAGTTTCGTAAACAACAGCTACACTGTTGCTGCCACTGTCATCAAATTGTATCACACAATACATCCTGAATACTTTCACGTGAAAAACAGACTGTATAGAAATACCACCCAAACACTCAACATTTTAACATTCTTAACAAATCCAATGGCACAGACGCCGTTCACAAACAACACCCATTCGAACATGGACGATGGACAATGAACATGAACGGGAACGCACCATGCACGATGCAAGCTTGACGCTGAACCACAGAACGGACTGCTGAACGGCACTTACGCCACTAACGGCAGTCGCGAGATGGTCGCGAGTCGCATACACAATCTCTTCGCGAAATTACTTGATCGCCATTGGCCATCTGGTCGGTAAGTGAGAATTGTCTTAGGCGCTAAATTTAAACATTGAAATTCAAGGGAAGCCTATGGAATAAAATACATTTTCATCATACATTTATACAGTTATTTGGATGAATTAATTAATTTATTTTATAACTTCGTTGTCCTATACATACATGATAATGATAATGATAATGATAATAATACCCAAAAAAATATGAAGACCATAGATTGACGTCTATACGACGTCAAACAGTGGCTGCCCTTAAGACGTCACATTAATGACGTCCGCATGACGTCATAATTTGGTCAAAAGACGTATGAGACCAAAAAAGACCTTAGATAGCGGTCCTATAGACGTCACATTCGTCAGTCTGGCTACCTGGGACGCTCAGCTGGTAGTTTTTCCACACCCACCTACATACACCGTCCTACTTCTTCTCTGATGCTCACAACCACATCATCATATCTTTCTGCGTGTTTTGTGTAGGCTTTGTTACTAACACCATGCGCCACTTTAGGAGTAGCACTGTTAATTGGAACGCAACAGCGAATCGTGCAGGACTATCCCCAGCCGATGCTCCGAAACTTTACCATATTTGATTCGTGAATATAATATTGAGAAAATTGGTGATGTAGTTGATGAAGTGAAGTTTATAACTATCAGAATATTCAATACCAAAACTTGAATTCAGAGAAAATTTGCAATCACTACTGGAAACATTGTTGGTTTTGACGGCTTGGATGGAGTCCGAAGCACCTATGAAGAGATATTATAGATTCCAGTAGTGTTGTTGAAGAATATGTGAAAAAATCCTTGAAGAACAAAAAAACTATAGCCACAAAAATAATGGGAGGAGGAATTGATTCTATCAAAAATAGATATAGTTATTGAAAACTGCAATACTTCATTCTCTATGTCTGCTGGAATGAATATGTCTGATTGTGAAGGAGTCGTGTTCAATGTTCATAATGAATGATGTTCAATATTTGTAGCTATGTACTGATGCATTCTTCTCTGTGGAATTAATGAGTAGGGAAATATGTATTATTAGTACCTATCATGACCATAATTATAGTCAATTCTTGATTTAATTTTCTGAATACCATTTATTCTGAATGATGTTCAATTTTTGAAACTATTGTTAGAATTGTAGATTATCACCTGATGATAGTTTGTCTATATTCATGATGAATTATTGATAATTAATTCTTGTTGGAGTGGAAATAAAATTCGAAATTTTATTTTTCACACTTTACCACTTTGAGTATCTCATAACGATATTGTAATCATTGTCGTGATTTTTCACATCACATATTGTCTGTAGGTGAAACAGTTATTCAATACAAAATTGGTTTCGAAAACTACGAAGGTGCTTTAACGAACCACAGCTGCTAGGGCACAAACGTAACTCGTACCTAGGAAGGATAAGGAGAGAAGGTAGGTATTGAACTTTGTCTTTATTTCTTGGAGGATATTAGTTTCTGAGAATACATTTTCCAGCAAAGAAGTCCAAAGCTCTACCGTTCTGAATGATTACTCATGATTATGGGTTTGATTATACAGCACTTTCATATGGTAAATGAAATATCGTTTGATACAATTTCATATAATCAATTTCTAGAACTGTGGAGGATGATATTCTTTCAAAAAAAACAATCTGGGCAATTTCAATAAAAATCGACGATTTTGTATAGATAATTACCTAGCAAGTGGAGGCGATCCAAACAACATTGCAATTGAATCATATTTCACATTTGGAATTTCGCAAATTGTATTTCTCAAAAAGAAATTGTTTCTATAGGTATTTTTGAAAACTATTGTGGGAATGAGTTCATCAACATCTTTCACACCTTTCAGGATGATGATATGAGATTGTTAGGTGATCATAGGGAATAAGAATCTTAGTAGTAGTATGAGGCATGTATATGCACTCCGTTGGTATGAATATTCATACCAACTGGCTATGGACCTTATGAAATGCACGTCAACCCCTTGTGTGTTCTGTGTAGGCTTCGTTACCAACTTCATTCACTACCTTAGTAGCACAACTGTAAATTGGAACGCAACAGCGAATTGTGCGAAATCATCACTGGCCGAGGCTTTGGACATCATAATTCATAACACGTTCAATGAACAAAATTTCTCCACTTTGTCAAGGATCGAACCCAGCATCATTCATTATTCTGATTGAAAGTCGAGCACCCACCCACTGCGTTAATCTGCCGTCAAGAATCTTATATTCATCTGTTTCTCTGAATTATGGTAGAATTTTGAGGCATGATATCATTCAACTAAGCAAACATAACCGAGTCAACCTGACCCAACCTCACTTACCCACTATCCAAATCATATTTCATGATTCCAAGATAGGTACTCTGCTGAATTTTTCTTCTACGCAGAAATTTCCATCTGTTTGCATTATTGCCATATTCTCGTTGTATTTCGTATGAATATCCTCAGGAGTTTCTGTTCATTTTAGTTAAATCCACATTCCTGAAGCCAATACGCTGACTCAAACTCCCCAATTTTATTCGAAAACAACAGAATGCATCATTGTGCATGAAAAATCATATTTCCATCATGCCAATCCAGATTTGGAAAATTTCACAACCATTTCAATACCAGACAATGAATTTCTCGGTCATGATATAAAAATTCATAATTTCTTTCAAGGAATTGGGAAAACATGATGCATCTAGAGAGATATTGTTTTTTCTTCATCAAATTTCACGATAATTTTCATATCATCATATTAGCTCAAATGGAAACAAGACTACCCCGCTGCAATTTCA
Source organism: Phaedon cochleariae (assembly GCA_918026855.4). NCBI lineage: Eukaryota > Metazoa > Arthropoda > Insecta > Coleoptera > Chrysomelidae > Phaedon > Phaedon cochleariae. The sequence continues at coordinate 24,946,550 of OU896709.1, forward strand.
CACTACTTCACATATTATCTTGATGTAGATCGTTGATCAGGATAACTTGTAGTCTTATATTGCTCCGAGACTACCTGAAAGATTGGGCTAGTGAAAATAGAATGAAAATTAATTATTGATTCGTGGGTAATTCGATTATGATATCAGCATATATTTTGGATCAAGGAATTTATTTTGTTGATCAGTTCAGATTATCTTGCAATCTTTCCGAAAATGAAGGCCGAGCTCTTTTCAACAAGGTAGTTTCGATCGCTCAAGTTTGACAAGTAGGGTTTGAAAGTTCAGTGTCGATGTGATTGGAGTTATTTGTACAAGTATTCAACTCGGAGAAGCTACTGTCGTAGCAAAACATGGTGTTGTTGAGAGTTTTGTGGAAGTCTCATCATTCGTTTTTTCCATAAACATAAAATGAGTCATTGATATCTTTGTTCGAGGCATATTTTAATCTTGATCTTATCGACCTCCATTTCTGGAATATCACATGAGCAGGAACATTCATCATCAAAAACCGAGAAATGTCCCTAAAAATGAATTTCCACTATTCAATGATGATCACGAATTGAATGATGAAAATATGAAGCAGATTGCCATGAAATATTTCATAATAATTGTATCTGTAAGTATCTGAAGCAAATCCAAGCAGAATCCAGATGATTTTCCGATTGTCGAGAGTTCCAAGAGGCAATAATGTTTAGAAATGCAATTTTGTTCCAAGAGAGCACAAGCTTTGCGATCAATTTTTTCCTCGACCCGCAATTCGAAGCATGTTTTGGTCTTTCGAAAGCAAATACTTCGCTTTCAGTGTATGCATTCAGTTGTCGTATGATCGAACGACAGCGACAATGATATCTATCAATGTGATTGTTATGAATCCTATTTCATCAAGTTCTAGATATTTATACCACAAGACGATGTAACGCGTCTCATCGCAAAAAATACATACTCTGTATATACCTATACACTTCGGAAAACTGGTGATCCGACGAAGATTTTCTGAGGAAACTGTCTTCTCCTTCCTCTTCTTCTTCTTCTTCTTCTTCGAAACACTAGAGAGCATGTGAACCCCCTGCACGTGAGCCTCCTTATTCGGGCCCATTGTGCGCCCACATGTCACGACATTCAGCAGGGTATGCCGACTGCTTTGGAGAAGTTCAGCAGCTTCCTCAGCTGAATCTCTTTTACGTCCTCTGGCCTCAAAATTATGTTGCCAAGGACAGCCCTCCTCTGATACGTCAGTGCTGGACACTCAGTGAGGACATGTGATGACGTTTCGTCATCTTCCAGGCACCATCTGCAAAGGGGGTCATCCTTGATCCCAATGAGCTCTAGGTGACTTTTGAGGTGATTGTGCCCCGTTAGGAGCCCCACTACCATTTTAAGGTTTCGCCTGTTTAGGAATAAATCCTCTTTTTCGAGCCTCTCCGAAGGTTTCTTTATGTGGAGCTTCGATTGTCTCATTCCTGGTGTGTCCTGCCATATTTTGAGGAATTGCTTTTGCAAGAAAGAAACTGTCACATAACATCACAAAAAAGATGGATAGATATTTTTGATTCGCAAAATGGGACTACTATTATAGGCACGGAACGTGAATATTGTCAACGAAGACCCTGATCATGATAGCTAAAAAATTCAATATTAGAAACACTCATCACGAAACAAGTATCGAAAGTGAAAATATTATAGCAGAAGTGAATGAGTATTTTTCCTGCCTCTTCGAACTCCTCGTTCACTCGACCAGAAAATGATCCAAAATAAAAAACAAAGCATTTTTCAATAGGAATAATTTTCTTGTGTAATCGTCGAGAAGAAGGATTTAATCCACAGCTGAATCACTTCATTCTCATCAATGATATTTACTAAATATTCCATCATGTTATCAAAATATGTCTTTTATTTTGTCTTATTGGAATATATATATATATATATATATATATATATATTGATAGACGGTATAAAGTCACCTCCACACCGTTACACATGTAATACGTTGTCACCTCATATATGACGTTGTGACTTCCGAAAACGGAAGTCACAACGTATCCCCATTCATTTCAACACAGTAGCCAGCAGATGTCATCAGAAGGCCATTCCCGGAAATTTCTCCGGAGGTCACTTTGACCACCCCATACCTCCAAAAAAGTTTTTTAGTTCGAGAGTTTAACGTCAGTGTTTGGTGGCGCTCCATGTCCATATATACGATTGATACATGTATAACGAAGTGACTTCCGTTACTCAGAATGCATATTGAGACCTCCGAATTTCGGCAACACTGTAAGCCTATGGTGTTATTATTTCTGAAGCTCGTTTCACGTCTCATCAGTATTGAGTCACAATATTTGTGGTACATACAAACAGGTATCCAAAAAAATTTATATTGATTGGATTAAAAAAAATGAAGAAATGAAGGGTAGAACTCAACGAATTATGAAAACTTGATTTTTTTTATGATCTGGTTTTCACGAAAAGGGATATCCTGTAATGTTCAGAGAACATCGTGGGAACCAATGGAAATAAGGTAGGAATTGGTGTTCGTCCAATTCCTTAATTCATTGAATTCCTGGAGGTTATATGCCTCGGGGAACACCTTCCTTGGCAATGTGTTCCGGAGCCTCGCTGTTCGTGAAATGAACGAGAACGAAAGAGATGTTCTGAAGGTCTCCAAAGTGACCACGAAGGGGTGCGAAGCATCAACTAGACGGGTTAATCTCGCAGGGACTGCCAAGAAAGAAACAATTGTTGATTTTTCAGAAGAGCATCGTCCATGAAAATAGCTATAAAATAGGGCCAGATGGCCAACTTTCCTACGGTGTTCCAGAGAAGTGAGTGAGTTTGTGAGCGAGGCATCACCCCTGGCATCACCCACAAGACAAATTGTTCTTTTTTGGACAGAATCCAACGGTTTCAGGGTATGTTTGGGTGTTGAACTCCAAATATGAAAACAGTATCCTAGGACAGGTCAGATCTGTGCCTCAAAGTTCATAAGCAGCTGACTGGAAGTGAAATTGCTCCTGGCCTGAAACAGGAAACCAAGTTTTTGGGATGCACTTTCAGCATATAATCTCACGTGATTCTCCCAAGAAAGGTTATTGCTGATAGTAATACCAAGCATCGAAATGGATGTCTTCAAAGGTATGGTTACTCCTGACAAGCTTATGTTGGGTACAGTGAGATCGGCTTTTCTAGAGAAAAGGCATGCTTGTTAAATACTGTCTGTAGGTTAATCGAGGAGGTGGTATATTCATTATTCCAAATTTTTTGGGATTTTCTCTCCTCGTTTCTATAAAATAAAAATATGAATATTATTTCAATATACGTTTATTTTGGGGAAAATCATCTGATTTGTCCTTACTACACGTATATTGAAATAATATTCATATTTTTATTTTATAGAAACGAGGAGAGAAAATCCCAAAAAATTTGGAATAATGAGGCATGCTTGTGTTTTGTTTGCATTGAAATCTAGCAAGTTATTGGATCCCCATTCGAGAATTGTTGCCAAGTCCATATTCATGTTGTCAACATTTCTTCCTCGTTCGTTTCTGATTTACCTGGCTGGTATTGGAGCCCTGAAAGAGAAGGCGTGGTCGTGTGTTCGAATCGCTGTTGAAGCAAGGAATTTCTTCAATGTCTGATTTAGGAATTGTATATTATTCAGTTCCAGAGCATCGGTTGGAGATAGTCCTGACCGAGGTCCTGACGATTCACTGTTGCGTTCGACTCAACAGTGTTGCTACTGAAATGATACATGTAGTTAGTAACAAAGCCTACACATAACACACAGGAAGAAATCAAGATTATGTAGTTGTGAGCATCAGGGGACGGTGTATGTAGGTAAGTGTGGAAAAACCACCAGCTGAGCATGAGAGCGGGCCAATGCTGCTTAGTGGGCCTCCTCTAACGGCGGTTAACGAGGTAGCTGGCAGGCCTGTCACTGCAGAATATGGTAGTGAGTACATTATACTAGCCTACAAAACACGACCGGAAAACTCTGGAAGAGAGCTGATGGACGGTACCTGGAAAGGGTGTTAGCCAGCTCTCTTAAGTGAACCACATTACACATTGAACACATATTGGGGCTTGCTGAAAGGTACCTTTAGGGACTAGTTGCTGACTGCAAACGTACCCACCTTCTATCAGTACCAGTACCAGCAATAGTAGTCAGACGTACACAATAAGCCCAGTCAGCACATCCTTTAGTCGTCAATTTCGAAATATGTGGAACAACTTTTCGCTATAGAAATACAATGAGAACAGTATGCGGGTCCACGAACTTTGGAATTCTTTGCTGAAGGAAGTATCCATCTCCCTATCCTCTACTCTAGGTACACACGATCATTTTTGAAATATTGCTAGGATTTCTATCCGTGCGCTCCAAGAGATGAAAAACACTACGCAATGTTAGACGACGAGGATTCCGTAAGAAGAAACAAGGTGAAATTGGAAAAATTGGACCGATTTACGTACAATTTCGCAGATCTTTAGATCATTCAGCTCTAGATACTGACAATGGGTTGACCCCAGCTCATCATTGAACATCTCACCAACTCTCATTTCGATAATATTCAACTCATCTATGGATCCATTCTTTCAGTACCCAATTCATCAACGACCGAACCCATCAACACATCCATATCAATCCAAGGCCGATCTCGACCCAACTCATCATTACACCCTCGATTACACCCCATTTATCAACAACCACTTCGTCATCAGCACAACTCATCGATAATCCACCTCATCGATGACCCAACTCATCGTCGCACCAATTTCGCCAATATGCAACGCTCCAACGAGCCGACTCATCAATGACCCAAATCACCAACTACCCAAATGATCAACTTATCACCTCATCAACTTACCAATTTCATCAATACCCTTTCCATCAACGATCCAACTCACCAATTATCACCCAACTCATCAACGTACCCATGAATCAACTCATGAATAAACCAACTCTTAAACCAAATTCGTCTTTGTACCCATTTCATCAACACCCGACTCGTCAAAGAACCGAATAATCAATGACTCGACTAGTCAACGACTCATCTGGTTAACGATCCAACTCATAAAAGTTTCGACTCATTAACGTTCCAAATAATCAGCGATTCAAATCATCAACGACCCAACACATCAACGGCCTAACTTATTGACATCCCTACTCGTCAACGAGCTAACTCGTAATCATCATCATTTCGACTCATCAACGTTTCGACTCATCAATGTTCCAACTCATCAAAGTTTCACCTCATCAACGCTCCAAATAATCAACGACACAACGAGTTGCAAAGTTGAATAATCAGCACTTCGTTGTGTTGGGTCAGGTGTGGATGAAAGAGGTGGGTTGATGAGTTGTGTGTTGATGGAAGGAGAACTTATTTTGATGAGTTGTGTCGTCGATGAGCTTTGTCGTTGATGAGTTGGTTCGTTGATGACCTGCATTAGTGATGATTAAACTCAGTGATCAGTTGGGTCCTTGACCAGTTGTGAGGTTGATAAATTGGCTGTGGATGAAGTTGGTAAGTTGGTGAATCGAACCTCTCTGATAAGTTCGATTGTTGGGTCGTTGGTGATATGGGTGTTGATAAAATTAGTGCGTTGATGATATGGGTCGGTGATGATTTGTCTTGTCGCTGACTTGAGTGTTGATGTAATAAAAATTAGGTTAGTTGAATGTGGGATGGTTGATGAAATAGAGGTGGTTGATGAGATAGAGGTGGTTTATAAGATGAGTATTGATGAAATGTATATTTTGATGACTGGTTGTTGATCAGTAGGGTCGTTAACAAGTTAGGTGTTGACGAAATATGGGTGTTGATGAGATGGATCGTTGATGAGATGGATCGATGCTGAGTTGGGTGTTGATGAAATGGACGCCCTGATGATTTGAGTCGTTAAAGAATTGGGTCGTTGATGAGATGACCATTGATAGCATGGAAATTGACAAGTTGTCCGTTGATGAGCTGGGTCGATCTGATTTCCCTACCTAACCAGTAATGAGTAGAGACTATTACTATTTTCATGTGTCATCATGTGCAATGATGGAACGACAAAGCTGACTGAGTAAATTCTGCAAAAAATACGTTTGGGTGATGAAAAAATTATTGAATATTTGTAGAAGTACCCCAATATCTAACTATAAAAATCAAGTACTCCTGTTGTGTATTAAGTCATCGATAAACTGTGGAATGGGTAGTAGTAGTAGTAGTTATACTTAGTTTTATGTACATACCAACTGACTATTAACCTCACGACAGGTCCTTCAGCCATTGTGTGTGTTTGTTACTAACTCTATACGCCACCTCAAGAGCAGTACGAATAATTTGAACGCAACAACGAATCCTGCGGAATCAGCTCCGGCCGAGGCTAAGAAAATTGGAATTTTTTTAACTCGTTTTATGAATAAAAAGTGCTCTGTCGGGCATCGAACCTAGCAACCTCTGTGAAATGAATATCTACTATATTATGGAATTCTCATGTCATGCACTGTGATTCTCATGAACATCTTTGTGCATATCTGATAGGTCTGGGAATCGGTCGTGAGCTATTTATTGAATCTAAAATTCAACATTGTGTCGTTGATTATGATATTTTCATCAGAACTTGAAAATTCAAGATGGTGGATTCGATATGGCGGAGGACTTTTGTAATTTTGATTCTATTCAACATAGCGGTATCTGTAGGTTTCCAAGGTCGGAGGTTATATGATTCATTCGACAAAATTGAAACATTGAAGATGGCGGATCGAATATGGCGAACGAGATATCTAATAATGATCCAATTTTATTCAAGATTCGTATGTGGAACTTTTTGGGGTCGGAGATTATGGTTTTTGCGTCAAAATTTTGGAAATTCAAGATGGCGGATTCAATATACCGAACGCGCTTTCTGATAAATATTTGCTTGGGAAACTGAAGAGATAGATTGCCGAACTGAAAAGAACTAGACAATAAAAAATTCAAATAATGGAAGTGTTTTGACAAATATTCCACTGAGAGAATGTTTTTTTCGAGAAATGTATATGGCGAAACAACGTTTGCTGGGTCAGTTAGTTATCGTATATATTTCTCTATTATATTGCTTTCCTTACACGTTTCGGTTGAAGTCACTTCCAGAAATGTGGCAGCACTGCCGGAAGTGACTAAGTTCAATATATGATGCGTATATAGAAAATTCAGCGGAGGTCACTGTGTATCTTATATATATACAAAAAACGTGAAATTTTTCAAATTCGAAATCGTTTCCCCTCTTTTGAAAAACGGGTAGATTGAGTATATATACGCATATATACGTTATTTTTTCTCGAAAAAAGTATTTCTATGACCCGGAGGTCAGGTTGCCCTCCAATATAGCGGAAGTGACAACCCATCGGTTATCAATATATATATATATTTTGGAGAGATATTTGGCTTTCTAATTCATTCATTGAACAGATTAACAGCTGAGAACTTATTCATCCATAATTAGAACCAAGTCTTACTCATTTGGATAGCACCATTTCCAAATCATGTTATTCCATAATCAATGGATACATAAATGGATATTGTATAAATGCTTCAAACTGAATCTTGAAATCTGAAAACGAATGATTTCGAATGTTACAGTACTGGTCGTTTTTTTTTTCGTCATTCTCATTGTATTTACAGATGTGCTCTATCATACTCACACTACTTATCACTCCCTGATTCGTGAGCTTCAAATTCCATTCAGCATCACCCTACCACTTATATGTTCTTTTCTGTTCAACGAAAGGGAGGGTTGAATTTCAAGTAGGTATTATATTCTGGAACTCGCGGTCTCCACAAACCGCTACTGACTTACATAAGAGGATATCCTGAGGAATTACAGACCAAGAATCATAGGGTGTTGTAAGACAGAACAGAAGTAACAAAAAAGTCCATTTGGTGTGGCGACGGGAGCGGATATCAGGATACTCCAGCTATAGATGGAAGTGCATATAGTCAAATTGAATTCATCAATTTTGCCAAAAGTATAGATACAGATTGTTGGAGAGTATAACGTGTACGATCAAACGATATGAATTCATTTAGGAACATCCTGATTCTGAACCCCTATTATATGTTTGGTCTACAGGACGTTGAATTTTATTATTTCTGGAATACTCGACATCGTTGCGAAACTCAGAGCAGGAAGAAAAGGAAGGAAACAATTGATCGATCATCAGAAAAGGGTCCTCAGTACTAACTACACCTCATTACTCTTCTGTAGGAGTTACAGAGGATTCTCAGCTTCCATTAAACTGCATTATGCCTTCAATATTTGTTAAGGGATTGTTTTAGGTCATACGCGGCTCATGAACGTTATGTTCAAATTTTTCGAGTGGCACAAATAGATGATCAGCTTGAGAAAGATCTCTGGATGATCTCTTCTGTTGAAGAACGTCTTTTGCCCTCTGTTTGCGATTTGATCTCTAATTGAGCATGGAATCAAATAATAAATACCCATAATTACCTACCAAGTGGTCCACTCAGTGGTTGATTATAGATCAATTTCCCAAATTCGAATTCTAACCACCTGTTTTCGCATTCTTAGAGTCACTTTCGATCCTGAAAAAAGCGCTCTTAGAGACAAAAACAGTAAGGACCTGGTGCTTGAGATTCTGACACCGCAATCACCGCATGCGATAGTAGCAATTGTCGTGTAAAAAGTTTATGAAATGTTTCGCAATTCTTGGTGCACCGCGCGTAAGTCTACTTCATTTATGTCAAACCATGCCAACAACAGATTACATACTACAAAACAACAGCAGTTTTTTTCGATATCAGTTCTTCAACATCAAAGGTAAGAAGTATTCTCATAAGATTTTAATGCGATTGAACCATTTTATTTTTCGAGTTAATACGAAACAAAACACAGTCTGGAGGGAGTAAGAGTGCGCTATCAGTAACCGTCATTTTCTGTCACACTTTCTTGGAGCAGGAGTAGAATCCTATGAAACGCTTCAAGCACGGGTGATAGGATCACACATTTCCACTTCCGAGAAATTGTATACTGTTACACTCGCCTTGTTCCCCGAGTACCTACCATCGGAACGTTTTAGTACTCACTCCTGGTCATTTTTTGACAATAGAACCTCTGACTCTATCCTGATATGTCACATCGAGATTCGAATAGTTTGAGCAGATGTCAACTATTTCAGAGGATGCTAGCAGATTCATGGGCTTGATGGCACCAGGAGTATCGGACCAATTTAGCAGAATCGTTTCAACGTGAAGACTTGGTGTTGATGAAACATGATGATAGTCTGACTTCGCGATGACATAACATGAAGTTTTTTGAATAAAATCCTGGTTAAGATGATGTAGCACGTGTGGCGACGGAGGAAACAACCAAATGGACATATAAGCGACCTCCTACCAAACTTCTTACCTCTTCGCCTGCTCGATTTTTGATGAAATCTATTCAACAAGAAAGTGGAAAATGATTTCAAGAACGTCTTCTGTCATTCTTTCCTCTAGATTTAGTTTGGAATTCAGCTTCGGATTGAATATTCAATACTTATAACTATCTACCTATCAAATTGATTTTTCACATTCGAATTCTTACCGATTGTTTTCATGATCTCAGAGTTACTTTCAATCCTGACTACAACGCGTCAAGTGACGACAAAAGAAAGGACTTGGAATATCCTAGAGTCCTACACCGTTATCACCGCATGCGAGAGTAGCAGTTTTTGTGTAAAACATCCATAAAATGTCCCGCGATTCTTGCTGCATCGCACGTATTCGTGTCAAACTTTCTCTAAAGACAGATTACGTATCACAGAACAACAGCAGTTTTTTTCAAGATCATTCATTCAACAAGTGAGAGTACTATCACGAAATTCGACTGCGATTGAATCAGGACTCCTTCCAAAATATCACAAAAATGAATACAGTCCACATAATATCATAACCACTTCAAATAATGGAGGAATATTTCAATACCGACCTTTCTTTTTGATTCTTCCTAGGTACGCACAGTACATAATATGGATTTTTTTCGTACGCTCCAGAAGATAAACTGTTCAAATTTGAACATAATCGATGGACTGTTCTGAATCACAAAAGTGGAGAATTTTCGCCCCAGTTCAGCAAGAAAACCTATCAAATGCAATACAATATATTTCACTCTCTCATTTTTACCTTTCTAGAGTAGGCATCGCCCTTGCTTCTCAAGTGAGGCACTGCTTAACTGGAGATACCCCCTGCACTGATCACGAATTAACAACTTCCTCAACCCTCTGGGTACCCACAGCGAGATTACCTATACAGGGTAAGTCATGAGGAACTGTACATACTCCTAACACGAATAGAGAAACTTTAGGGGAATTCCTAATGTCTATCAGAAAGTGTCTTCTTCTCTTCTCTACCGATATGAAGGATGAAGTTTGGGATTTGGCAAAAACATCTTTTGGTCATAACTTCTCAACAGCTCCTTTGATTCGTCTGATTCTTCCATGGAATATTCCTCTACTGAACCCTAATCACCTGATTCATTCAGAATCGGAAAAATCCAGGACCGTTTTCGAAGAATTCCGATAGTTAATTTTCCATCAAATAATCCATTCTGAATATGGTTTTTAAGAATTGTGACATTCAATTTTCAGAGCACACAAACAGGCATCACGAATGGGATATTCAGAATTCTCCTCACACTCTCACATAATTTGCCAAAAAAGATTAATTATAAGCAAAAACGAAAGTTTGACAACACGCCCAATCCATTCGGAAGTAATAACCTCGCAACGCATAAATTCCAAATGAGAGTTAGACTCACATTTTCAATGAATTCGCCCAATCGGAATCAACATGTTATTTTTTATTTCTAGGTCTGGATTTTTGTGGAGGATAATAATCACCCTGTAGATTTTTTCAAATAAGTGGATGGATGATCTATCTTTTCAAATGTTGATGGTCATCGATTCAAATAATTCAAGATAGTCAAACAGATAATCAAGGTCCACTCACAATTAATTTTCAAAAGCAATAGTGACAAAGGCGAATAATGATTTTAGTACGTAAAATAAGTGAGGGAATTAACTGAATATGACAAATTGAAATAAAAATACTGTGAATTGAAATCATTGAATCATCAAAAGCGATGGCTATCAACATTTTCACATACACTCCATCCACTGTTTCGAAGAAGATCTACAGGGTGTATATTATCCTTCAGAAAATTATTGAATTACTCAATCAAGGCCTGAAAATGAAATGATATGTTGATTTCCATTGAGCTCGTGCATTCAGAATGTGAGTCCTACTTCTATTCGTGAAATTCATGAGTTAAGAAGTGATTATTTCCAAATGAATTTTCTTGCCTAATTTTCGTTTTTTTCATAAAATTTACGGTTTTTTAGAACTGCAGTGGAATTGTGAACAAAATCTGAGATGTTGTATTGCTGATGTTCGTTTATGACTCCTGAAAATTCCTGGCACAGTTTACAAAAACGATATACAGGATGAACATTTTGCTATGAACTAAACTATCAAAATTTTTCAAGAACGTTTCAGGAATATCCCGATTATGAATGACTAACTCGATGAGATAGTAGTAGCAAATTATTCCATGAAAGAATCAGACGAATCGAATAGGCTGTTGAACAGTTATAATCAGAAAATATTTTTGCCAAATATCATATTCCACCTTTCATATTGGAAAAGGAGTGTAGAGTATACTTTGTGATGGATATTCCCCTCAGGGGTCCCTATTTGTGGTAGGAGTGTGTACAGTTCCTCTCGACTCACCCTATATAAAAGGCCCAGCACTAGGAGAATGGTTTGTGTGACGAACACTTCGCATATCCACTCACATTACCTGGCCAATGACGGCTAAATAGTAAATATCAAGTAAGCTGCCGACCTGATCATGACTGTCCATACAGCGGAAATCATGTTTAGGAATCTACTCATTCCCCGTATCCCGCGACATCTATTGTACAAATTTGAACTGTTTTTATGCTCACCTAGAAATTAAGAGATGTCACTGGTGACAGATTGGTAAAGATACCTACATTGCCTGCAGCGATGACGGCTTAGCCGTAATTCTGTGGTCAATGCCAAATCCAAATGCACTTTTATGAAGATGTTATGATCATAGGTTATGTTTTTTTAGTCTTAGCTGTTCCCTAATTTTCTATAATTATTGATTGAAGATTAGACCTAATCTGTGATTAGCATTTGAACCATGTGTAAACGTGTCGTAAACACTCGCTCGGTAAAATTGAGGAGACTTGAAGTTGGTGCAAAATTCCATGACATGAGATCATTGTGCTCCGGACGAATTTGTGAAGATTATATTTCCCTTGCAAGGTAATTAGTTGCTGTGTTTATTTTTGATGGTACAATTCTTGAATTAGTCATTGAACATCTACATATATTATTCAGGTGTTTTATTTCTAGAGATCATAAATATCAAACACCAACTACCTACTATTGAGTGCCATTGACTACTCACTCATGAAATGATTGAACAATATGGAATAATAACAATGTATTATGCTGTTCCTTATGAAATTGACGGAAACTGATCATGAGACAACTTCACATCTTGGAAAGGGTGCTCTTCAGTAGTGGACACAAACCTTGTGAATACTCTGATTTGAGGTAAGTTATTAGTCTTTCATGAGTGAGTGTATTTAGCAAACTATAATGCTGGCATATTCACCATTTATAGAATTGTGAAAAATAGGTCACTTCAAGAGATAATAGTTTTATATAATATACATAAATGGTCTGTATTCTTTAGACCATGTGAATGAGGAAGGCCAATAATTGTCCATACTTATAATTATTAAAAAACATTGATATGAATTGGTGAATGCTTGAATCATTGAACAGTGTTCAGAGGGTGAAAGTATGGCGAAGTCAGCTTAAAGTTACATTCTCAATTTTCGATATTGTTCATTATGGTTTTTGTGAATATCCTTGATCACCATCTCCATTGTCCACCAATTTGGTGGACGATGCTATCACTAATGTCTTGACTAATGTAGATTCATTTTCAGATCCATTCAACAAACATACAAAAATGTATGTAGCTATAAATAATGTAGATACCTTCCAAACAAAAAATACAAGTACCTACTCCAAGTAGAATTCCTCTAATTTCAATTAATCTTGAATCGCTCATATCGTGGCAACGGTGGTTGCGACTAGCTGAAAACTAGCTCTGCTAATCTATCAGTATTTCGCTAGTAAATCGTGAATGAATTGCTGAATGTGCATAATATCTATTATCTTGGTAACATTGGCCTTCCTCGTGAGTAAAAACAGTAACAATAACATCAGTTTTATTGTCTCACTGAAGCAAACCCCCACGATAAACAAACAAAGATTGACATTTGGACCTGAAGTTCTTACTAGCGATACAGGTCGAACGAGCAAAATCGGCCAAACGCTGTTGCCAACTGCTGAAATTTTTAAGCAGAAATATCGACTCTGTTAATCGCGGTATGGATGAGGAAACAAAATCGTTGATCAAGTCGATTTATCTCCAAAACAACGAAATAAAACAAGACATCAAAATTATTAAAGGCGATTCACAAGTAGTATCTGAAAAAATCTCCGAATCAGAAAAAAAAGTTTAAATTTGGAAAACTGAAAATGAGGAATTGAGAAGTGAAATCGAAACTGAGAGAAGAAAACAAAAAAACAACAATTTAGTTATATTTGGGATTGAAGAAGCAGAACAAACCGAGACCCTAAAGACTGTCCAAGAAACAATCCAAGAGAAACTGAATATAAAACTGGAAAATGCAGATGTGAATAATACGTTCAGAATTGGGAAGCGAAACACAACTAGAAAAAGGCCAGTGATTCTGGAGTTAGTTCGGAACCTTAAAAAACAAGAAATCTTGAAGAATTGCTTCAAACTGAAAGGAACCGATATCTCAGTAAGCCACGACCTAATTGAATCCGAAAGAAAAGGAAAGAAGGTCTTGTATAAACACTATAGAGTGGCGAAGGAGGAAAAACTAGAGGCAACCCTACTGAAGAACAAGCTCATCATCAACGGTGCAACGTATACTTATAAAGACTTTCTTAAGGAACCAAATTCTGAATTGAATATAAAAAATCCTAGATACTCATCTGAAACCTCATCTGGGAGAAGAAATGCTCTGAGCCCACAGGAAGGAACTACAAGAAGGTTCACTCGAAGCGTCAGCAGAGAAGAAAAAAATACTCATTGAACAAACATTTAGTTAGTTCACTCTTACCTTAACAATTGGTTGATAAAAATATTCCTTCTCCAGATTGCATAATCTTTCCATTAGATCTAATAGGTTGAATAACTTTCAATATAAATATAAAAATTTCCATTACCAGTTGATATTTTTCTAGAATGGATCAATTCATACTTGAATATCAGAATGAACCAATAATTACTAACGAAATAAATTGTGTTGAATCTTTTAAACAAATCTTTGGCTCCTCTGATTGCTTCTCAACATTTCATAATAACATAAGGAGTATCTCCAAAAATTTTGATGAATTACAACTCTATTTATCTGAAGTCCAAGACGCGTTTAGCATCATCGCTCTTACCGAAACCTGGAAAGTTGATGATTTGGATCATTTTGATATAAAGGGGTATACAATGATTTGTAACAGTGAGCGGGTCAATCAAAATGATGGAACTATGGTGTATGTTCGTGATAATCTCTACGAGAGGCACGAGTTTATAAAAATCGGAGAAGTAAATGGTGTTGTAGTTTACATGTCCTTCAATAAAGTAAAGATATGTACTGTCGTTGTATATAGACCCTCCTGCACTGAAGTCGAAGATTTCAATACCAACCTACATGCATTTCTACAGACGAAAATGGTCGCAGCCAATGAATACACCTTTTTCTTGGGAGATATCAACATGAATATTTTAGATCACGAAAACAAAGACGTTGATGAGTACCTGTTAGCTGAGGGATTCAGATCATTGATTAATAACCCAACTCGAGTAACTTTTATGTCGAACTCATGCCTCGATCATATATTTCTCAAAAATAGCACCGATAATACTGAAAATGTTTTCCCAGCCATTGT
This sequence comes from Phaedon cochleariae, assembly GCA_918026855.4. Classification (NCBI taxonomy): domain Eukaryota; kingdom Metazoa; phylum Arthropoda; class Insecta; order Coleoptera; family Chrysomelidae; genus Phaedon; species Phaedon cochleariae. Next base: position 24,961,591 of record OU896709.1, read on the forward strand.
AAAAGCAAACATCACTGACCATTACTCTACTTCATTAATTTTGAATGATCTGAGAATTGAACAAGCTCATAACGACGGCATAGTATCTTATAATTACTTGGACGAAAGTAAAGTAGGGAAAATAATCAAAACTGAATCGTGGTCCACCGTTCACAGTGTGAATGATGCGAATTTGGCAACAGATAATTTTATAACTACCCTGAGAGGAGTGATTCAGAAAGCCACTAAAATACGATTGATGAAACCATTCAAAAAAGGGAACCATGGATTACTAGAGGTTTGATAACATCAATTGATAAGAGAGATGAACTACATGAAGGATTTTTGAGAGATCCTTCAAATACCGAGAAACAAACATTATATGAAAGATACAAAAACAAACTAACGCTACCTATTGCTCAAAAAAATTAAACATGATTATCTCAACAACAAAATCGAGGAAAACAAATCATCCTCTAAAAATCTTTGGGAGATTGTGAAAGAATGTTGTACAAAATCGAATCCAATCCATATCAAAAACATTGAATTAGAAAACGGATCGGTGATAACCGACAAAAATCAAATTGCTAATCACTTCAACGAACATTACTCTAGTATAGGTGAAAAAATGGCTGAAGCAATCCGCCAACGTCCAGAAACAGAAAGTAATTAGGCTAGGTCAACCGCAACAATTTTCCTGAAACCTACGGACCATGAGGAGATAGAATCAATCATTGTTGAATTGAAAAACAAAAAAGCAACTGGTATTGATGGTATCTCAAACGAAGTCATCAAACTGACTAGCAAATATATCGCTAAACCTATATCACATATCAAATTTGACATTCGAAGAATGGCTAGTTCCAAGACACTTCAAGAAGGCTGTAATCAAGCCTATCTTTAAATCGGGTGGAAGATCTCAAGTCTCTAATTATAGTCCAATCTCCTTGATCTCATCTATAGCAAAAATCTTTGAAAAAAGCAGTCAATATTCGATTAACCAGTTTCCTAAATAAAAATAAAATAATATCGCAACATCAATATGGTCTATTCGGCTGTTGATGAAAAAAAATCATGTTTGGGTGTATTCGTGGATCTGTCGAAAGCCTTTGACCCGGTAAGCCATGAGCTTCTTCTTGATAAACTGGACTGCCTCGGTATACGAGGGATAGCACATGACTTATTCTCTAGTTAAGTAGTGAAAATTGATGATACTTACAGTTACGGAGGGACAGTCATATATGGAGTCCCACAAGGTACAGTCCTAGGTCCTGTTTTATTTATTATATATTTGAATGATCTGCTTCAGCTGAATTCGAAAGGAGTAATATTATCCTTTGCAGATTTTACTTCCATTATCTATGAGGGTAACTCTTGGGACGAAATAGAACAAACTGCTAAAGCAGACACTCAAATGATTTTTGATTGGTTCGATGAAAACAAACTGACAGTCAACGCTATGAAGACAAAAATTCTACCCTTCACATCTTACAAACCATTTCTGCCTAATTATGATACTATAAATGTAAATAATCATGCAATTGAACTTGTACAATCAGTGAAATACCTAGGTATCTACATTGATTCCTTTTTAAGGTGAGATGTACAAGCTCGCAATATTGTGAACAAATTGAGAGGTATGATTCATAGATTCAAACAATTAGTTGGATTCCTAACACCACACCATCTCAAAACTATCTACTACGCATTCGTAGAATCCATTCTTCAATATGGTATTATAGGGTGGGGTGGTATTAGGAGAAATTATTTGCAACCAATCGATGTTATTCAAAAATGGATAATTAAAATCATACTCAATAAACCTCGCAAGTATCCCTCAGACCAGTTATTCATGGATGCCAAGGTGATGGACATACGACAACTCTTCTGTTTCAGAGCTCTCTGTTTCCTTCACTCCAATAGGCATATTTCAAATAATATACCACATACCTACCTAGGCGAAATATAGCATATGCCATTCATGTCCCTGCTACTCAGAAATCGCTTGGTCAAAGGAATTTCTGCTATACAGGTTCAAAATTGTTCAATAAATTACCTAATGACTTGAAACAACTTAACTCGGCTCGTCTATTCAAAGCCGAACTGAAAAATTGGATATTGTCTAATGATAGAACATTCTTCACCTATGTCATTGATCCAATCTAGAAAATATCTACTTCAGAAAAATGTAATGTAATGTAAATTTTATTTTCTTTCTTTCCATTGTTTCATTATTTACCTCTTTTGTACGTTTCGGAATCATCTTATATATCAATTATCTCATTTTCTAATAAATAGTTAGGTAACAGTTACATAATGAGATCATATTTCTAGTGTTAGTATTGATTATTTCTTCCATTTATGTCTCTGCTATAGTCGAATGATTCAACTGAACACATATTCTCAATAGTCAACTTCAACAGATTGTTAATACCCGAAGACAAGTTCTTAAATGAACTTATTCGGGTACTGTTCTCTCCTGTTTATTTACTGCTATATTTCTTTCCGTAACGAACTATTTAGTTTTCACTGTTCATTGCATGAACACTATCTGTAGAAAAAATTATGTACTGTAACCTTCTGTGAAATAAACATTCATTCATTCATTCATTCATTCATTCATTCATCCATTCATTCATTCATTCATTCATTCATTCATTTAGGTAAGTTTTTTGAATTTTGTACTAACCAGGGTTAGTTGAAGCAATTATACACAATTCTACTGTTCCTTTTCCCATATATTATTGAAAATCAGAAAATTTTTAGACAGTAAGTAATATCACATTTTTTCAGGATATGAATTCAGATGGTTCACATTTTTCAGAAGCACCCTCCATAAACATGCGGGGGCACGAACAACATTGTGCGCGACTTTGATTTGCATTTTTGTAGTTTTATTATTTTCATTTTCGTATTTACTTTTTATATAAATAGCTGAAATGGAAAATATATCTTGTTATTATCAGAATTTTAGGGGTCTGAGAACAAAATTGAACAAATTCAAACTGAGTACCGAAGGGGAAAATTATGACTTGATAGTAGGGCCAGAAACATGGTTGAATGATTCAATATATAGCTCTGAATTGATTAACACCAACAGGTATGAATTGATTAGATGTGACAGAAATCCACATATAACCAGCAAAGAGAGGGGAAGAGGAGTTATGATAGGGGTAAGCAAAAAATTCAAAATTCTAGACTGGGTAAAGAGAGAGAGTGATTTCGAGGCTCTGTATGTTGAAGTAAAGATTAAAAGAATTGAAATCGCTCTTTTTGCGGTCAATTTCCCTCCGAAATCAACTGTTGAACATTGTATTGAATTTGCTAACTTTTACGAGCATCATGTAGTCGATGATAACCGAAATGTGTACGTCACTGGTGACTTTAATCTACCTAATCTAGCATCCCATTTGATGTCCCGAATAGGCTTGGATGACAGGCACACGACTTTTCTGGACTTCATAGACCTACACGCTTTAGAACAGATAGATGGAGTTCTTAATATTAATAATCGAAAACTGGATTTGGTGTTAACAGCGTCCGAAAACTGCGATGTACTAGGAGTATCTAAATCTGAATTTTCTCTGATAGAAGAGGATGTAAACCATCCTGCATTGGTAATTGATATAGAAATAGAAAATAGTAAGGGTTGCGGAGACAAAACCTATTTTGAAACAGAATCTTTTTATAATTTCAAAAGATGCGACTTCTTACATCTCTCATATAGAATCAGAGATATTGACTGGACTGAAATGTTCGAAATAGAAAATGTCAATGACGCCGTTGATTTTTTTTCACAATAAGATATATGAAGTATTCGACGAATTAGTACCTTAATTGAGAAATAAAAAGAGTATATTTCCTGTTTGGTTCACTAATGATGTGAAAAAATGTCTAAAAAGAAAAAATGAACTGAGGAAGTTGAAAAATCTATCCAACCATTATATGCAACTGTTTGTTGAGGAAAGAAGCAAATTAAAAAAACTAATAGAGAAGTGTCATAAAAAGTACATAATAAACATCGAGAACACCATAAATACCGATCCAAAATACTTCTGGTCTTTCACAAAAAGTAATAAAAAAACATATAACTCGTCCCCCACACTCAAGCTACAGGGCACTACCATAAAAAATGACGAGTCTGCACGTTCTTTCGGCAAATATTTTCAATTAGTCTACACCAATGAGCAGGCATCTTACAATCCTAATTTGGATAATAATAATATTGAAAGTTACTTATCAATCAGTGAAGTAACTGACAGTAATCACTTTGAAGCTCTGAAAAAACCCAAACCGAAAAAATCTGCAGGAAGTGATAAGATTCCACCATATATTGTTAAAGGATGTGGACTCTGGTTAAAGCAGCCTCTTCTATATATTGTAATGATATTCCCCTTGGAGGGGCTTCAGAAACATCAGCAGGAAGGCAGGAGTACAACGATCATCCTGTATTACGCATACCAGATTGCTCTTCTACCTCCCAATGCACTAGCATATTTCCGAACACTCAATATATGCCGCGGTGACAGATAACGTCACAGAAGATTCTGGAATGTTCTGGAAACAATCGATGGAACAATTAGAGAGAGAGGTTTGTTCTAAGAAGCTTCTAGAACAAAAAGAAGGAGACGGAAGATCATTATTTGAGGAGGTTCTCGAACCAAATAGTCTAAGATCCGAACCTAAATCGACCTTCACCGAGCTGATAATAGAACGAAATATATTTTATCATGAATTTGGTATATTAGAAAACATATTGAAAATGAGTTGGCTAAAAAAATCCTGGGCAGACTATTTTTAATTATTTTTCGAAAAATTATTTTTAATTAAATGTTGCAACATCAGGATAATGAAAAAATTGTGTCCTGACTGAAAGTATAAAACGTATAGAATGTGCAGCCGTTGGGTTGTCTACTATTTACCTGGGCGAAATACTGGGTTGTCAGGTAAACACAGGTATATCGATGCCAGTTACTTTCACTGGATTAGATAATTTAAAAAAATTTATATCATCATAAGCGCTGTTTAATTGCGAACACGTTGATATAGGGTTGTCTGCGAAAATTCCGGTCCTATTAGGGGTTTGCGAATTTTAAAGATTTTAATTTCAACGCGCGTGGAAGTGTGTGACAGAGAGATCCGAGGTAAGTATACTGTATAATAATAAAGGACCCAACATCGCAGTCGATTGTGATGGGACCCTGAATAGTAGAAAGTGTGCGAAGTGTGCGAAGTCAAATCCTGAAAACTATGGTTGGCATTTTGATGATTTCTTAAAACCAACAGGTTTTATCGGAGATCAAACTCCTTTGAAAATCCAGGACATTGTCGAAATGGAAGCAAATGAGGAAGAATCTAATGAATCAGACGAATTCGAGAGTCAAAATGATACTTCTGATGAATCAGATATTGAATAGAAAATATTTATTAGAATTTATTTTTCATTAATATTATTTTTGTATTCATACTGTTTTTTAATAAAATTTTTAATCGTTATACAAGATGTCTAGTCTATCTTTTTTGTTATTCCTTAAATCAAATTTTTGGCGGTCCACTTTGTTTCTATTTCCAGAAAGAGCAAAAAAATTTCAAAGTAAGTATTTGATATTTTTATTGTCTATTATAGATTATAGATATATCATTATGGTTATAACGCAATATATTGATATTATATTGTTTTTATATATTAGTATTATATTAAATATATTTAATTATTATGAAATTATTTAATTATTTTTTTTTTGCTACTGAAATATCAGTTGCTCCAAAATAACACGCACTGTTTACTATATGAAGGGTAGTAGAGGTACCTCTACCCTCCATAGTTTACACAGCGAGCATGCGCACTTTCTACTATTCAGGGTCCCATCACAAGCGACTGCGATGTTGGGTCCTTTATTATTACACAGTATACTTACCTCGGATCCCTCTGTCACACACTTCCACGCGCGTTGAAATTAAAATCTTTAAAATTCGCAAACCCCTAATAGGACCGGAATTTTCGCAGACAACCCTATATCAACGTGTTCGCAATTAAACAGCGCTTATGATGATATAAATTTTTTCAAATTATCCAATCCAGTGAAAGTAACTGGCATCGATATACCTGTGTTTACCTGACAACCCAGTAGTTCGCCCAGGTGAATAGTAGACAACCCAACCGCTGCACATTATATACGTATTATTCTTTCAGTCAGGACACAATTTTTTTATTATCCTGATGTTGCAACATTTAATTAAAAATAATTTTTCGAAAAATAATTAAAAATAGTCTGCCCAGGATTTTTTTAGCCAACCCATTTTTAATATGTTTTCTAATATACTAAATTCATGATAAAATATATTTCGTTCTATTATCATCTCGGTGAAGGTCGACTTAGGTTCGGATCTTCTACTAAAAGCCTGACTAGTTATCTCATATATAAACGGCCGAATAACTGCCGTCGGGGAGTCAAACAGCGAGTGGAGAGAGACAGCTATATACCGCGTGTTATAAATCGTTTTACATAAATAGTAGTTATGAGTTCGATATAAATTAGTGTTTCTTTAGTTGAAATAAATCAGTTGGAAAATAAATAGTGTCGTGTTTGCTTCTGCACCCGAATAACGTAACAATTGGTGTCAGAAGAGGGATATTCCAGTGTGAAGTGAACAGACCGTTGCAATGAAGAAACTACACGAGTTGAAAGTGGTAGACTTGAAACGCGAATTGGAGGAGAGAGATCTCGACACAACAGGGATCAAGACTACACTTCAGCATCGTCTCAAAGAGTATATGGTGAGCGTAGGTCACGATCCAGAGACGTTCACCTTCGAGGAACCAGCTTCAGCGGAATCGATGTTGGCTGGGATCTCGGAACAGATAGTGGCTCAGCAGGAAAAGATCACGGACCAGATAGCGGCTCAGCGACAGGACATTGCGGACCAGATGGTGGCCCAGCAGGAGAAGATCACGGACCAGATAGCGGCTCAGCGACAGGACATTGCGGACCAGATCGTGGCTCAGCAGGAGAAGATCACGGATCAGATGGTGGCTCAGCAAGAGAAGATCACGGACCAGATTGCGGCTCAGCGACAGGATATAGCTGAGCAGATGGCAACTCAGCGAGAAGAAGTTCTGGCACAAATTACTGCTCAGCAAAATCAGATCGCATCGCAGATCTCAGCTCAACGGCAAGAGGTATTGGATCAGATATTGGCTCAACGGGGAGAGATAATAGCTCAGAAAGAAGTCTCAGCTCAGTTTTCTGCTCAGCAAGATCAGATTGCCTCTCAGATATCTGCCCAACGAGATGAAGTATCGACCCAGATATCAACACATCGGGAAGAGGTTCTGACTCAGATCGCTGCTCAGAAAGAACAGATCGCATCTCAGCAGGATAAAATTATAGCTCAGGTATCAACCCAATTCACCACCCAGATAGAAGAAATGAAGAAGGAGCTGCAGCTCGAAATTGAAAGGATAGCTATGCTGGAGAAGTCTGAAAATGGTCAAGGACTCATGATTGAAACCACAGTAGGGCCAGATGCAGTGAGTACTACCAATCGAGTGAAGCCGCCTACATTCGATAGAAAAACATCGTGGCCAAACTACCTGAAGCAATTCGAAGCAGCTTCCAAAGCCAATGGGTGGACATCAGAAGACAAAGTGGTAGCTCTCACAGTAGCTCTACGGGGTGATGCACTAAACATCTTGCAAGCCATTCCGGAAGATAAATCCGATAACTACGATTATCTCATCGAACGCCTCAACATGCGCTATGGTCGAAAACATCTACAGCAAGTGTTACGATCACAAATGAAGAACCGTCGACAGGGAGACAATGAGAGCCTACAGGAATTTGAAATGGAAGTAGCTCGGTTGGTTCGGTGTGCCTACCCATCAGCTCCTGAGTATCTGATAGACTGTCTTGCTGTCCAAACGTTCCTGGATGGATTGCGAGTTATGGAAATGCGGAAAGCGGTTCGGTTGACTCGACCTAAAGACTCTCCCAGTGCTCTGGCAGCTGCGCTAGGAATCGAGGCCGTGATAAAAGCTACACGAGAAGCAACAAAATTCCAAGCCGTCGATGACAGCACGAACATAGCGAACAGTCCCAGGCAAGATCTAACTGAAGACCTTATAAACGTCATCAAGGGCCTCTTGGATGAGAAGAAGAAACCAGTTCGAGCAGCTGCAGGAAAACTAGAGCGGGATGATCCAAAAAGACCAGTTTACCGAGTGGGGACGACCCATAAGAATGCAGATGCATTGTCCAGAAGGCCATGTTTACCTGAGTGCTCACATTGTAGTCGTTTGGAGGATAAGGAAGCAGCCCTTAACAGAACCACCGTTGTCAATGAAGATTGGTTTCCTGCAGCAATCGAGCAAGAGCAAGAAAAGGACCCAGAACTTCGCAAGCTTCGAGAATGGAAGAAAGCGAATCGTCGTCCTTCTTGGCAAGAAGTAGCACCATCTTCACAGACTTCGAAGGCGTATTGGAGTCAGTGGGACTTCTTGGTATTAGAAGATGACCTGCTCAAAAGGAATCTCGAGAGCGATGATGGGTTGGATAATCGGATGCAGTTGGTCATTCCTAGGAGCCGAGTGTCGGAAGTACTTGGATATGTACATGATGGAACTTCAGGAAAACATCTAGGAGTGAGGAAGACGCTGCAGCGGATACGAGAGCGGTTCTACTGGGTGAACTGCAGTGACGACGTCAGGGAGTGGTGCCGTAAATGCATTGTGTGCTTTGCCAGAAATGGGCCTCATCGTAAACCAAGGGCACCCATGAGACAGTACAATGTTGGAAGTCCTTTCGAGAGGATTGGTATAGATATTGCGGGGCCGTTTCCAGGACTGATAATGGAAATAAATACATCCTTGTCTGCATGGACTACTTCACCAAGTGAGTGGAAGCGTATGCGATCCCTAACCAGGAAGCCGTAACTGTCGCCGATGTCCTAATGAATCAACTCATCAGTCGTTTTGGCGTTTTGGGGTGCCATTGAAACTTCACTCTGATCAGGGCCGGAACTTCGAGAGTGAAGTGTTTAAGAAGATGAGCGAGAAGTTAGGAATCAAGAAAACAAGAACAACTCCATTGCATCCACAGTCAGATGGCATGGTGGAGCGAATGAACCGAACCATAGGGAGGTATCTCTGCAAAGTCGTAGATCAACGCCAACAAGACTGGGATCAACATCTTCCTTTCTTCTTGATGGCCTACAGATCTGCGGTACAGGAATCTACAGGACAGACTCCGGCGAAGGTTCTATTTGGACGAGAGATGAGGCTTCCATGTGACTTGGTCTTCGGATGTAGACCTGGTGAGGACATAGTGGGGAAAGATTACGTTACGAATGTGATGAAAAAAATGAACGATACTCACGAATTGGTTCGTTCTAATCTGAAAATCGCCAGCGATCGCATGAAAGACCGGTACGACATCAGAGCTGGGGGTGCAGGATACGCAGAAGGAGACCTGGTGTGGTTGGACAATCCACAAAGGAAACGAGGTATTTGTCCAAAACTACAGAGATCTCGGGAAGGACCTTATACCGTCAAGAAGAAGATCAATGATATCATCTACCGCATCAGTAAAGAACCAAGTGGCAAACCAAGAGTCGTTCATTTCAACAGACTAGCACCATTCGAGAAAACACAAGATCAACAAGTTCAACAAATTTGTCCGGAAGAAAAGGAGCTTACATTCGACGAATTCATTGGGACATACAGTGGTTCATCAAAAGCAAGGTTTGGCGTCACCAAGGAAGAGCACCGCGACCTTTTCGCCATTTCTGTAGAATACGCACTAGCTCACTGCGTCGCCAAGGATCTTCAGATGTCTCAAGGAATAGCGAACAAGTCCATGAGGAAGTTTGGGAAATTAGAGGAGCTTCGTCAACAAGGTCCCTCCGTCGGTCGAGCACTAGGAATAGAAGATATCAGCGCTGAAGGAAAAAGGTCTGTGTTTTATCTTATAACGGAAGCAAGATCTTCTGAAAAACCCACTCACAAGGACCTCTGGAAGATGCTAGTCGACTTGCGAAGCACCATACTCGAGAAGGACATACAGAAGATAGCTGTTCCAAAGCTGGGGTGTGGACTGGACGGCTTGAATTGGAGAATTGTAAGGAACATGCTAGAGGTTTCATTTAGATTCACCGGAGTTGAAATTCTGGTATGCTGCTGGAACTCCAAGGAAACTCCAAGAGAGAAGACAGTGCCATGCTATTTCTACCATACTGCACGTTGTAAAAATGAAACCAGTTGTCCTTATCTTCATAGTGATTAGAAGGCATTCCAGGAGGAATGCGTTTTAAGGAGGGGGCAGTGTAGTGATATTCCCCTTGGAGGGGCTTTAGAAACATCAGCAGGAAGGCAGGAGTACGACGATCATCCTGTATCACGCATACCAGATTGCTCTCCTACCTCCCAATGCACTAGCATATTTCCGAACACTCAATATATGCCGCGGTGACAGATAACGTCACAGAAGATTCTGGAATGTTCTGGAAACAATCGATGGAACAATTAGAGAGAGAGGTTTGTTCTGAGAAGCTTCCAGAACAAAAAAAAGGAGACGGAAGATCATTTGAGGAGGTTCTCGAACCAAAGCCAGTCTAGTTATTTCATATATAAACGGCCGAATAACTGCCGTCGGGGAGTCAAACAGCGAGTGTCAGAGAGACAGCTATATACCGCGTGTTATGAATCGTTTTACATAAATAGTAGTTATAAGTTTGATATAAATTAGTGTTTCTTCAGTTCAAATAAATCAGTTGAAAAATAAATAGTGTCGTGTTCGCTTCTGCACCCGAATAACGTAACAATATTCATAATTTAGCAATAAAATCGAATACATTCCCAGACTCATGGAAAAAAGCTATAGTAACACCTATCTATAAGTCTGGCAAAGTCTCAGAAATTGAAAACTATAGGCCAATAGCAGTTTTATGTGCTACTGCAAAGCTATTCGAGCAGATTATTCATGCGAAAGTGTGGAGTGGCTTTGGAGGGAATATATGTGAAGAACAGCACGGATTTGTTCCGAAAAAATCAACCTCTACAAATCTTTCAACATTTTCTCATCATGTTCCCAACCATCTAGATAACAATAAACAGGTCGATGTAATTTATACTGATTTCCAGAAGGCATTCGACAAAGTCAATCACGATGTGATACTGCAAAAGTTCCATAAGTATGGCGCTGATCTCCAAGCACTCAAATTGTTGGCCTCTTACTCGAATAACCGATACTTCATGGTCAAATATGCAGAGAAATTTCGCGCTTACTCCGGAGTCCCTCAAGGATCAAACCTGGGCCCGCTACTGTTTCTAATATTCATCAACGACCTAACGCATAATATAAAGTATTCGGAAGGCCTATTTTTTGCAGATGATCTGAAATTGTATAGAAAGATCGAAAGCCCGCAAGACTGCGTCAAATTACAGGAAGATATTGATAGGGTCCACCGATGGAGTGTAAAAAACGAACTCCCATTTAATATATCCAAATGGTATCGTACTATCTTGTAGTCAAAGATTATCTAAAATATTATACGAATACTCGATGAACGACATGCAGTTATCCAGAGTAGAGACTGTTAAAGATTTGGGTATATATTATAACTCCGCACTCTCGTATAAACCACATTTGAATCATATTGCATCGCAGGCACTACGGACTATGGGCTTTGTAATGAGACAAAGTGCACATTTCAATGACATCAAAGCAATAACTGCACTTTATAATACTGTAGTAAGACCTAAACTTGAATATGGTGCTGCAATCTGGCATCCCTCTCAGCTAATCAACAAAAATATTTTGGAAAAAATTCAAAACAGATTTCTGAGATATCTGTATTATAAAAAATAAAAAGTTAACCCGGACTATAATATAGTTAGAACAGTAGCACTAAGAAGTGAATTTGAAATACCCAGTCTAGAAAATAGAACACAAGCAATTATAGTCACAATGTGTTATAAAATCTACAAAAAATATTATAACTGCCCCTATCTCCGATCAGTATTGAAAAGAAGATCTCCCAATCGATTAACCCTGCTTGTACAATTCTTTAATGTTCCATTTGTATCAACATTATAACAATGATAAAATTAACAAACAATTTCCTACTATTGTCAGAAGTCAGCTTTGTTCTCCCTTCCTCAAAATTTTATTATGGTATGAAAACATATTTTTCTAATTTAGAATAAACAGTTTATATAGTGTGTTCGCGCCATCAGTGATTTGAAATGATCATTTCAATTATTGTAGTTAGTAGAATATTTGCAATGATATACTCTAAGACTGTTATCATATAGATACTGTTGTTATATACATTATGATTCTCATGTAATAAGGTTTTCTACCTGTTTGAGAATAAATAAATAAATAAATAAAAAAGGTATAGGATCATTATGCCTCTTCATACCTCTCTAGCTCTCCTGAATTCTTTGATGTTCTTCAAGAGAAACCAACAGGATGTTTGATATACAGGGTATCTTGAAAAGGTTTGTAGAAAATGTTTCAACAAATTACTTGGACTAGATGAACATTTTCAAAAGTTTCAAATGTTTCAAGATTTTCTTGAATACTGTGAATAGTTGGATGTAGCTTTATTGGTATGAACATTTTTAGGTGCATCAAATATGGTAATAAGTAGGTATAGTCTTGTGATGGATGGTTTTTTTAGTGAAGAGGTATTTGATCATCCTGTTTTGGTCTCAAAAAGTCATGCTAGCATGTAATTAAGGAGACATCTTGTATAATCTAAATGTTCACCACAAGTCCAATTAAATTTCAAGGCAATGTATATTCAACATAGGTATATAATACTGGTTGTGCATGTATACTCATACATACACATCATTTTATCTAAATTAATGCAGTAAACCAAGCAAGATTTAGAATTTTCTATATGATTTCCTTTGGTTCAGAACATTTATTATAATGTACCAAGTTCATACTATGATGAGACAAAATAATAAAGATCATCATTACATAATGATAGTTCTGAGACTGAGCCCTTGAAAAACGGAAACTTTGATTATAGACAGAAAAAAATGCTCAGAGCTCAATTGAAATTTTGGAGACTGGATAAAAATTCAGTTCATTCACCGTTTTTTCATTCAAGTATTTTCTTACAAACACAATGATCACAAGAGTATTAGGCTATGGCCTGAGCCCTCAACACTGAAAATTTAAAAAATTCACAAAAGTAATAATATCAGTTACAGAATAAATATTTGTTTAAATAGTGCAAAAAGTGTGTATTGCAGAAAGTATGAGTCTAAACATGCAGTGCAACAAGTATACTTATTGCTAGTGTTACGCAAAAAATAATTATTCTCATAACAATGTTTCTGTATACAGGGTGAGTCATAACTATTGGGACATAGGCTGAGGGCGGATTGTTTGGAACAAAATATGGTGATAGGAACGATATGCCCTAATAAAATTTCGATGTGGAAAAAGATACGGGGCGTTGAAATTGAATATTTTTCCAAGTTCTTTTGCTAATGATTCCACTGTACCACTGTAAGAGTAGGGATAATATACTGTGACTGTACAATATTTGTTACAGGGCGCCATGTTAATTATTCCTTCTTTTGACGAAACTTCCTAGTGATTTTGGATAAAGAATATTCCATAAATATCATTTATATGTAATATTGGTACTCCTGTTTGACAACGGTATTTTCATACGTTTTCGAGAAAAACACAATTGAACAGTATAATATTCAATACTTTTTTGATTGAAACACCCAGTATCTTTTTCCACAGCAATATTTTATGGAGGCATATAAGATCCTATCAGTATATATTTTCCCAACAGTTATGACACACTGTATATGAGTCTTTCAAATTTGATGTAGTTTTTTGGTATTGTACTAAAGAATTCATCTTGGAAAAATCTATAGAAAAGTTAGAATATTGATCTCTCCCAAATAGTTTTCCCAGATTCGTTCCCAGTAGATCAAAAGTGAAAATATAATATTTTTCTCATATATTTGACCACATATATTTTCAAACAAGGTGTCACTGACTATTTCTAAGGCATTTCTTTTTTGGGTATTCCCCAGTGAAATTTTCAGCAACACAATTTGGAACAAATCATCTGATTTGTCTCTCAATGAATATATCGAAAAATATTCATATTTCTGTTTATAGAAAAAAGGAGAATCTCAAAAAATCTAGAGAAATGGATCTAGCACACAAATATATGAAACCCTTCAATCTCATTTGAGTATTTTCTAATTGGTCAATATTAATATCTGTACATAAATATTAAAACATCTGTTTTGATCAGATTACCCAGTTATACTACAAATAAAAGTGGTCTTACTGAAGGATCTAAATTCTAGCTTGACTAATACAATGATGTTCTTGAATATTCACTATTTCTAATCACTAAAACTTGGAATTAATGATTATTATTATAACCAACTTATAGGTGATCCATAACTGAGAGTGATGGTGGTGATATTAATCAGGAGGGGTGAAAGGACTTACAGTCACAACTCCTCCACACAAACAATTCAATAATGACCAATGGTCATGGACAAAAGGACATGTTTCGAAGGATAAATGCATCATCATCATCATCGAATTTATGAAAAGAAGATCATGGGTGGAAAAAAAATTACTTAAATAACCCAAGACACTGTTTGAAACCGTCCATAGTGTGGGTGGTTAGCTGTTAGGGAACAAACATTATTATAACCAGTTCTATAAGAGCCTAAATTGAAAAAAAAAATATTTAGAAGAAATATTGGGAAGCACCAACATGTGAGTCTGAATTTGTTGAATTAGGTAAACTAATATTGAATGTTATATTGCTATTGAATCATTCATATGATATGTTCAGGTTGTTTAGGTCAAATATACTTGAAATGGAACATGAATATACCCAAAATACTACCAAAATCTTGATGAAATTATAGATATATATTCTGTAATGATGATTAGCTGATTCCCTTAGTATCTTTCTGGATATTTTTATTAGCGACTTTTTGGAGAATAGGTCATGAGAGAATAATTTGATATTCATTATTTCACACATATGCAGAACTATTGATATGTATTCAATTCTAGGGGACATATCCTGACCAAATTGCTTTCAAGAATGAAAGATGATGGTAAATAGTAGTGGGAGAAACCTACTAGCAACTAGGCCCTCATGGGGCTTCTTTGGCTACTTGACCTGAGTAAACCCACCACCAAACATTCACAAAAATCCTACAATCCCTATTCTAACTATGGACCCGCAGATTCAAACTAGAGACTTATGGAGAGAAACATGCTCGGATCATTGGTCAAGCGCCTCACTCGGCAATGTCACTTTCAAGGTGATGAAAGTGTTCATGAATTATTCAGGGACGTCAAGAGTGAAGAATATGATCCCTTTGAGGACAAGAATTCCACAATGGGAGTTGGGAAACTCATATTTGGCTTCCTTAAGGCAAATCTAATCATGGAGAGCTTCATAATCTGTGATTGGAAATTTAAGTTGATACATTTTTTGCAGTTGACCAAAAGTTCCAGACCCCTCTCCCTCTCCCTCGGCCAATGCAAAATGAGGAATTCCTATAAAATGTTGCAATAACATATTGAAACGAATTTTGTAATCTTTCGAAAATTTGTAAATAAAAATTTCACAAAAATAATCATCGAATTCATTCATGCCTAGTACCTCACTATACATACAATTCAGGGTGTCCTAATGAAAAAAAGCCCACAGGAACTATTCTCCATCACAATGGAAGAATGAACTATCGATTTTTGCAGACAGATCACTCTGCATTTCATTACATATAATGTTACATTTCCAGCACCATCCACTATAGGAATGGAAGATCTAAATAGTCAGTATTCCTATTGGTAACTTTATAACCTATTCAATATGAAACATTGTCTCATGCCACTCCAAGCAATGTATTGTATGTATTATGAGTGTACAAATTTAAAGGGCCAGTTTTTGCATCATACCTGTATAACCATGATATTTCATTTTTGTCATAACCACACTACATATTGAAAATTCCATGAAAAGAACCATAAATTGATATTGAAAATGGTACATTTTTCAATCCTTAACTTGAATGTCAAATGTTCATGCACTGTTTGGGCCATTCCATTGCTAATAGGCAGATGATTGAGATTTCTGATGTCTTTTGTTGAAACAAATTTTCAGATATTCCACTGCTAGTGTGAAACAAAACAAAATTCCAATCACCACTAGGGAGAGATTGTTTGATTCTTCCAAAACTTCTTCGAATTTGCTCCTTCAATGTACCTGAACCTAAGAAAGAAAAATTAAAAGTTATTCAGGTAAAAAACACTCGAATGTTATCAAACCAAAATAATATTCATGAAGTTATTTGAATGAATATGCACCATGTGGGTATATGTATAATCTGAGATACCTTATTCAAACATATATACTCCTTACCAATAGTATTTTTTTTGAATAAATGGATAGATCGAAATGCCACTGTTTTTTTTTTTCATCTGGTTTCCTGAATTACTCTACTATATCTTCAGAACATATTATACTTCAACTGGAGGTGAGTACAGTATTCAGTGAGAAAAATAAATGAGTTAATGGTCAATAAATTGAGTTTTTTTTGTTATAAACAGAATATATATATAATATACAGACTGACTGATAAAAAAGCCTGAAACCACCCTTGTTTATATTTCCAAAATAAATAAATGAGAAAGAATCAGAATGATCCCTGGATTTCTTTGTAAACCCGTAAGAACATCTTGAATAAAGGGCAAAGATGTGAATCATTAATTTTTCATCCTGATGATTTATATAATCAATTCCCAATGTTAGACTTGCTCAGATTGGTTAAGAGTTGAATAATGTCCATGAAAACTATCAATCTGGAGTCACTATAGGTGTTAGGTACTTACATTTGAGAACACCCAATCTGTAGTTTAGAATGTTTTTCCAGTGGATGTAGTGGGCATCATCCAGGAATCTGCAGGTTGCTAAAACTTATTTTAAACATCAATATTTTATGTTCCACAACAAATTAAAAACATTGTTGATAATTTCAAGACAATAATGCAGGGTTTACAAACAAAACTTCCTTTTTTTTTCACAAATACTATTGCCAACAGATTATCAATTCATAAATATGAGAATCTATGACATGAGTATTTTGGCTTGAACATAAATCAACTGCAACAATGCAATGCATCTCCTGATTCATAGATACTGGAACTAGTGATGGTGAGAACACATTTAAAATTTGAAGATGTAATTGTAGCTGATAAGAAATTGAATCAATGCACATTGATTTATATTGGACTGAGGTTCACACTGTATAGAGAGCAAAGATGAAAGTAGGAAAATCAAAAACTACAATACCTCCTTTCAGTTGGATATACTATTTGTTCATTCAACACTACGAAATGAGAGTGTTACATACCTCAAATATTGTAGGAACAGAGAGCCTTTTATTAGGCACTTCCTGCCATTCTGGAAAACTCATAATATGCAGCTCTTCTGGAAATGATTTGTGGAAATGCAAGAATATTCACCAACTTCAGAATGTTGTAATGCTAAAATAAATGATTCAAATGAACAATATCATTTAAGTAGGTCAGAGGTACATCTACAGAACTGTTCTTACCCGCATTCATTTCAAAATTGCGAAAAACGATTCTTTTCACAAACTGATGTCACTGGGAAATCCAAACAAATTGATTGCATCCCAACCAATATTATAATAATGCGAAAAAAATGCAATATAAGAAATATCAATCACAAGATTAGCTCAGCAGTGAAAAGTAAATGACAACATGTTTTGACATTTCATGAGATACATAACCAATAATTTGAAAAAATTCTTAAAAACAAATGAAATCTTTGAGATCACCCGTATGTGCTGCCATCCCAGCAATCATACACTGAACTTAGTGATTAGCCAGTCATGACATGGTCGGCAGCTTACTTGATATTAAGCCGTCATTGACCTGGCCAACACCAGCCACCTCTGCGTTACGCGAACGGACGTATATATGTGCGATACCTAGGTGCACCGAATCTGAATCTGGAGTGAATAAAATATGTGATGTCATTGATAGAATGTTCGATATCTGAGGTGAAGTATATCTGTAGCAGAATAGCATACTTATCATACAGCTACCATATCAAGGAGCACACGGATATGACATCCTCCGGAGGGCATGTTGAGCCAGCGGTCCCGAGGCCATGGATGTTGGACTTGTTAAAGATCCCTACCTCTGAATGGAACAGCAGAGGATTCGGTAGAATTTCCGGTTGGGATAAGTGTGCTCACACTGTTGAAAAGACAATAGAAAAGAAGAAGACCTCCTGAAAGCTATCAATAGATTTCCAAATTTTACAAATTCAGGATAGTTAAGGTGGAGGACGGCAGCTTTTCGATCTATACTGTATAATGCAGTTATTCTGCTAGATCTGCAACTGCTTCGATGAATGCTGAAGTATCCGTCATTGTGATTTGTGGTACTGAAAATTCATTCGTGTATGTGTACACAGTGCATGATTCAATATCCCAAAAAGATCAGATCGTCCATCATTGACAGCTAGCTTGACGTAACCATTCGCACAATTTCATGCAATGATGTGTCGGCCAGATGTACATTCTCATCGATAAGAGGCTGAATTCCTCCAAAATAATATTCGTTAGTGCACATGTGAGATGTACAGATACCATTGAGGTACCAGCAAACATTCGAAAAGGGATAAACATCAATAGAAGTAGACGATACCGTATAAAAACTCTTTTATTCCTCTACTTCTCTCATTGCCTTCACTGTCTGCTTCATTGTTTGCATCTCGCAGTCAGAGTCATGTCCTTCAACTTCACATTCGAAACACTCCCCTGGGAAACGTGAATTTCCTGGAGAATAATTTTCAATGGACGATTTTTTTCTGCCTATATTGTTTGGCTATCAAAGCATCACTCCCTTTGATCGGTTCTTTGGTGTGACGTGACTCTTATCTTCCGATAATTATAATCTCCAATGATTCTGGGGAAGGCAGATTGCCACTAGATTCAATCGCACTCCTGAAAATTGAACAATATCTTAATTGTCACGAAATGTTCATCGATTCTTACCTCAGAATCTACTCACAAGGTGACGTCTCTATTCGCCACTTTCGCCTCAACTGCTCTGATAGATTCGCTTTACTCGCAGTTTGTTCAGATTGATATATCTAATGCAATCGGACTATCTGCCTCCACACTGCGATCTTTACAGATCTATTGTGTCCGCCCTCAAAATGGATTAGAGTTCTTCGGCTAGCCTCGCCTTCTCTATGAGACTCCATAGGCTAGCTTTCAGAACTCCTGTGTTTCTCTGGGCTCCTGGTTTTTCCTCACCCAGCGTAAGGAACCTTAGTCTTGACAAGCCCTCACGGTGGCAAAGTATGTGTACTGCTGTTTCTTCCTCTTCTTGACAGAACCTGCACAGCAGTTCTTCAGTCAGACCTATCGTACTCATGTGTTTGTTGAGCCAACAATGCCCTGTGAGAAGTCCCACTAGTATTCTAGTTGAACTTCGTTTCTGGCTTAGTAGATATTCTGTGAATGTTGGCGATGGTTTTTTAATAAACTCTCTTGCCTGTCTCTTTCCTGGCGAATTGTTCCACCATTCTTGAGATTCAGGTTGCATCCATGATTTGATACTAGTCTTTTGTATAGCTTTCGCAATACCACAGAAGGGTTCTGGGCCATTGAGAGCTTCGTTTGCTCCTGCTCGGGCAAGTGAGTCTGCCTCTTCAATGCCCTCGTACCCTGTATGTGCTGGTACCCATGCTAGAGTCAATCTGTTCTGACTGCCCAGTGCATTTAGGGTTTCTAAGCAGTCATATACTAGTTTTGAGTTGACTTGCATAGAGTTGATTGCTCTGATTGCCGCCTGGCTATCTGAATAGATTGCAATGGTTTTGTTTTTAAACTCTTGCCTTATCATTTCTTTCACGCAATGATGTATTGCAATAATTTCTGCCTGAAACACCGTCGCGTATTTGCCTGAGCTCAGTGAGATTCTTGTCTTTGGCTTGGCCCCATAAATACCAGCTCCTGATCCTTTTTCAGTTTTGGAGCCGTCTGTATAGACAGCAATGTCTGCATTGATAGAAGGTCCTTCCTTCCATGCCCTCAGCCCAGACTGTTTTGTGTAATCTTTGTAACTAGCCCTATACGCCTCATACGGAGCAGCATTGTTAGATGAAACCTCGATTGAGCAAGCCTATTGGAAAAAGTGTCTTCCCTGGCTGGAAATCGAACCTAAAGCCTTGAACAAGTAGGTCGAGGTCATATTCATTCGTGATAGTACACATGATGAAATCTTATTTCCGAATTATTTGAACTCTGATAGTTGTGGATTTTGAGCTCTCTATTTCAGTACCTGTTATAGAATTGAGGAATCTTGCACCGAAGTGATCAAGGCCAAACTAGGGCTCAGACAGCACAGAATATTCTATGAATATTCTGACAACGTTCAAATATACTTTCTTTCAGAATATTCTCATAGAATGTTCTCAGAAAGATCATAGAATATTCTCAACCTGCAGCAAATATTCTATAAACATTCAATTTGGCATATTCTCAGAATATTCCCTCCACCCTGACATAACTTATTATTCCTCCGGAATAAAGTACTCCGCCTGACCAATCTTAGGTGGCGAGAGGAGCCTTCTTGCGCGTCGTCGAGACAGGTATGGCGGCAGCTTAACCTGAGACGCACTAGAGATTTTATATCTCTTTCCAGGAGCTCCATTGGAAACGCGATTGCGGCCATTACTGGACACTGGCTTGGAAGATGTCATGCTGTACTTATGGGAATCCTACAACGTGATGACTTCTGTAGAAGTTGTCGAGACGAGGAGGAGGCAGAGACGATGGTCCACTAAGTCTGTCATTGCCTTGCCCCATTCAGGAGAAGATCTGCTGCTCTCGGGCAGCCCTATTTTGACAACCTATCCGAGCCTCAGTCGGTTGGAATCAAGAGCCTGATGCTGTTTATTAACAGCTGCTACTAGTTTTCACGATAGTGGTGGGGGTGGTAACCACGTCTACGTGGGTTCTACCCTGGACCACCGTGTTTACCTAACCTAACCTAACCTATTATTCTCCAGCCTCGATCAGCCTCGATACTAATTATCCCACAAATTCAGTGTTACCATCTTGCTATCCATTTTATTTATCAATGAGGTTCATGGGGAAGTGGTTGAGATTTCAAGTTCGTTGGAATGCAATCACAAGAAACTAGATTCACAACTCCACCGGAGCAAGCTCTCTTTGATTTTCTTCATTCTCCTTTGATATACTACGAATATTCTCAGAATATTCGAAAAAGTCCATTACGAATATTCATAAAACATCTCTTGAATATTTGTATCACATCGTGAGAATATTCTGAGAATATTAGAATATACTCGAAGAATATTCTATGAACGTTCTATGAATGACTTTGTGCTATCTGGGTGGTGAACAGAACAAAAATGGATCTGAATATACACAGAACGAAAAAACTACGTTATATTGATGAAAAAGTGCATGGAATCAGTGAACGTCAACATTAATTTTGGGCCGATGACGAGTGCCATTAATACAATGAACGGTCGTAAGTGAATTTTCTTGTTGATTAAGTTATGACTGCTGTACGTTGAATCAACGAATAATGGTCATGGATCTATGCCAATTATTGATATAATAAATGAATTTGCATTGGTTCATGGTTGTTGTACAGGGTGATTCACCATAAATGTCCCCATCTCTAGCTCACTCATTCTTGAACCGATTTGAGAATTTGAAAAATAATCTGAAATGATTTTTCAGAATTTTTTTTTTTTGTTGCATCAGAAAATACAGGGTGCTCGGAACAAACGATCTACAGAGTAGGTACTAATTGATTTTTCTCAACCCTGTATTTCATTGTATTTTGATATTCTTCCTGAAGAGCTGATTTCATCAATGTATCACACTTGAAGTCTAGCGGGAATGTTTACAGAGATATAGGGTGTTCAGAATCGAGATTTTTCAAATTTCAGGATTTTTTTTTGTCGAAACTATTCATCATTGGTCAATACGGTTCTTATGTCCCTATCTCAACTTTTGATTTACTATCTAGTGACATTTAATTGAAACATTTACAGGGTGGTTCAAGATTCAGAATTCTGATCACCCTGTATCTGTTCCAATCATTAAATGTCAGTAGATGGTAAATCGAAAGTTGTGGTACGGACATGGAAGCCGTTTCGACCGATAATGAATAGTTTTGTCACAAAAAAATCCTTAATTTGAAAAATCTCTATTTTAAACACCCTTCATCTCTGTAATCATTCAAGCTTGACCCCGAGTGTGAAAAATAGGGTGTCTCATTTGATAAAATCAAATAGTACCCTGTAGATCGTTTGTTCCGACCACCCTGTATCTTTTGACGTTGCAGAATTTTTTTTTATCGAAAATCATCTGAAATGAAATTTCAAATTTTGGAATCGGTTCAAAAATAACTGAGCTAGAGGGGGAGACATTTATGGCGAATCACTCTGTACATTGAATCAATGAATAGCGAGCATAGATCTGTGATGATGAACATTGGTTTATGGTTGATGTACATTGTATCAATTAACAGTGAGCATGAATATGTAAGTGCCAGTTACGAAGGACAGACTCAGTTTATTACAGCTGAACATTGAATCAATAATCAGTTAGCATGGATCTATGATCGGCGGTGATTGATATTACGAATGATAGACATCACTTGATGATTTTCCACATTGAATCAATGAAAAATCAGCATAAATCTATGTTCGCCAGTTATCGATGTAATGAACAAATTCCATTGGTATTAATAGTAGTATAGTCGTCGTCGAAGATAATGTTGTCAACAGTATCGTCGCTAAGGGGACTATTTTTCCACGCAGAGTAATAAATTTCAAAAATTTTGAAAAACCCAAAATCGGCCCAAACTTATCTGGTACATCCACTGATTTGATGTGACCTGATGAATAATATGATATACATTCACAAGGCAGTCGCAGAACACTGGATTTCTCAATGAAATATAACTTTTCTTTATTTTTTGTTGAAATCTAATGTAAAAAAAAATTTGCATATCGCTACTTCAAAGTTGGGAACCAACTCCCCAGAAGTCCAAACTTGTGCGGGGTCAGGAAGAGCGGGACCTACAGCTTATAGTGGAATCCGAATCACTTCCAGGGCATCGAGGTATTGAATAATGAATTTAATGAATATTTTTTAATGAAGTCAACTAAAAATGTTTCCGACTGTCAAAAATACACTGAATAATCGAAGACTGATAAACTTGGACGATTTTCAAAAAACATAATATTCACTCTCCTCATACATTTTTTGTCGGAATAAACGGATATTGCATTCCATTCATTATAATATCATAATATTTAAATACCTGGTGATAAAAGAAATGTTCCAGAGAAATCTCTGCTATAATTCCATCACAAGCGATACCAGTCAGACGAACTCGACAGGCCCAGTTAGCACATTATTTCTTTTTCGACTTCGAAATATGTCGAACGACACTCTAGCAAGACTTGTTCGTCTATAGAACGGCGAAGCTTCGGAATCCTTCGCTTATTACCTCCAGGGGTTGAAAAAGGAATCCCAACACCTATACCCCCTCTTTCTATACAAGGAAACGAAACTTTTGTCAAATCAGGCGGAATACTGATCTATACCTATATTTTACTTGTTTTCATTTTCTGTAGAGAATAAAATGATAATAATGTGAAAAGAATAACCAGTAGTTGTAGAAAGGATAGTACCTACCTTGTGCATCCCACGAGTACCTACCCAGCAAACATTTTGATATGAGTACAACATGATCGACACATTGAGTTTTCCATTGCAAGTCTAGCACATACATAAATGATGGGACTGTTATGGCCAATTATCGACATTGAGTACATATTAACGAGGTAGGGGGAGGGGTTTCAGGGGTCCAATTGATCTGAAAGTTCCAGAAACTCAACATATTCTTTATTGTTTATCATCATATTATATCAAACATACACATACCAGATTTGAAGGAAACAAGTAATGGATGACAATGATATCCTCTCAACCTCTCTCTTATTTCATCATGATTAAACTCCTCAGAGTGACTGCTCACTGACTGGTATATTTACATCTTCATCTTATTTGGGTAGGTAGGTAGGTACTCCTGAAATATAAAATTCTCCATAAGTTATCATGCAGTTGCCTTTCTTGATATCAGAATACTTTCTCCATAGGAGTATGAGAAACAAAATACTATATGTTGCATGAGTTTGAAACTTGATCAATATATTTCATTCATTCGTATTCATAAAAAGTTTGGAACGCTAGATAGATAGATTGATACTCAATACATAGGTATTGTCATAATTGAAGAATCCATCTTCTATATTATCAATTGAGAATACTCCTGCCATCATAAATTATAACGACCAGGGGAAGTGAGGAGCACAATAATATGACAACGAACCAGAGAAAATCGGAACATACGCTATCACTAGAGTGACATATGATAATCATCCAAATGATAAGCTGATTGTTTCCAGAAAATCCGCCAGTGGAACGAGAAGTGAACAGAATATTGGCCAGCAAAGGGCCACAACTCGTTAGTGCTCAACTCTTTCCATGATTCATACCATCACAAGGTCATCATCGTATTTTCAACTGATGGTTACTTAGCATAGTGAAATCATCGGCCATTACCGATACCCTGGTATAGTCACTTTCCTACACTTGCCTACACCGGCCGGAATTGTCTCGGTAGTTCAATGTTTGCTGGGTAAAGATTTACTAATCGTGAGAATTGTGAAGAAAGTATTCCAAATTCAACAGAACTCACCTCCCTCGAATATGTTGGGTTTTGTATCCCTTTGATCTGGTACAATTTCACAAATAGGTAGGTATTCTACGCGCCACAGACACACAAAACACGATCCAGTCCTTTTAAACATTCATCTACAACTGAACAAATAGAAATAAAACGGCAAACGAAGAATTCACCGCGTATTATGAGACCTCTTTATAGAAATATTGTTTTGCGTGATTGATCCATGGTTAGGACAAAGACACAAGAGGCGCAATTTCGCCGGGCGCCTGCCGCTCGGCTGCCGACACAGCATAGTGGTCTTATTCTAATACACATGACCGCACACACGAGGCGCAAAAATATTGGTATCTCTAGTCACAGCTCTGGCAAAACGCGAAGAATATTTTCCATTTCATATTTTGAAAACGGTGAGAGATTCGTTTTCGAAACGTTGAAAGAAACATGGAGAGTGATATTCTTCATATATACGTACTTTGATCGTTTCCAAACCTTTTCCAATTCAAGTGTCACTGTGATAGTAGCAGAAGATTTCGTTCCAGATTTTCTGATACGGAGATTTCAGAACGCAGTGACATTTTGTTGCGAATTATCTCTTTTGTCCTCACTAGACGTAGGTATATTAAAATAATACTCATATTCGTTTCTTATGGAAACGAGTAGAGTAATTCCCAGAAACTTCGGAATGATGAAATGATCACTTCAATTGACTTATGCTTGTGGTGGATTCTCAACACTATATCGCGATAAACTAGAAATGAAGTCATTGCAGGGATATTTTCACAAACTTCATGCAAAGCAAGTGTATATTCGAGTAGTTAACGATGAAAATTTCATTGCCCCCCCATGACGAATTTCGAACTGACAAAGCATTCATTTTAATTACTCGTTCTGCAATGCTAATGGTTATGGAGCTTGAAGCTACAATGGGAATTTTCTTGTGTGATTATAGCAGAAAGAGGAATTCACGCTAGACAAAGCCTAATTCGAAATAACCTGATTTATGATCAGACTTTTCCAATGTTATATTCAAAAGCTTTTTCAATTTGCCAGAGTCACCCAAACATAACTTGTTTCTCTTGTCCTCTTTGTACACCCTCCTCATTACAGACTTATTTGTGATTCACTTTATAGTCCCTGTTGAGATGATGTCAACTTCTTGATTACTGTTTGAATTCGTGATAGCGAGGAACTCGTCAGATAATACTGCATTCATCTTATTACTTTATATACGTAGAATTGGGTCAATTGGAACATTTCTCGACTTCTCAGACTGTGTTGCTAAGCTGATATTCACACTATTGTAAAATGTGTGTCACGGTTATTGAAAGAGAGTGAATTTGACAGTTGAAGATAATCTATTTGTTGAATACCTACTGTCTCTAAGGTAATCAAGAAGGAGGTGGATTCATTATTCCAGATTGTTTGGTATTTTCTCTCCGTGGTTCTATAAGATGAAAATATCGATATGATCATAATATATTATACGTGTAGTGAGAACAAATAAGATATTTTGCCCCGAAATGTCACTGCGTTTGGAGAATTTTTTTTCAGAGAGCCTTAAAGAAAAATTCACTAGCTTGTCAGTGACAATTCGAAAACAAGAGCAGACTTGTTCAAGGAACGTCCAATGATGAGTGGAAATTTGATACTGTTCTATATATCGTGGTATAATAGGAAATAGCAGAAAGTTCACTCAATCAGGCTACAAGCAAACTACTTCATTGCTTTGCCAAGCTTTGAATTTTTTCTTCTTCCTCAAGGCTGAAACAATATATGGTATATGAAACATTTTGTTACAATTCAATTGGACAAAAACAAGAACTTATACTTGTGATGTGAGTCGAATGGAATAAATTGAAATTATAATGAAGATAAAAAAAATAGATGATGTTCACATAAAATTGATAGGACAGTGACAAAAGTTATATAATTTATATACCGAAAGGAATGAAATGATAAAATTGAATTGTTGTGGAATATTTCATGAGATTGGGTCATTTTGAATATCATCATGAACAAAAGATAATAAAAAAGAATATATCTGACTGGGAATATCCATATCTGTTTCCTCATTCATTGTATACCTATTTCTCATTTTCAATTTCAATCATCTCTAAAAACAGTCTTTCTGTTGATTTTTTTCATGAATGCAATATTTTGGTTTCCTCTTATTTCATATGATGATCATAAGTGATGACGTGTTCAGCAAGTCCACAATTACTTTTGAGAAGTCTGCAATCACTATTATGGCCATCACATATCCTTGATCCGAAATTTTGAGTAGTTTGACCAATATATTTCAGATTACAGTCATTACCAGAAATGGATTGAACTACACAGTCATGATCTGTCCCAGTTCTGAACTCAGTGACATTTTGAGGCAAATAATCTGATTTGTCATAACTACGCGAGTACACGTATATCGGAATGATATTCATATTTTTATTATATTGGAATTCGTTGAATGTATGTTGTCACATATGTAATACGTAAACCAGATAGGATCTGAAAATTCTAGAATTATATCTGGGAATTTCGTGAGTTTCCTCAACAAATGCTCCATACTTGTTTCTTTGTGATCAGAGATTCAAGATAGTAGTAGTAGTAGCAGCAAATGTGTTCAAAAAAATTGAGACCCACTGACTCAGTCATGTTAGGAATCGAAAGTCCTCATTTTATATGATCAACATGACTAGATGATCATAACTTCGTCTAATCTGGATTATGCTGAACTAAAACATCAATCATGATTCCGAAACTGAAAATAATGTCACCAAAAAGGAATGCCTCGGATTATATCAAAGTAAGAGAGGATCCAATTGTCGAAATTTTTATGTACTTCGACAAGAATTGCGTTCTATCAAAGGAATGAATATTGACACTCACGTTACAAAATTTATTCAAGTTGAAGGGCCAAAGGACCCAATTAGAATTATTCTGTTGGTTGTTTGTTACTTTCCCCACTCCAGGCAGAGCATGAGTCGTAATGACCTGATTCATTATCAAGCACTAATTCATTGTTAGCTCTATAGACCTTGAAAATTCGTCGGAATCATTACAAAACAAAACTTGCATTTTTCCATTTTTGTATTCTTTCAAAGATTCACAGAGTCTTCTATAATATTTGCAGCGTCGCTCTAATCGAGAATTATTTTTACTGTTTGCTCACGAAAGAGAATTCCAATAATGCTCGCAATAATATGAGATAGAAAATGTGAGATTGAGGAGATGTTGAAGAAAACCAACCTCTATCATGGATGAAACTCAGACAAAACTGCATGAGTATTTTATTTTCAAACTTAGTAAGAGTCTTTCTTCTGCGGCCCTTACTTTGACGCTCTGTTCAGGACAGGAGACTACTCTGGTATTTGACAGGGGGGGGGGGGAGTCCCGAGCACCAGAGTTTTTTTGAGGTAGTTAACTCTACCTGCTCTGCACAAAATATTTTTTTGGTACAGAGGCACAAAGTAGCAACAGTGGAGAAAGGTACAGGAGGTATACCTACCTCGGTGCCTACAGTATGAACCAGGGGTCAATGGTATTGAATCGACCTGGAATCAATAAGTAGCCCAGGGAGTGAAGGCTTCAATTACAAACCCTGGGTCTAGCCTGGAATACTGGTTGCTATTTCTGGTCTGGATAATTACAAGAATCAAAACAAATATCTTTCGGGACGCACTGGTATTTTGAGGTTAGGTCGGAAAAATTATTTATTTTAACTATTTCATAATTTCAACCTGGAGGATCGGAAACACAGTTCCAAACGAATTGAACAGATCCAATGCTTATTTATCTCCCTTTTTCTTTCGGTTTTCTAATTTTTCAATCTCGGGATTTAAGTGAGGTTAATTATTCTTTCCATTCATGCATTCATGTCAGAATTCCATGAAACATAGATCACCGCCTGACGGGACACAAATCACAGGACAGAATTTCTCGAGGAAAAGAAGGAGAAGAATTTACAACTGGCTTGTCAGTGTCAGTCGTCTGTCAATAATGATGATCTGCAATTTTGACGAATGAAAATATTGAAAATCACTCGATGAATTATTGAACTATTTGGAACTAAGGACAATGACAACAGAGAAAGAAATATGAAATATGCAATCAGAAAATCCGTTTATCCGCAAATTCGAAGTTCTGGATTTTCTACACAGGTCGGGTGAGTATCGGTATGCAAAACAAAAGGAATTAAATGAATCTATGAACAGAATGGATATTACTGGTGAAAAAAATACAAACTTACATGTGTAACAGGAAAGCACTATACAATACTACTTTACACTGGTTTTAAATGAACTATGAGAGCACTAACAGATCAGCAAGAGAATCAAGAGCTTGAAGAGCAGGTCGAGCAGGTAGTGCAGACTTGTGGAGAAGAGCTTAGAGAGAGCCGAATCCTTGGCTGTCTTCAGTATTTATCCACTGCTTTGGCCTTGGCACAAGGACAAGTAAATCTGGAATCTCATGGCCACTTAATCTGTCCTTCAAAAGCACATGTGCACCTCCAACAGAAAACGCGCAAAAAATAATATTCAACCCTATATGGGCACAGAAACAGGATCTACTACCTTTGCTTATGCTACTGAATGAATTTGGCTGGAAAATTTTCAATAACAACAAAGTTATGAGCAGTCAAACATTCATCATCTCAACTGATGAATAATTGAATCAAATTTCATATCATAAGCAAAGGGTTGAAAAATATTGAAATCTTTAGGGTTGTAATGATGTTCATCAGAGTTCACTATCAGGAAAAGCTGTGAAAAGTCAGAAATCAATGCATTACTCAGCTCTCTCAGGTTTTCAGGTTTCGAGCTTTCGAACAGGTGAAATTCAACTAGGATCAGGCTCAGGTACTTAGATTTTAATCAAAACCAGTCTTGTAATGGAGCTGGTCAAAAATACTTCATCACACTTGATTCAGTTCATGATTCATTCTTTAAATGAAGGATCGTGAAGTCGTTTATTGCACATATCTCCAAGAGAACTGTTTCGGGTTGTTCTCTATTTTATCCAAATCAGTTATTGATTTGGGGAAGTAACCGTTTCTCCAAATATATGCTATATCTCCTTATATATTTCATATTCATAAAACATCATATAGCTGACAGAATATCAGTCCTACTCTTGTTTTCTGCCTGTTTAATTCTCATTATTTTTTTTTTGCTTCGTATATCGCTACTTCAAAGTTGGGAACCAATTCCCCAGGAGTCGAAACTTGTGCGGGGTTAGGAAGAGCGGGACCTACAGCTTATAGTGAAATCCATCACACATTTAGAAGAAAAATGCTCAGCCCATAGCCGGCTTCGAACCGACAGTACCTCTGCATCGTGAACGGCTATCTAGTGAATTTCAGCGCATAGACAAACTCGGCCACGGAGCCCACGATATCAAGTTTCCTGAAGTATTGAGTAAAACTTGCAGAAACTAACCAATGTCTGAATCTAATGGGATGAAGTTCATGAAAGATCAACAAGTATCGTTTAAAATTCAATTCAATTGTGATGCGATGTGAGTACAAAACAAATTGATACAACATGATAAAAGCCAATTATAATGATCTCTTATCAAATTCGAGAGAACAATATTATGAGAACGTAATTACTCAATCGGATGATGGAATGAAAGCGATGTGGCATACAATAACGAAAATTGTGCAGCCAAAAAAACACGCATTTGTACACTGAAAATGCACTAAATAATGCCGAATAGTTCAACAAACAATCCGTGAGCATGTGCTTACCTACGTCACTCTTGAATCAATCGAGTCCTGATGAACCTGATAATTCTCCTAATTTGATCGAATCCCATAATAAAACTCTCATTGCACAACCAGTTACGCCTGATGAGGAAAGTACCATTATTAGGAAGATGGAAAACAAAAGAAGTAATGGAATTTGATGATGTTCCAATACATCTCCTGAAGGCCTGCACACTTGAAATTTCAGAAATTTTGAATTTTCGAAGTGGACAAGGTATTTAATCAGGGGGTGTTCCCAAGAATTTCGAAATTTTTCGTAATGAAACCACTTTATGAAAAGGGCAACTTAGGTGTTCTCTCTAACTATAGACCTATCAGTTTGCTGACATGTTCTACAAAAATCTTCGAAATCCTGATGGCTGAAAAACTGATATCGTTCTTCGTACCTATATCTCAAGTTGTTCCAATATTACCAACATGGATATTTGAGGAATTATTCGATAGAAACCGCATTATTCCACTTCTTCCACAGAGGTGTTGGAAGTATTGAATGATGGTGATCTGTCCTGCGGAATTTTCGTGGACCTCTCAAAAGAGGTAACGCTCATAGCTGGCTAGAATCATACTTGGAAAAGATGAAGCAAATAGTTCAAATTACTACAGATCAGACAACGGTTAGATCAAGTGTATTGAGGACGTACATGGGGGTCCCGCAAGGTAGTATTCTGGGTCCAATACTCTCGATGATTTTCATTAATGATCCAGCTCAGGTAGTCAATGATAGTATCGCAAAGATTCTTGATGATGCTGATGACACCAATTCCGTCCTGAGAGGTCCAAATTTAGTGAATGTCGTGATTAAGGTTTCCGTACTTATGAGTTGAGCTGAGGATTTTCTTCATGAAAACAGATTGACCATGAACAGTGAGAATACTGAGTTCATATTACTGACAATCAATAACATACACAAGCCAGATAGCATAGACATGAATAAACAAAGAATGAAATGCAGTCGCTCGGTCGTTTTTTGATTGTTCATATCTATGACATCATGACGTAGAAAACTCAGGTGGAAATACTGTGTTATGAACTGTCCTCAATAAAATATGCAATTAGAGTTCTGAAAACAAATGGAAACACAAATATTGAAATAGAATATCCTCACAACACAAAAAATGGATATATATATTTTACTGATATTTCCCTCAAAGGAGGGCTCTAGGAACATCATCAGGATGACAGGAGTACAACAATCATCCTGTTACACGCATCCCAGATTGTTCTTCAACCTCCCAATTATTCCTACCTCTACCAGCATATTTCTGAACACTCAATATATGCTGCGGTGACAAATAACGTGACAGAAGATTCTGGAATGTTCTGGAAACCATCGATGGAACAATTAGAGAGAGAGGTATAAACTCCCTCAATTGTTTTCTTCTCCCTGTTGTCTATACATCTCAATTCATCAGGAATGCTATTGTATAACTTGGAAGCAGAATAGATAAACATTCTCGGTGTTCATCAGAGGTGGACCGTGATGATTTTTTCTTCTGGTATTGTAATTATGCTCTGGTAGTTGGTTTCAATGACGCGTACTGTGATATTTTATGCCAGTAATGACAAAATATAGTTGTCTCAGAACCAAGATTTTCGTTTGGAATTAATTTCATCAGATGAGAATGAGAGAATGAGAATTTGAAAAAAAAATTCCTTAAATCTCCTCTGTATGATTTCTAATCGGTTCAGATGAGTTCTGACAGCTCCACCCCATGCCGAAATTCCATAACGCAAATGACTTCCAACCAGATCAAAATAAAGAATTTTCATCTGACTCAACGGTGAGTTTTTCATGAGCTTTCTGAACTTATAGAGTATGCATCTCATCTTTTTCTCAACGAACATGATGTGTGAGTCCCATGACATATGAGAATCAATGATGACACCTGAGTATTCGATTTTCCCAATGGAATTTATAAAAAAATGTTCGTTAATAATGATAATATCCAATTTGTTGATATTAGGAAGACCACGAGAGTCACAACTAAATGGTGAATAGTTTTTATTTTTCTGTTGATCGTGAGTAATTTGTATTCGAACCACTTTTACATTGAACGGAAGTCTGGTTCGGTTCCGTTTTCCCAGTTATCAGACCTGTAGAAAATTGCTGTATCATCAGCAAATCCGAAAATTTTCTTGCGGCTGTTGGGTTCAATAATGTGAATGTTAAATGAAATGGGTCCTAGCACGGTACTCCATAGTCACGGTCTCGGTTTTCTCGCTCAAATAGCTATTGAAAAGTTCTGACATCAGTGTACTCCAAAGACTGTGAGAGGAGGTCATAACTAATTGTGTCGAATGCTTTCGACAAATCTATGAATATACAAATACATGGACTTATATTATAGAAAGCTTCTGTTATTTCAAATGTCAAAGCTGAAATTGCATCCTGGGTTGATATTATTTTCCTGAATCCGAATTTATTATTAGAAATAATATGAAATTTGTTCAAAAACGAGAATAGTCTGTTTTTCGATATTTTCTCAAATAGAGAGGTGAGTTAGAATAGAAACTAAGGAAAATAGAAATGAAGGAATCGGAGAATATTGTGTTATTGATTCATAATTATTGAATGTATGAAAAAAAATTATATATTCTAGAGTAACGAAAGAGTTCATTTCAATTCATCTGTTTGCTTCCTGAGATATCATTCTTCCATGAAATTAATAACATACACTTCCTGATACTGGTATTTGCTCTGATTTTAACTTTTGACCCATTCAATGATTGCACGAAGGGGATGAAATGAAATGAACTAACACAGTTTCATGTCTTTCATCTATTCATTTTGTGACATGATCCCAACAGTATAACAGGAAATTGTCAAAATGAAGGAATTTATAATAATAGAACAACATATTTGTGGATATGGAGAGTGATACTTTGTTGATTCAACCGGTCTTACTACACAACGATCTGGATTGGCATCAACATTGATTCTTCTCTATACTCTCTATACTGTAATCTTTCTCAGAATCCCTTATGCATCCCAGAAAACTTAGAACTCATGACTGACGCAGGTGAATGCTGTAAATGAAAATATTATACATATCAGTTTGGGGCCAACACTTCAGTTGGCTTATTCAAAGCTGTCTTTATTTAGTTTCTGGAAGATGCCAAACTTCCCAACATCTTATGAACCATAAAGCACAGACACAACTTGGTTCAGAACACTTTTCATATACAAAGTGGTCAGCAGTCAAACATACACTGATGATGCTTCCGCAGACAATTGGAGAAGCTTTTGTTTTAGCAGAAAATGGCGTGTTATTGAAAATTTTGTGTGAATCCAATCGTTTGTGAACTTCTTCGCATGACGAAAATAATCCGTTACATGAATTGTGTTTATATTCCTCGAGTCAACAAATACTCTAGGAAACCAATGAACTACGCAAATTGAATTCCAAGATCAATAGTGATTCTGAATATTTGCCCTGTTTTCATTTATCCATGGGTCCCTATATCCAGATATAACGATCATTACCCTGAAAAATCACTCCAATATATTATCACAAAACTCATCTGTGATGGGTGTGATATGCTATGAGAGGAATGAATCAGTGCATAACATTGAGTTAGAAATTATGAAATCACGGAGGATATATGTGATGGTGACCGCAAAGAATTCCTGGAAACGTGCGCATAGAAGTTAAAAATTGCGAAATGACAGCCTTTCCTTGAAGAAACATAAATTGAAGCTGGCACTCCGCATATCAAAGTTTTCGGGTTGTACGAATATGGAAGGAAATAAATCTTCCTTTCAGTTGAACCCTTACACATATAAAATGTTTTCATATTCTATTACATCATAAAGAAAATAAGGTTGGGTCGCATACGAATTTTCATTACTCCCGCAAACTGATATATAGAACGCTTTAGAGAATTTCCAGGTGAATCATGATATGAAAGTTGGGGTCGGGAATATACAAATGTTCATTATATAAGTGGATAACAGTAATAATATCATTATTTCTATTGTAACTCGAATTGAAAAGTGATTTTGAAGTTGCTGTTATGTTCTGCTTTCTTCATTCATGAGTGAGGACTTTATGAATTGGTACATACATTTTTCTAATTATTCAGTTCAAAAATCAACACTGATTTTTTGTCAACAATCGAAT
Organism: Phaedon cochleariae; assembly: GCA_918026855.4. Lineage (NCBI taxonomy): Eukaryota > Metazoa > Arthropoda > Insecta > Coleoptera > Chrysomelidae > Phaedon > Phaedon cochleariae. The sequence goes on from OU896709.1 coordinate 24,996,315, forward strand.
CATTGTGTTAACATAACTGGAGAGTACAGCTTGATATTCACATTCATTACATTATCATAGCAACGTGTTACACATGAGCTGAAATATTTAATTCTATTGAAAAATGTAAGATTCTTTGTCGGAATATTCAACGAAAACCAAATACTAATCTGCCTTATACCATATGGAATCAGATCATATCTGTCAAATAGAAAAGATAGTTGATTTGACGAAAAAGTTATAGCACTTGTAGTTCGAAT